>CM070646.1:31515293-31882793 GCA_036346575.1 Dendrocalamus sinicus | reverse complement strand
TTTCTGCACAATGATGAGGAAAATGAAGTAAGCTCTTCTCTGATTCATCAGGGTTTTTCGATTGGATTTACAATCTTGAGTCAAGTGTGCGCCGCCTGATGAGCTTTGTTTCCCTCGGTAGCTAGGCTTGATTCATCTTCAACTTGGCACACCAAGACTTCCCTCTTGCGCTATTTCTTGTAGTGATTGTGCAGTGAAGGATTTTTGGATATTGCCCTATTGTTTTGGATTCGGCTGACTCTTAGTTGGATTGAGTGGAAAACTTGATTGATTCAAGTGTGCTTACCTCGGATCTGTGGTGGTCATTTGCTCAGAGAGGGCATTCGGCAGGTGCTACCTCAGCTTCGTTCTTCGGTGTATCCCGAAGTGCGAAGATCGGTATTGTATCTCCGATGACCTTGTCTGTTTTACGTGGCACAACGGGGCGATTGGTTTTCTGGGATAGTGCCGTGTGCGTGCCTTGCCTGGTCCTCTTCTCGATGGCTTTGAGTGCCATCTGCATCATGAGTATGTTTTGGTTGTGGGCAATTTTCATTCAAGTGTGCTATGCTAGTTGCCTTATTTCATTGATTAGTACTGGGAGACTTGAGTTAATCTGTGTGGGCTCAGTTTAATTGCTCAATAAGGATTATTGTCTGATGAAATAGGATTGACAACACCAAATCAAGCTTGAGCTAGTTGATTGCATACTATCATTGTTCAGATACTTTTCTGTGGTTCAGTTGTCTCTCTGTTAACTGGAACTGATTAGTATTAAACTCTATTTGCACTGTTATTTCTTGTTCCTCTGTTGGCAAAAAGAAAGAAAGATATGTGCTTAATTGAGATTTCTGTTCTAAACTGCACTATACATATTTTTCTTTGTTGGCTAGTACATAGTGTGGACAGTGACTATGAGATAATTCAAATACTTGATCATTGACATAATAGTAAGGCTTTCATTTCAGCTCTAAGTCTGATTTATCTTGTCATATCCATTAGTGAAAATTCTTGACAAAAGTGACGAGGAGGCCAAGATTTCGCCTTGAGCAGTCCGACATCTAAGAGCAATAAACAACAAAATCACAACTTAAATATGAGCATTATGCTAATTTTGTTGCCCTCATGTTCCATACTTTAAGTAAATTGTTCAGTTTGAATGATTTGAAGGAATTATATGTTTATATGTCATTTTTGTCATTTATATACTGCTAAAAATATAATTTAATCATACTAAATATTGTTAGAATTAAAACTGAACATTTGCTAAAACCGCTTTATTTCTAGCACATGGCGGTAAAGGTAGGCATGTCGGCCGCAGAGGCTTTGCCGACCAGAGATGAGGCTACAAACTCGACGGCCAAGGCTGAGACGATGATCTTGGCCTTCAGTCATCCAGCCATCTTTGTTAGCTTCTCAAGGAATCTTCACGCTGCATTGGGATGAGGTGAGGAGTAGCTGCAAGAAGCTACTGTAACAACCCCCATTTCTGGGAGTGTAGGTTATCCTCGCAACTGCCCAGGACTGTTCAGCTGCGAGTACTGTTGAAGAATGTGCATCATTGCCCAGACAAGCTTAAGCATAAAATCAAACTTTATTACAAAAGTAAGGCTTAGCAGCCAAGTTTTACATAAAGGGCGTACAACCCAAAGATACATTACCAAGATAAACTCCATAGGCAGACCTGAGTGTAGAATAAACCCTAACACTCGGCGTCGTCTATTTCGTAGAATTCTGCGTCGTCTTCGAAAACTCCTTCATTATCTTGATAAGCACTTTCTATTTAATGATTTTAGCAAACGTGAGTACAAACAACCGTACTCAACAAGTCACATGTGAAATACTATTTAACTATATGCAAGGGATTGCCATGGAATGGAGTGTAGCAGTTCATTGTTTTTTGTGGATGCAGTTTTGTTTGTAAACATTTTTCTTTAAAACATGAAACATTAATTCATAAACTTCATAAAGTAATTGGGGGGTTTTCACACTTGATTTAACTCACACTTCCACATTCCCAAATCCATTCCAAATCTACTTATGCCATGCTTATTGGAATCACCCATTAAACACAGTACGGTGTATTCGAATACTATTTATAATTGACTCTGCAGAGCTGCCCATCTTTACCCACAAGATCTCTTAACTCCCGCGACAGAGTTAAGGGAACAAGGTTGTTCACTGCTCATTTCTTCATGAAAACTCTACCTGATAAACTCCAACACAGACCCGGGTGTCCGCCGACACGGCCAGACATTATCTACCGATATGGCTAGATATTTTGCCCGTCCTGAGGGAATTTACCGTTGTCCAATATGATTTTACCGCTTCCATACCGACTTTCCGGTACCCGTTAGACCTCAACTCAAACCCGGGTATCCTCCCACCAAGGCCAGACTACCCGTCCTGGAAGGATCTAACGTTATTCAATATGGTTTTACCGTTTCCATACCAACTGTTTGTACTCCGTTAGAGATTCAATTGATTTGAGCAGCTATTAAACCAGGTTAGACAAATCAACGCTTGTGGTTGAGCGATCACTATGTTCTTCACTTGGCATAAGGTTTTTAATTCTTACTTTTTCACTAAACAACTCATATACAAATTCACATCCCAGTGCCCACGGCACTACTATCAACTCACAACACAACTCCCATTCTAGGATGGGATCAGCCAACTCATGGCTCTCTGTAACATCTTATCAAAATTCAATTGGTAGAATACCAAGATTTTAATAGTAAAATGTTTGTTAATTTCCTAAACTACCATGGTTATATTAGTAATAATTTTAATATTACTAGGTTCTGTCAAGGTGAATATGGCCATCAAATTAAGCAGGGCTTTTTCGGGTGGTAGGATATTAGCTAATAGCATGTCATTCTAAACAATCCTTGTACATAAAATAACAGTGCACAAATAGCATAATGAAAATACTGATATATAGTAATTAATGGAAAGTAGGGTTCAACATGATCAAAAACATGTAACTTGCCTTGCGGATTTTCGATTTCGATTATTTCGTATTCTTCAATTTCTTGATCTTGAGCTTGATCCGGGGCTTCTTCTTCTTGAGTTAACTAGCCTTCAACATCGTGTGCTAGCGCAAATCAAGAAATAATATTTAATTCCACGCTCGAAGGAAATGAGCTAGGAATAAAGAAAGAAAATAAATAAATAAAATCCGAGAAAAACCAAATAAAATGGGTTTAGGATTTTAGGAGGCTTAGGATGGAGAAATGGAGTTGAAATATGGATTGGTGGGCTCGAAACGGTTCAAAAGAGTATAAATATGCATTTTTGGATTTTTAAAGGCTTAACGGGTCTGGGTACTGTTCATTGCGGTAGTTACTATTCATTGCGGGCTGGATGCTACAGTACCAGGCGGGTCTTGTTCATCTTCTACCTCCGCGCGCGCACTGTAGCAGCCGAACAGGGGAGATTGTGACGGCGACTGACAGCGCTACAGGGCTTTGCGACGCCAACCGAGACCATGGATGGACTCAAGGGGATGCCGGGAACCCATTTTTTGGGTCGGCGGTGGTCGTAGAGGCGGCGATCTCCGGCGGCGAGCTCGGGAACTCGGTTCAGTTTTTAATGGCCTGGGAGCTACAGGGGCTATTATTTCTAAAATTGGCGAGTGTTTAACCATCTAGGGGTGATCCAGGGGCTCTTGGTAGTGGCGGTTTGCACCAGGGATCCTTCTAACAAGCCGGCCACGGTGGAGCGCCATGACCGGGCGGAGGAGCTTGGAGGTGGGGAAGTAGAGGACTCGGGAGCTCAAGGCGATGGCTTGGACAAGTTCCTGGGAGCTTGTGGGAGCTAGATACGAATGCAATTGGAAAATTATTGGGTAAAACGAGATAATCAAATTAGGGCTCACCGTGGGAAATTCCGGCGCTTACCAGCTGTGGAGGGGATGGGAAGCCAATTGGGGGCGTGGGGAGCTTCACCAGGCTTCGGTGCGTCTTCACGGAGGAGGTTGGGGCTTTTTATAGCGTGCTTGAGGCGGTTCAAGGAGGGGAGATTTTTAGGGCTGGCTAGGGATGCTTCAGGAGGGCAAGTCCATGGTGGCAAGAGGTCGGCAGGGGGTGGTGGCACCTCGGGGCAGGTGTTGCGGCGATCAAGGCTTGCGGCTGGTCGGCCGAGAGAGGGGCTCATGAGCAGGGAGCAGAGGCGGGGCGGTGCACGGCCAGCAGTTCGACGCGCGGCAAGGGAGAGCTAAGGCGTGACAGGGTAGGGCGTATGGTTTTTGATGGACTGGCAATGGCGTGGCAAAGAGGGAGACGCGAGAAGGCGCGAGAGGGACCGAGCGGATTGGCGGCCAAGAAAACAGCGGCGGCGAAAATATCTCGACGATGAACAGTGCCGCGCAAAATCTCTGTCATTGAGGCAAAGTAACAGGATATTTAGGGCTTGGGTGGCTAGGATTTGAGGAGAATTGGCTAAAGAAACTCAACAAATCAGATTCAAAAAGAATTTTTCAATTTTTTGTAAATTTGATTTGTTTCAACTACGAAATTAGAGACTTATTAGGAGAATTAGGGATTTGAGGTGTTAGTGATAGGAATACGGGTGGGTTTTTTGGGCTGAGATTTATGGTTTATAGCTGTGATTTTTGAATTCTAGTTTGTTCGTGAGAGACAGTACGCAAAGAGAAATAGTCGCATAAAACAGCTAAACTCGGTATAATTTGTACTACAATTTACCTATAGATCCCGCCTTAACAAATGTACCGTTTAACAGCGCGTTACTGTTTATCCGTACATAAGCTGTAAACCAAACGCACAAATGAACCCAGCCTATACTGACTATCTACTATCTAAGTGCAAAACTACAGCCCGCTCTACTTCCCTTTGCCACGCTCGGGGAAAAACTATAGCCCGCTCTACTTCCCCTTGCCACGCTCCGTTTGTAGTACACATGCATCGGCGGCCAAGCCCAACAAATCGTCCTTGAGACCTCTAGTGACCTACTTAAACAAATTTAGGACACAAGACAATATTTTCAAAGTTTAGAGGCATAAGTGGATCAACATGATAAGTTTAGGGCCCCGTATTGTATATTTTACTCTTTATAAAACTTCCAAAATTAAGGCACAATTATTTAATAAAGAGTTATCTTATCTAGCACAACAAGCTAGATTGTGAAATCATAATGGAAACAAAAAAAAGGAATTACTATAGAGAAGGCAAGAATTGCTTTACTAAGCAATACAGAGAGGTAGAGGAAAAACTGAATTTCTCTTACTAAGCAATACAGAGAGGTAGAAATGGCAATGAAGCAAACAATTGAGGCAATCCTGTAGAAGAGCTTGTTTATCTCTTACAGTTGACTTGTTGTCATGGAGTATTTCTCTTGCCATCAAGTGCATTTGCTCCATGTCTCTCGGCGGGCTGGCGGCAATGGGAAAAATTAAGGCATCTCTAACAAAACTGAAAAAGCACAAAGGGAACAAAGTAATGTGATATGTAACAAAATGATTAATTTTAACCTCAATTAAATCCCAAGAAGTAATCTTGTTGTGCCTAGCACTGCCATGTAGATCTATCACTTAGCAACGGGAACATGACAACCGCTCACCCGAAATTAGCAGCACAACAACAGAACAATCCAACAGTCATAGCAGAGGCCTCAAGTATTTAGTCTAGTTTTGGTATTTGAATCTAAAAAGGGACAAACTATTAAGGTGGTGCCTAGAGAGAAATTGAGTGTTTTCTTGTTAAATAGCACTCAAATTTTGAGTATTTAGATCTACATCCAATTGGTGAAATCACTTTGCCTCCCCCCCCAATTTGAGTATTATTTTGTTAAGGAGTACTCAATTTTTTAGATGTTGGATACATATTTACCTCCATCCACTAGTTTACTCATTAGTTATTAGCATGTGATGTGATACATTGAGAAATGCTTTAATACATATTATTCTTTTATTTATAGCCTTTTTACATCAATTATATACTAGTTTTACATAAATTAAATTATGTAAAAAAATAATACGACAATTTGTAAAAAAGATGAACAAAACAAACTATAAAGAACACAACAAAAAATATACAAAAACATTACTTGGTCGTTTATATTGTGGTTCCAGATGACACTAAACAAATTGATTACTCTCTTATCATATTGTTGGCACAAAAAAAAAATCAAAAGGTCAAAACCATAAAGCACAAATAAAATAATATCTAATAGATAAAAAAATTAAATGCTCACAAACAAAAAACACTCGAGTACCATCTAGCAAATTTCAAATATTAATCTAGCTAAAATATGCATCACATGGAAAGGAGTAAATTATAGATGGATTAAATTATGAAAAGAGTCAATTAGGAAAAGGGATAAATCAGATGGTAGCTCAACATCACCTCATCAGACCCCTGCGCCAACCGTTGGTTCGCCTCTGCCGTGGCCATGCGTAGACCACAACTGCATGATGCGATGTTGCTCCGAGCCTCATAAGATGATGCATCGACGAACCACCTCTGGTCGAACACATCCTCTTCACTTCTTCCTATCCATCTAGCTTAAACATGGATGCGTGTGGCAATGAACGAACATGATAAAAAGGATGGTTAGACTTATAGGGAACGCGGAGAACAGCGACTCCGGGGAGTGAACATGGTGGCAGTGCGGGTACAGGGCGACCACCTGACGGGCTCACCTGAACCCTAGCTGCGTCATTCGCACATGGTCCGTCGCCCCAATGCATCGCAGGATCCTGATGTGGCATAGCTACGCAGGACAAGCCGCGCCACTACATCAGTCGGCGCGTGAAGAGGCGACGGAGATAGCCAAGATGGAGAAGGGAGATGAAAGAGGGGTGGTGGCACCAATGTTGCGGATGGCACAGTATGGAAGAATCTTGACTACGTCACCAACTTTGTTGGGGAGGAAAGGAAGGAGACCAGGGCAAGGAGGGTGGGGGTTGCTCCGGACCTTTTCACTGCTAGCGCCGCCATCACCAACCACTATAGCTTCGGCCACCACCATCCCCTTCCCCTCCATCATTGACCGACGCAGCCTCTACCGAGAGGACAGATGGCTTATTAGCGGCATGAGCGATGCTGCTAGTGAAGTGGAGCGGGCGAGGGCCAGGGAGAGAGGAAGATCCAAAGCAAGGGAGGAAGCAAAGCGGGCGGGCATGAGAGCGGTCCACTGAGAGAGCATCTTTAATGTATTAAACTGATGTCGATTCAAAGTCATGTCACGTAAGTATTCTTAAAATTTAAATTTGTTTTTCTCCAATATATTAAACCAATTCTTACTAATAACTGGAACCCACGTTATATTAAAAAAACCACAAAGTAATAATATCCTCTCTCAATTGTACTATCTCCTATGTAGTTGTTTAATACTCATATGAATTATTTAATGCTTTGAATCGACTCTTAAGTAGAGTCCAATTCCATGTATTTTTTTGTTTAAATCGACTCCTCTAATGTATTGAATTAATTCAATGCCTTCTCTCTCATTTGAACTGACTAAAACACAATATTGAAGATGGTTTGATAGTGCTAGCGATGATAGGGTGGAGACAGAGGAGATTTGGAGGGGAAGAAGGGCACGGTGTGGGGCTCGATGTGGCCCTAGGTTTTGGTGGAGTGACTGCCCTCTACGGATCTAGACCGTTTATTTGCGATCTTGCGATTCCACGGTTGAGCAAGCACCATAACACGAGGTCTAGAAACCTGCCCATGCACGGGTGGCGAATGGCCATGGAGTGGTGCGCTGACCGGCCCACGAGACCCAACCACCGGTTGACCAGGTTGAGGCTGCGCTCCTCGAGTTTTTGGCACATATAGCGCTTATGGAGTTCTTATTTACAAGAATGTCAGTATGTACACGACAATAGCAAAATTGTCCGTTTTGCCACCCAATGACCGGACGGTAGCGCCATGGAGCTGACACCTGGTAGCTAGAGCCCTATGGCCACGTGGCAGTGGCCTGCTACCTGGCCACCGTGCGGCCAAGGACCTACCGCCCAGCTACCGGGCTCCAGGTTGCCTGTCACCTGGCCATTTGGCTGGTATGGAAAATGAGTGCTCGTGCATACGCGACGAGGGAACAGACCACCGAAAGTGAGGTTACGTCACGTCTATCTCACCGCGTGCAGTTCACTCCCGCCATTATATATATGTATCTATATCTATATATGTGTGTGTTGTTGGATAATTGTTTTGTATTATATGATGATGATTTAGCTGACATGAGTCAAGTGCATGGAACTTATGCTTAAAATCGGATTGCTTGGTCTTTGGATGTGCAGGTTTCCTTGGAGAGTGGTGGCTATCAATGGCAATAGACTGAGACTAGGCGAGAGTGCTGAGGTCCATGCGATTGGGTAAGTCCGGGTGAGGCTACATGTCTTAAGCATGAAGCACTGAAGAGATGAGGATCGCGATGAGGTGAGTTAGTGCATGTGGTGCGCCAAGTGACAAGACCGATGCGTGTAGAGATGGTTCATGGGAGTCTGAATGTGTAAAGATGTGACAGCTAGTCATTAGGCACTATGAGCTATGTGTCAAAGCATGCAGAAATGCTTTGATGGATTGGATGACGTTTCGGGCTATGGAGCCATTTGGATGAGTAGCTTTGAAAAGCGCACGGGTGTGTGTAAAATCTGGTATGGTGTTGAGTTAATGAGTTGCCCTATGTAAGTAGATGAAGTCTAACTAGAAGTGATGGTTAGGATTTCTTGTGAACCTCCATATATAAGGAGTAAGAGGTGTCGGCTTAAAGGCTAAGCCTTTGAGAGTTAGGGGTAGGGTTTCCAAGAGGAAACTTTGCGTGTGCTCTCTATGGCGAGAGAGCTCTGTCCTCTGAGAGTGGAGTGGCTTTAAACATTTATCATCAAGTGAAATAAATATCCAAATTTCGTCCAAGTGGGTGGATTTTCCCCTTCTTGATCTTGTTGGTTTCCAAGGATGTGTGGATGATTGAAGAACCTCCTAGAGGCTAGATTCTATCTATTTAGGCAGCCCCATAGCAAGTTCTTGGTGCTTGCCTCGGTTTGCCTGTTTTGGTGTGATCTACCTTGTTTTAGATAAAGCTCAAAACTTTGTTGACTAGCTTGTTGATCCATGATGGAATAGGTTCATAGGATACCGAGAAAGCTACGTTTCAAGTTTGAAGTCTTTTGGTTCAATAGATTAGAAGTTAGGCCAATTGAGGCCATGGAGGTGGGCTTTTTTTGTTCTGGACACAAAGACATTAGTAGCCAGGCCCCGTCTGATTGGTGTGATGCTTGCGGTCAGATTGGCCAATTGATGCCTTGGCCCGTTTGTTACTTCTTTTATTTCTTTGACTTGTTGGTTTCTGTTTTGTGCTTATTTTCTGCCGTGTATATGAACTTATTAACTTTTCAAAGCTAATTGAGTAAAGAAGATCAAGGGGTTGATTTTGTTAAAGTTGAAAAAGAGACAAAGATCATTCATCTCTCTAATCTCTGTCATGGGTCCTACACAGTAAGGTGTTTGAATTTCGAAATGGCCTGCATTTGCTTTGTGTCCACGGTAAACATTTGTTTCCCAAAGTAAGGTGTTTGAACTTCGAAATGGCCTGCATTTGCTTTGCGTCCACCGTAAACATTTGTTTCCCAACTTGTGATCCTGTGGTGTGCTCTCTCTCTGAAGGACATAGACATTAGCACATTTGTGTCAAGTCTTCTTCTTGACCCCGGGGGAGAGAGAGATCACTAAGGTAGACAGGGCTGGTAGCAAAACACAGGGTCATGCCAAGTCTGTGTTCACAAATGTACGTTGATGTTTAAGTTTGATCAGAGAGAGCAACGTTCAAACAGAACAAGATCACATGTTTTTAGGGGCCGAGCTACTACTGCTACCACCACCATTCAATGCACCCAATCAGCTCCACATGTGATAGCTCCAATATGGCACAGAGAACAATCGGATAGCTCCAGCATGATATTTGCCTTATCCTTCCCCCTCTTTTCCTCCTGGACTCGGTAGCTAGACTATGTTGACCGCATTCAGGACAGCTTATCATGCCACCAATCGCTGACACGTAGGCCCAAAAATTAACATAGCCTACTCACATGTAGCTCCACTTGTCAGTGGCAAAATTGGCTTATAGGTTATTCAAAAACCGTTCTAAGCTAAAAATAAGCGCGGCAAGGTCATATGGAGCTACAGCTAATCATGTCTCACAGCACTGACACATAAGTGAAAAATGTTAACACAACCCACTTACGTGCAACCCCATCTGTCAGTAACCAAACAGGTAGCCCAAAGGCCACCTTAAGCTGCAATCAGCTTGACAAGCTCATATGCAGCTACAGATCATCTTTCAGCAACCATGCGCTAACATTGCCTCCTCAAGTTACAGCAAGAAACATGAGCAAACACACGGATATGGCAAGGCAGGCACATGCCATAAAAAACCACATCGAAACATTGACCAAGGAGAGCAACCTTGGAGTACAGGACCATATACACGTGCGCGCCTGCCTGGTACCTGCCCTGCCCCGCCCTCCCTACCTTCATGGATTAGCTAGTTGATATGAATCTGACAGCGCACATGGAAAGCAAGAGGGGGCGGAGAGAGTGGGAGTGAGGATAGGAGTGCAGGGCAAGGAGGGGAGATGACAAGGCCCACCATAAACGCCTGCCTGCTCACCTCTCGGTGTGTTGTGTACGCTGCCGCTGTAGCCGCGGCTGTAGATGTACAATTTGGGCTCTAAAACACCCAAAAAATTCAAAATAATTTTGATTTTTCTTGGATTTTTGATTGAATTTGAAAACTTTCCTAATTCAAAAACTCCTTAGCTTTTGCGCCTTTTCCCTTTCGGCCATCCGTCTCCCAAGCCACTGCGCGCCTTTTGAAAGTGCACCTCTTCCCCTCTTACCGAGAGCCAACCAGCTTCTCCCCGTTCATCATCGCCACAACAGAATTTCACCACCGCCGTTCGCACCACTAACCAAGTGAGTCAAGCCGTCATACCTTGTGTTGTCGCACCCTAGACAACTCCCTTAACCGCCCGTCAACTCAATCCAACACGCACCGTGACTGCTAAGTTCGCTTCGTCGCCACCACCACACAATGCCCACCAGACCAAACTTGTGCATCCGCCTTCGAACGCTGCTACTCACGAACCTGCCAATGCCCAGGGCTACGCCAAGCTCGAGATGACACCGTGATGGTCGACATGCCACAATGACCTTGAAGCCTCCCAGCCGCCACCGCTGCATCACACGTGCCATCTTCATTGCAGCACTGCCATTGCTCCTACCGCCTCTTAGGTGTTATAAAGCCGGCTAGAGCTTTGCCTTAGCTCCTCTAGTAACCCCACTGCCTGCCAACCCCTTCCCTCCCACCTTTGGCCGGAATTTCATCGTCACCATCGTAAGCCCGAGAGGTAAGTAGTGACTTCAATTTCATGAACACCTCAACCAAAACCAAATTAACCCTGACCATAGCTTCGCTAAGATCTCTCGAATTTGATTATATCATTGCCTTAGCAACTCTTGGCCTGTAGGTTGTCGGCGGCGATCTCCACCGCCAAACGGAGCCCTTCACTGTGGACAACTTTCCATGAGTCCCTAGGACCCAAACCTCCACTACAGTGACCTTCCGCGTGAACCCTAGATGCTCTAGCACCCTTGCGTTAAACAATTAAGTGCTAGAGCCTCGCTGTGCCATGAAAGACCGTCGACAAACTCCTCTCATCGCCGGCCAACTCTGGTCAACTAGGGACCCCACCAACCTCAAAAATAGAACCGCACCACTCCCCGGAACTCAGTAGTGTGCACACTTACTACTAGGAGCCCTCGTCAAAGCATGCGTTGTCATGCTCTACTTGGGCGCACTATAGCTGACACTATTCACTAACTCAGCCCAACGTTGTAGCTAACCCAATCCAATTACTATTCCAACCCAAATTTAAATACTATTCAAACCTATTACTATTTTTGAATTGACCCGTTATGAATAGGGTCAATTTGTCACTATTCATCCAGTCCGTCTCGAGTCCATCTAATCCATTTTCAACTCCGTCCAGCCAAACCAAGCATCCCTTAAACCCTATCCACCCAAACCTATTTTTATATCTTTTCCATTTGTTTTTATCACATTTTATTCCGAGTTTGTATTTTGCAAAGAAGAAACTTATTTGTGTCCATTCTTTTACACTAGCATCCAATTCAACTAGATGGCCAACAAAAAAGATGTTGGAGTAATTACAATGGAAGGAGTAAACGTAAGACTTACAAAGAAATAGTTAGAGACTCTGGATAAAGAGGCAAATCCTTACATTGATCATGTTGAACCTAGTTTTCAAATGCAATACTTTTCTTTCAAATACAAGTGTATGTTTGCCACTACTGTTTATGTAGATTGCCTAACTTCACCATACAATTGATACCTCTTATTTTTCATCTTTGATAATATCTTTCATTGTCACAATGGGATACTCATAATGGTAATATTGTTAGATTATGGTTATGCTTAGATATGCTTTAGAGGTAATGGTAAATACGATACAAATATTGCTAACTGAAACTTGAAACATGGTAATGGTAGTAGTAATGTGGGTTACCACTAGAAATTGGAGATGTTTTATGAAATGGAGGAGACTTAGGTGAGTGGTTGGTATGAGACCGGTGCAGGTAAAGCACCAGGTTGGGTTTGTTGGTTTGTCTCACCTGAGTCGATTAAAGACTGAATCTGTGTGCGCTCATTTCTACACTCAACCGTGTAACCACAAGTCTACTATAGGATGGACCTAGCTAACTAATTTGCTTGGTTTCAATGTGGACCCCTGCACAATCGTAGTTAATTTGAGGATGACCCGCGGGGTCATTGCCTGGTTAAAAAGTGATGGGAGTGAACCTATAGAGATCATCGCCCGGGAGGGACCCAAAAGGTCCCTGCTCTTACATGGAGTGTGCACTCGCCAAAAGGAAAAGGTTATCCCTAACAACGGGAGTATCTTAGCGCTGAAGGGTTCATACATTCAGAGTGGGAAAAGTATAGAATTAAATATTGTAAAAGACTTGTTATGATTTATCAGTCACACGCTTACGGAAGCGTGTAATGGCCGATATTATGAGATAATCATATCTTGTGGGTAAAAATGTACAACCTCTGTAAAGTGTTATAATCTATTCAAGTAGTTGTGCCCCCGATCACTGGCAAAATGTGAAAATACCACTGTGTGTAGTTTTCATAAAATGACTACTGATTTATAGTGCTTATGGATGTGGTGTAGTGGTATGAAAAAGGATATGGAATGGTGTCCATGGATTAGACATGGTAAATAACTGTGAGAAGAGTTGCTCCCACAAAGTTAATTGAAATTGAGCATTTTGATTTTAGTTAAAAATGGCTAAGTCATAGGTTTGAAAAATAGCTATGATATGATATTTGATAAATTGGTTTTACGCTAAAGAAACATAATGCCATCATTTGGTTAAGCCTTGCATATAGGTAATAACTATAAATACATTTACTATAGGGACTTGCTAAGTATCTAGTGTATTTAATATTACTTATTTTCATTAGAATAGATGCCAGAAGAATTAAGAATGCTTCAAATTTACGTGTTAAAATTATGACAGCACTCAAGCATTATTATGAGGATTTTCTTCGGTTCTTCTGAATATCAATTGAGTTTCAGGTTTGGACGCTCTTTAAATTTCTAAAGTTGACCGTTAAATTATATTTTAATCAAGTTAACTATTTTTAAATATTTGTGAGTAGACATGATACTCTTTCTATTTACAACTAAGCTACTGAAGTGTTACGGGACGTACGGCTATCCTTTTCTAAAAAATAGTGCTGTTGCAAGCTCCGAGCGTCCCCGTGCCGTTGATCGAGTTGGACACCGTTTTTTTTGCTTTCGAGAGGAGGGCGCGCGGTGTGGCGTGCATCGATCTGCCATGGCATGGCACGGTTGGCGCGAGGGGGGAGACCGCCCCGTAATGCGTGTGTGAGAAATCATTGGCGGCTTCAGTAAAAATACGGCCTCGCGTCGTCACTGTTGGACTCGAGTCCGAGCCAGCGCGGCGGTCTTCGCTTGCTACTCTCTCTCACTCCTGTCTCTCTTTCTCAGTATTCTCTCTCCTGTGGTTGTGGTCCTCGCCATCGATCGGTTGCTAGCTTGGCTTCTCTGCAGATTGTTCGCCTATCAGATGACAAAAACCTTCGCACGCAGCTGGCCAGCCTCGTCACCTATACCTTATTTCTACATCATCATCCTACTGTCTAATGACTAATTTTGGAACATGTGTTGTGTGCTCATCCAAACAACCTTCTTTATACATTTTTGTTTCATGATCAGAAGTTACTAGCACGGGAGAAAACGAAAGGCGGCCGATAAAAAACCCTAGTGGTTGATGGGCGTCCAGTATTATTGAAAAAACAAATTAATTAAGGAACACAGCAACCATGCAAAATGTAGTGGTGGTGGAGAAGAACATGATGGGGAAGAAATGAACCATCATGCATGGCAGGTGAATGCGATGCTGATAAAAATCTCTTCTGCTCGCAGTTGACCAAACCCTAAAGCTAAAGAACAAAAAGAACAATCTCTCTGCTGCTGCGTTTCCCTCATCTTCTCCCATGGCACACCTCGCTCTCTCTCTCACAATCACAACGTACGTAAGGATGATCCAAATGTCATGGAATGCAGCTAAGTGTAGTCCTTGCAAGAGTGTCTAGGAGGAGAGGAAGGAAACCACAAAAAAAGGAAACCAAGAAAAAGAACAGATCAAAGCTACACCAGACCAATGCATGCGATCCTGGGAGACGCGGCCCGCCTACGAGTCGCTGGTGTTCATGCTCTCATGCCGCTCGACCCCGCCGCCGCCACCTCCGTGCTGCTGCTGGCTAGAACCTCCTCCTCCTCCGCCTTGGCCTGCCGTGGCATCCGTAGCCGCCTGTGTCCGGTACGCATTGAGCGCGGCGAGGATCCCCATGTGCCCTTCGCCTCCGCCGCCGCCACTGCCTCCCACCGGGCCGAGGCCAAGCTGCTGCCCGGGTAGCAGCGCCATCGGCGCGGGGAAGTTCATGAAATGTAGCCCGCTCGGCACGCTCCCCCGATACACGGCAGCCGCGGCGGCCGCGCTGCCCATCTGCGGGAACGTCCAAATCGACTCGCCACTGCATCCTCCTCCACCGCCGCTGCCGCCACCGGACGGCGCCCCTCCCTGCGTGTTGTTGCTCGGCACCATCCACACGGTGCCCGGCATTTGGCTCTGCGTGTACCCCGCCATCTGCTGCTGCTGCTGCTGCATTTCTTGCTCCCACCGCCTCTTCCTGGAAAGATCGGCGGCTGCTGCAGCGACGGACGGCGATGGCTGCACGTCAAGACCGACACTGCCTGAGTGGAAGTTTAGCAACAGCGGGGATGGCGACGATGACGACGAGGCGGGGCCCTCGGAGGGGAACCCGAGGCCGACAACTCGATCCCACGCGTCAGCACGGGCGCCGAACCGTGCGGCGGCGGGGCTAGGCAAGGCGGCGCGGAGGTGGGCCGGGGCGGAGAACGAGGAGCCGGAGGACCGAAGGGAGATGTTGAGGGAGGTGAAGTTGGCCGGGATGGTGCCGGTGCCGGTGGCCGCGATCACCGCCGGCTCCGCCTGCTGCAGCAGCCACTCGATGGTCTCGCCGTCCGTCTTGTGGCCCAGCTCCCGCGTCAGCTGGAACACCCGCGCGGCGCACAGCGCCGGCATCCGGATGCGCCGCCCTCTCCCTTCCACCTTGGTATGCCGGTCCTTGGTCGAGTTCCGCTTGGGCGCCGTCTTCCGCACCTGCACCTCCCCTCCGGCCCCGCCGCCCGCCCCTGATCCATTCCCGTTGCCTCCCGCGCCCGAGGCTCCCCCTGCAGCCGAGCTGGAGCACGGCTCCTCCCCCTTCTTCTCAAGGAGCTGCAAGGGGAAGTTGGGGCGGCGGCCACCTCCGGCGTCTCCGGCGACGTCCATGGTCAATTAGGCCATGGTATATACACACACACGTATATATATTTGCGTGTATATTTTTTAGCCGGGTAAATGGGTGGTCGTTTGGAAGCTAAGAGAGGGGAACGGATTTGATGTCTCCGGCCTCTTCTTGTGGGTCTAGCTCGAGAAGGTTAGGTGTGATGTAGAGGTGGTGGTGTAGAGAGAGAGAGAGAGAGAGAGAGAGAGAGAGAGAGAGAGAGTCCAAGAAAGAGCTAGCTATCAGGGAAAGATTGCAGGTTGGAAAGAATCCTTCCTCATATGATATGATGAGAGAGAGAGGGGGGGGGGGAACATGGAGGGAAGGGAATTTTATTGTGTTTGTGTGTGCGTGTGGGAGATCACACACTATTTTATGGTGCTTTGGTAAGGTTCATCTGTGATTTTAGAGAGGGAAGAGGGTGGAGATGAGCAGATGACCCTAGCTAGGAGGGGAGAGGAAGAGGATGGTGTACTTTGTAGGGCTTGGAGGAGAGAGAGGGATGAACTAAATGGATTCTTGATGTAGAGAGAGGGGGAGGGAGAGAGAGGAAGGAGAGACAGAAGCTGGAGAAAGAGACCGGTGTGTGAGAGGAGGATAAGGCGGACGAGAGGGGGGAAATTATTAGGTTCACCTAGCCAGCCATGGCTAGCTAATCCCAGACACAGTGTGCATCAGTACTGTGGCAGAACGTAACGTGATATGTCCTCCCGATGCTAACTAACGAATCTCCCATTTAATCAGGAGCAATACCAACACTATTACTCACTTTTCTCTCTCTTTCTGAAGAAGCGTCTTACTATATGCTACGGATTAACTCAAACAAGGTCTAGCTATTTGGTGGGATGGAAAGCAATGTTTCCTCTGTGGATTGGCTGCTTTTGAGAGCACACCGCAAATCTTTTTTCCCCCCTTTTGCTGTTTGAAATGTGTTTATTTTTTTCTCTGCTTCTGCTCCTCTCTTTATTTTTTTTGTTGTAAAGAAGGAAAAATCTTTAAACTGTGGAGAGGCAATCACTTGGCTCAGACTCCACGTGCGGTGCTCTTTATCATTCAATCCCCAAAAGAGTTAAGACTGCACTGGCCACTGTTGGCGCCACTCTCCAAAATATACAAGGAAAAAATTTAGCAAAGGAGATTTTTTTCCTTGTCTTTACAACTTTTTTTGTTTCCAAGTAGCCGCCCATGTATTATGTTGTTATATTTAGTGAATTATGGATGTTTTCAGTTTCTTGTTCTGTGCTTCAAATTATGTAATATGGAAAGCACCTTCTTTTTAATAAAAAAGAAAAATTATTCATGCAAGAACATACTCGCTATATATTTGGGGATACTGTGAGAAGAACGGCAAAGAAAGGGATAATAAAGTAGGGCCAGCTCAACCAGTAATCATTCCATTGCCTTTCCTATTAGCATTTGCTCCTTCCTTTGTTTGCCAGCCTTAGAATCTGTGGTGCCCTAGTTTCTGCTGCTATGGACCTGGTGCACACAAGTATCCAATATAGCCTCTTACATGCCGTATACTACTTGACTAGGAGTTGGACAGAGTGAAACGAAACTACACCAAAGAAAAAAGCAACAAAAAAGGGAGTTATGTCTTTACACACTGCAAAGATTTGGCTCTGAATTTCGTGTACTCTATATAGCATTAGGATCCCAAAAGAATAATTAAGCTTGCCTGCATTGCTCATTGTTGTGGAAAGCCTACAATACAGAATTCAATAGTTCAATATATATCTCGTAGCTGATCAGTCAAACCTCATGTTTGATGGACACTTAAAATCTTCATACACCATGCATATACTAAAATTCTGGCATGCAACTGCTAAATTAAACCAATATATGCACGAATTCTACTATAGACACTTCTGTATTTAAGACGAGCACAAACATATTAATTTCCACCAAAGTATTTGATGAACATCAAATTCCGATGCTATATGTGGCTATCTTAGTCCAATCTCTCTGCTTCGATAAATAAGGCCCTTAAACGTTTCTTTCCTTTTTTTTTCTTTGTTGGGGTTGAGTTAGATTTTATTCATATTATCTTCTAAAACTACTTTTTCATAGTAAATAGTTTTTCCATAGTATCTAACTTTCAAACGAAGTGTTTTTTTAAGGCGGGGTCTACTAGTCGATTGAGTATATGCTGCAACGATTTCATTTATATCGGCCAAAATCACACACGTGTCTCTCTCTATAAGCTTCTCTATAAACTATTACTATTCATAAACCAAAACAAAAAAATCTAAATAAATGAGCACTTAAGTACTTCTACCATTCATCTCTCTCACCTCCATTCATCTCTCTCACCTCGACCCTACTGCCAACTCTTGCCCTGATCTAAATGCCATAGCTTTGACTTTAAACTATATTTTTTGATTGAAATGATACTATAGCGTCTGCTAACTTTTTTTTTGAGATATTCAATTAAATAAAAATAAGGAAAATAGAAAAAAAAAAATAACGCTATATCTTTATAGATAATAAAAAAGCGTTAAGAAGCCAACTCATTTTAAACAGCTTCTGACTTCTAAAAACGGATCTATATTTGCCACAACAATATATATCACAAGATCGATTATGGGAAGCTGCATCATGGATGGGAGAGTGTGGCCATTGGTAGGTAGAAATCACTAAGAATTAGCCCCTTTGCATTGACCAGGTTCTCTATCCGGTTTCTAGTCCCCTTTGAATCATTAAAAACTACCGAATATGACCAGCCGGTGACTTTGGGTCCAGTCCAAAAGGTTTAGTTTCTAATTTATTTTAACTTTTAACTTATTTAAGTCAGAAGTCATTTAAAACATGTTGACTTCTAATTTTAATTTATTTTAATTTTTTTGGGGTTTTTCATTTTTTTTGTCTTTTCTTTCCCCTTATTTCTTTGTATTATACATGATGATATAACACTTTTTTCCTTTTTTATTTTCCTTCGTTTTTTTCTCAGAAAAACTAACAAACATTACAATACAATTTTAGCCATAAGCCAAAAAACACAATTAAAAGTTTAAGGCATAAGTCAGTTGAAACGAGGCCAGTTATAAGCAGCCAGTACTAGTACAAAGTTGTTCTCCAGCTCAGTTTTTTGTGTGTGTGGTGTGGTGGGGGGTGTGCATTCGTAGTACATATACCTGCTTGGGTTTGGCAGTTGGGAATATTCTTTCATGTAGATAGGCAAAATTGCAAAAAATTCACCTGAAGTATGTCAGAGTTTGATTTTTCTTTCTACAACTATTTTTGTGACACTTTCACCCCCTACTAGTACGCAGCTATTTGAAATTTCCCCTGCCGCTAGTTTTCATGCGATTTTCTGATGATATGACCAATCTGGCTTTCCAACAACGATGTGGTCTTCTAGTGTGGCATGAGAGGCTTTATGTTAAGCATGGCACAGGGGTAGACAAACCGTTTGCGTCCTCGACGTACTCTGTGATGAACCTAAAGTGACACACGGTGGTAGGAGACAGCCAAGGCAAACCCATGTTGCTCCTCCCTAGGTCGCCGCTGCCAAATCCTATGTTGCCTCGTCCGTGTTGCCTCCTTGCTGCTCCCTTGCTTCTTCACGTCAAACTAGTCTGGCTAGAGAACAAGATCAAACTGATTTGCAGGGTCAAAATGCCGTAACAAAGGGTTTGGTTTCAACCAGTTTGCTATACTAGAAGACCACCTCACTGCATTGGAGGACTAGGTTGGCCACATCATCAAAAAATCGCATGAAAACATGCAGTTTGGGGAGTTTAAAAAAATTGTGAGCTAGTGGGGGTGAAAGCGCCATGAAAATAATTATATAGGGGAAATCAAACTCTGACGTACTTCAAGGTGGGCTTTTACAATTTTTCCATGTAGATACTCCAATGGTTCCTATATCTATTTGGATACATTATTTATATTTTTTTTAAAGAACAAGTAGGACCGTAGAAGAACCGCATGTCTTTATATTATAAGATAAAAATATTACAACGTCGGTTTAGGCCAAAGGCTCAGAAACAACCCATCTTATGGTGGGAAAGATGCATGCATGCTTAGCGCCTTGCATCTCCAAAAGATGCTCTTTCTCACCCCCTATCTTAAAATATTAGGTATGAAGTTAAAAACAAGCCTCCAACAGATACTCTAAAACACGCCTAATAATTTTGGTACTCTAAAATTGAGGTGGATCACCATCAAATATACAGTGCCTAGATGGTAATTTTAGGGATCCAAGTTTAGAGGAGCTGCTGAATGATGGGAAAGATTTAGAGGACAATTTTTTTAAAGAAGACTCCCAATATGAGATTTTAGAGGACAAAATATTGAGCCTCTCTTGGAGATGCTCCCAAACACATCCATTTCACGGTGCTCATTCACATTTACAGATTTTAAGTTCAGTTAATTAAGTTGGTAATAATGACTATTCGGCTACCCTCAAAATATCAGTTCTTAAAAACAAGTCAAGGATTTTTTTCTAGACACCCAAGGAATGTTTTTTATGGTTCACTACCGATGCATTTGTTGGTGCTTTGTGAGTTATGACATATGGGGTACGTGCTAGATACAGTTTTTTTTTAAAAAAAAGGCAAAATAGTGTTCTATATTTGCATGCATCTACCAGCAATAATCAAATTAAAAATCGCAACCACCTCCAAGGAACCACATGAATGATCCCTTTTGGTAGGAGAGATGTGTTGAGGTGGATGTAACTAATGCACAAAACACCCTTATGCATGGAACAAGCACTCATTGTTGTTTTTTTTTATAATATATACAATCGGTTTCTCTCTAGTGCTGTAGTTTGAGTGCACGCTCACCACACTCCATTATTGCTTGATTCAGTTGTTAGCAATGCTTAATACACAGAGGCTGAAAAAAACATTTGTTACGAACCACAGGTGTTACCCGTTGTGTAATCCATGCGCCGGGCCCATTTTACAGGGAAAGGGTGGTCCCTAGAGTTAATTCAAGGTGGCGAACAAAAGCTAGCTAGCATTGTTGCTCATCAGTATTAGATTAGTGTTGCAATAGGAGCTAACATGGACTAATGATAAAAGCAAAAGATGTTGGTTGTTAAAGGTAAGAGACAACAATGCTCCAAGTACTCAGCCTTTCCTTTTCATCACGTCTTTTCGGTGCACCACAGAAACACAATCCTTTTTATGAGACCTTGTGGAGATCACCTCATAGTGTACAATAAGTATTTGATTTTGTTGTGATTTATTGTCGAAGTTTGAGTTTAATTTTTTGAAGAGTTTGCAATTTTCAGAGTTGATGTATGTCTCTGGCGGTCTAACCGTCATGAAGTGAGCGGTCAGACCAGTGGGTCCAGTGTGACCAGATTTTGGGAGTGGTCAGATCACTGGTGCGATATGACCGATTTCTAGTTGTCGGTTGTCTTTTTTCAAAGAGCGTGTTTTGAAGTTAGGCACGTTCACAGGTGCGATCCGATCGGCCATGGTGGAAGTTGGACCAGACCGTGTGATCGTCATTGAAGTCACGGTCACACCGGCTGAGCGGTCAGACCAACCAGTGGTTGGCAATCTGACCAAGATGGTTCGACCGCCCTAGGAATGGCGGTCAGACTAGTGTTTCTGGGGCAAACACGTTAGGGGTGTAGATGAAAATGGATATGAACATATTTGAGTGTGTACACAGTATGGGTGCCAGTGTTTCGTTGTGCTGTGTTGCATTATTCATTGCTTTGACTAATGCGAGTCAAGTATATGCAACTTGTGCTCGATATGGTTGCTTGATATTTGGATGTGCAGGTAGCTTGGAGAATACTAGTGGTGCAATGGACCAGGACTAGGCGAGGGAGTTGAAATTCGAGCGGTCGTGTAAGTTTGGATGAGCCTATATGGCTTAAGCAGAAAGCACAAAGAAGACAAGGATCATGAAGAGACGTGTTGGTGTATGTTGTGTGTTAAGTGACGAGGTCGATGTACATTGAGATGGTTCGGGGGAGTCCGAATGTATGAAGACGTGACATCTAGTCATTGGACACTATGAGCTACGTGTAAAAACATGCAGAGATGCTTTGAGGTGAATGTAAGTGTTAATGGCTAATCAATTGTGTCAATCAATGATTTTATGTATTGTACAGTGCTACATGATGGTTTGCTTGTTGTTGTTAGTTGTAGAACTCTAGAGCTAGATCACGGTGAGGCAGAAAGGATCGGGACTAAGCTAGGAGAGCTGAGGTCTAGAATGATCAAGGTGTCGTTGAAAGACGACTGAGGCTAACAGAGTGGTTACAAGCCTAGAGGACAACAAACCAGAGCGGGAGCTACCAGTGGTGGATATTACAGTCAACAGCAAGGTGGATCACGTCTGCTACAAGGCAAAGGGAGCATGAAGCTTTGTGAAAAGTGGTTTGGGGACAAAACGGTCTTTTTGCCCAAAAAGGAAAGTTGGGACCTGATCAAACCACAGCACGAGGAGGCACAAGAGAGGTAGTTTCACTACAAGAAATTTGGCCTACTATGATGAAGCAAAATCATCACGGAATAGCTATTTTTTGTCATAGATAATATTTTGTGACATAATTCCAGCGTCATGCAACTCGTCATGTATCACGCGTCGCTAAAAGTTCATAGTGACGAAAATTTCGAAAAACGTCATAAATGTCTATGACGAATAGGTTCATCGTCATACATTAATATGATTTATGACAATATTGTTCTGTCATAGCTTGTAGCCTGGACACAACACCTGAATCCATTTTCGTCATAATTAACCTGATGGGAACCTTACTTATAGTTTCTTATGACGGATAGTGGGCGTCACTGCTACATATACAAAATTTTAGTGGAGAACAAAAATGGTCGTCACAAATAATGTAAATTCGTACCATCAACATTAATTTGGAATGCATACATTCAAAAACAAAAATATCACATTATCAATACAGATCATTTAGAATGTACTAATGCATTAAACCATATCATTCATGAGGTTCCAAAATACATACTAGTTCATCCATAATTCTTGCATAGCTTTCGCCCATAATTCTTGGGGTCACAATGTACCATATATCACATGACCATATTCAGATTTCTAACCACAACATATGCTAGCTAGATGCCTATATATACTATCTACTGGTTCTTTATCTTGCATACCCAAAATATATTTCACCATATCTGCCCTTTAGCTAAGTCCTAACCTTCACAAAATGCACAAGCCAAACACATACTTTCTGGACAACCAACACAGCTGCAAAATACCACCCAAAAGCAAAGGCAAATATCATGGAGATCTTGCCCTACCACCTAAGCATTGGATCGAGAATCTCGCTCTTCCAACAAACGACGGAGTATCATATCAGTTTCTGCTTGTCTTAGTCTCATTTGCCTCACCTCCTCCTTTGTTGAATCAAGTTGTTCTTTTGTAAAATCGAGTGCTGCTTGGTTAGAACTGAGTGCTGCTTCTTGGGACGCAATTCGATGAAGTAATTCCCTTGTATCCTCGCAGCTTCCTCTCTCTCCGCTTGCAACCTTATCTCAATTTGGGCAGCTGAAGCAGTTGGTCTTGATTTCTTGGAGAGTAAAGGAATGCCCATGTTTGGAAGGAACTGGCTTTGCTGCTTACTTGGCTGAGAGTTTCAGCAGCAATCTGAGTTGGAGACTTTGGTTCTTCACCTTCAACAAGTTCACATTGTCTCTCAGATTCCATCTTGTCCTACGACAACAAATAATTTATGGAGATGGTTACAAATGTAAGAAGGTGGGAGTAAACTGAATGATCATGTATGTTCAGCTAGCATCAACGATCTATTAAGGTAGAGAGCTGAGACAAACATAAATATGCTCACTAGAGAAAAATGATATTCATATGTATTTATACTAATATATCAGCTATACATTTTAGAAGTAAAAGAAAATAACTTACAATGACTTGCTTTATGAGTTCAGTGCAACCCTTCTTTGAGCTAGTCATACATTCCCCAAAGAATTCGATAGCATTCGGCTCTCTGTTTTGATATTTTGCCCTCTACAAGACCAAGGCATGAAGAGTTATAAATTGAATCTAGAATGAGTGCTATGTATGATAAAACTGGACATGTAGGCATGCGCGCACACATTCTTACAAGGGAGTAGCGGTGTGCAATGTAGCATCGAGACCCTGTTCTTTGGTGAAGCTTGACTTGGCCTCGATTTTCTTTGTTCTTCTCACAATTTTCCTGATAGGAAAATATGATAAAAAGATCAAATATAAGTGTGGCCCATAGGTAAATCACTTGCAAACAGGAGTTCATCTTTTTCACCTTATGCCTTGGATCATTCCACTTTTGAAGAAGTTTTGCCCAATCATCTCTCTCTACATTTGGTGGTGGGCCTCTTACCTGATCTGTTCCTCTGACTTCCCATCAAGTACTTCTTTTCAACTTGTAGCGTTGTTGCCTTATACCCTCTTAACTATATCTTCACAAGCATCTTTGCTAGGCCCATCATGGTTAACATCAACTGCTAATCTTGTCTAATAAATTAACGTACAGAAAAATAAATTATAAGCTCAATATGTGCAATTAAAGAATTTAATAATTGATGGAGAAAACTTATAATAAACTCACCGCTACTACACCTAGAACTTTTGATATGTGATCAATGTTTTCCGTTGTGGAGCCCTCATTACTATCATTTGTGTGGACTTTCTTATAATCCTTCCAGTGTGGATATATAGGAAGATGATCTCTAAGTGCAACACCACATTCAGATGCTAGTTTTGCAGCTTGTACTGGATGCTCAGGTCGTATCTTCCCTTCAGGTACAAAAATAGGCAACCTAGTACCTTGTCGCTCATTTATCTTGTCAAGCCCATGACCCATAGTTCTCTTACGGACATCACGTACCTTGGGGGAAGGTGTATCTAGCAATTAAACATGTATGAGATATATGCTAGAAGAAATATGCACATGCAACAGCCTAAAACTAGCTTACCTCTAGCAACCAATGTTGCACTGGCATTGAGTCAACTTGTGCAGCATCCTCACGAGTATTGCCATCAATTGTAGCATGAAGAATGTTAAAAGTTGAATTACCCTCACTAACTTCATTGTTTAATGTGGTCTGCTCTGCTAGTGAAGCGTTCAAAGGTCTTGGCATATTCACTCCAACTTGTGTGCTGTTCAATAGAGATGACTGTGATCTTGTGCACCTTGCCGAACTAGATTGTACAAAATCTGAAGTGTTTCTAGGTGTTTTTGAACTGCGTTTACTTCGGGAGCCATTGAAGCAGCCTGCAAACTTAAAAGAAACACTGCATATTGGTACATTTAAGGCATATACCAATACCAACAATAACCCAAATGGAAAGAAATGAAATCTAAACAGTCATTTCTTTGCAGTCATCTATCACCTAATGTCTCCCTCATATTTTACAAAAAGATTAGCACCATAACCTGTGACCTAGTAGATTTGCATATTTCTTCTTCAAGCACATTCTGTCCTATTCCATCTTCCTCAGTGTCTAAATCATCTTCAGCAGATTCAGTAGCTTTATCAGAGCACGGATCATATTCAGATTCAGATCCTTGGTCCACCATATCTCTTCTATTTTTCTGACATACTGTCTGTTTGTTGCTACACTTCCTCTTGGTCAACAAGCTAACTGATGCTCCTAATTTGCGCAAATGCAATGACTGCATCCGTGCTTCATTAGCCTTTATGTTCTCATTCCGTTGCTTCTCATACTCTGTAAGTTGCATTGCTCCTAATATTTGCTAAGAGGTGAAGGAGAATAAGAGAACAAAACTAAATACAAAATATTGTATTTTTTACTATATTGTTTTTGTACTAATGTAACTACTTATGCACACAAAGCAGACATGATAGCTAGTTTGGAATCATGACTCCTACAGTGTACCTTAAAAATCGTAAGACAAGGTTGCATAGAAAAACAATAATGTAATGCAAGAGCTAAAAATAAGATATAATGCAATAGCTAAAACCAAGATAAAATGGATACAGTTTTTCTTAGTTGCTATCACTCAACAGTAAGAAATCTTTACATGGTACTAAAAAAAGTTGAAAAGATAAAGAGGAGTAAAACCCTTGATTTGGAGGGAGACTAGGAGAGGACTGGGGTAAACTAACTCCAATATCCCCTTCACATCTTTGGAGGGAGACACTAATTAGAGGCTGCATGTATACATGAAAATCTTTCCCCGGTGCTTTTGGTCCTGGGATAAGTAAAGCCATCATATAATTAGACTGCTCCATGCATATCCATGGTGGAAAATTATATGGTATCATAATGACTGGCCACATACTATAAGAATTACTCATGTTACCAAACGGGTTAAAACCATCCGTTGCAAGACCAAGTCTTAAACTACGAGGATCCCGTGCAAAGGATTCATACTTGCTGTCAAAATATTTCCATGCCTCACCATCAGCTGGATGCCTCATTTCATTTTCAACAACTAATCTTTTTTCCTTGTGCCATCGTGCATACTCAGCTCTATCCTTTGACATGAAAATTCTCTGAAGTCTTGGTATTATAGGAAAATAACGAAGCACCTTTGTGGAACTCTCTTTTGCCTTCTTTGTCTTTCCATCTTGACTCTCCACATACTGGACATTGGTTGTCATTTGCATGATCCTTCCAAAATAAGGCACAGTCATATTTACATACATGAATTGATTCATAACCAAGTCCAACCTCCCGAAGTATATTTTTGACCTCATTGTATGATTTTGGTATAGTACTACCATTTGGTAGTGCCAACGAAATTAACTGAAGCAAGGAATTGAATCCAGAATTAGTAATTCGATTATAAACCTTGATATGCATCAGTTTAATCAAGAAAGACAATCTTGAGAATTCAGTGCAGCCTGGATAAAGTTCACGCTTGGCTTCTTCAATCAAATTAGCCAATATATTTGGCCTGCTTTCACCATTTGCTGCAGCTGCATAGAGATCCCCAATCATACTTGGAATTCCACTATCCTTGTCATTTTGTTCTTCCCCACAGGCATCATGAGCCATTCCAGACCCTTCACCAAAGGATCCTTCTTGATCTGCTCCATCACAAAGTACAACAGCACCCACATTAGCTTGAGACTCAACCTCACTAATTGATTCTCCATGGTGTATCCACTGAGTGTATGTCCTGGACATACCATAAATATGAATATGATCCTCCACTTCTTCTTGAGATCTGCGTTTGTGATTAAGGCAACGACGACATGGGCAAAATATTTCATCATTTTCATTGAAATGCTGTCGAACATGTTGCATAAACTGGACCACGCCATTTATATAGGTAGGAGTGAATGGCAAAGCATTTATCCAACTTCTGTCCATTTGATTCTAACTTCTAAAAAAAAACTGATATTAGTTCCCCATACTATGTGCAAAACTATATCAAAGAATTAGAGTAAAGCAAAGCAAACCAACAAATTAAGACCGTTTGCACTGTTTTTACTGGGGTGGGGGGTCATTTATAAAGAAAAAAAATCTTCTGTACTGTAATAAAAAGGGTCATCAACAAAGAAGTATCTTGTCTGGGCATTATATCAAACATCTTTAGTGCAAATAGATACTGCTAGTATTTTGAAAAAATCCATTGTGATCAAGTACACAGGACTTTAGAAAATACAGTTAGTAAGTGATCAAAATTGTAAAGAGCAAATGGTGCTGACATTTTATTTTTCAAGGGGATTCCAAGAACTCAAAATGTTAAATATCAAACTAAAAAGCATATAGCTCACCTTAGGTTACAGCCACCTGGGAAATGTTCCGTTACTTAAGAGTCTTCTTATTGGAGTGCTAACACGGCTAATTAAGAACCAGAAGATAAGAGGAGAAAGCATCGAGTAGATCACAGAACCCTCCCATTTCTCGTCTCATTTCTGGTGCTCTAATCGGGTAAGAATGGGGAAAGTTGCCTGCAGCAGGGTTTTATTTATTTACAGAATCTATGACGATTGTTGAATCGTCATTGCGAACCTATGCACATGTACGAGCAGAACTGTGACGGATGGCCACTTCGTCATAATATGCCAACCATTTTATGACAAACGATAACTGTCATAAACTAACTTTAACGTCACAAATTTTCTTTGGGCGATGCCAGCTTGGCATTGATATTTTCTATGACGAAATTCTTTTGATATTTTGTGACATAATTTTAATTATCGTCATAAAAATGCAAGGACCGTGCAAGGCTATGACAGCCCGGTTTTATTCGTCATAGTATAACAGTATATATGACAATTTCATTCTTCGTCACATGGATGATCGTCATAATAGGCTAACTTTGTTGTAGTGTTTTGGTCAAAGATGTGCTAAAAATGTTAAGTGGATCAAATATTGATTCACTAATAGGTTAATAGTTGTGTGCGCTTTAAGAAGCATGTATGTGTAAGTGTAAAACCCAATATGGTGTTGTATTGACAGGTTAGCCTATGTAAGTAGATAAAACCCAAGTAGAGGTGCTAGTTAGGATTTCTTGTGAGCCTCCATATATAAGGAGGGAAATGTGTTGGTTTAGGACTAAGTTTTGGGGAAAGCTTGGGAGAGTTTAGGCTAAGCCTTTGAAGGGAGTTAGGGTTTTTGGAGAGAACAATTGGGAGATGAATTGTGGCTCTTTGTCTTAAGCATCTTGTCATCCTTGAGCTTGTGAGTGGCTAGGGAGTGGTTGTAAATATTCCTCTCCAAGTATCAATAGATATCAAAATTCATCCAAGTCCTCCTCTTTGCTCAAATACTAAAATCTTGATTTGGTTTGGTTTTTTATGTTTCTTTCTTCCCTCTTGATTTTTCTATGATCCATGATGAGTAAAAGACACTAGAAGATCCTAGTTGATCAATCGTTTCTGTGACACCTCGGCCCCTGTAGAATTAGGCCCATGATGGCCTATATGTGTGTGTGCATATGAGGGTGTGGATTAGTCTCACCTTCCTATTTTAGCTTGAGAAGCACTTACATATAAGCCTAGGGCTTCCAATGATAGCAACATTCGTTAACTGTTTTGCGCGAAGTGAGGACAAAAGTGCAAGCGGGTTGCTACGTGTGCGTGACCTATCTAGAACAGGGTTAGGCCTAAGTCAGTTTGGACCCTAGGGTGTTACAGTTGCCCATCTATATCATATCCACAATAAGAAACAAGATTATGCCTAGTTCTTGCTTGTTCTTGGCTCAAATTTGGGTTCTTGTGATCTAGATAGTTGTAGCCCGAATTCGTGTTTAGATTAGCTTGCTATGATATACAGGAGTAGATTTGGATCATTCTCCTCATTAGAAACTCCTCAAGAACTAATTTGGGTTTAGAGTTTTGGGTGTTCTTTAGACCTAGATTTGATTTTCTTCATTTGAGTGAATCTAAGCCCAAGAAACTTGTGATTTTTTATTGGTTTAGGTTCCTATTGCCTTTAACCAGTCTCATGCAAAATTTGGGATTATTTGGATGAGATTTCATCAAATTCTTTATATTTGAGTTTTGTCCCGAGAGGCTTTTTGAGGTCTAAGAACAGGGGAGCGGTCTGACCACCTAGGACCCATGGTCTGACCATCCTATTCAGTCAGATCAGCCTCAGCTGGCTGTCAGATCAGCTTACCCGATCAAACCGGCCCAAAGGCAAAGGTGGGTTGTTTTGTGCTCCTGTTGTTTCCTTGACTATTTGGCTTTTGTTTGAGGGTTGTTTTTGCCGTGCATCTGATCTTCTTGGCTTTTTATAGCTAGTGAAGTGAAGAAGCCTTTTGCATTCAAATGGGGTTGATTTTTATTGAAAGTGAGAAGGCAAAGATTATTCACCCCTCCGATCTCTGTCATTGGTCCTACACTTTTGTATAATACATACAGTGCTAATATCTTAAAATGATGCATATGAATGTGCAGCAAAGCTAGCAGTAACATTGCACGCATGTATATTTATTTCAGACATCACTTTTGATATTAATAGACAGAATCCCACCATCAGTTGGTACTAGGGGTGAAAACGGATCGGATACGGATCAAATAGTTCTCAAACCATATTCACATCTATATATTTTTTCTCAGATTCAAATAGGAATGGACTGGACAAATGTCGGATACGAATTTGGATCGGATTATACTCAGAATCAGATCAAATTCAACTATTTTTTGGATTCCAATAATTATTTGTGGCCTCTCCTATTGAAAACATGGCATCGAATTATTTTAATATTTTAAATTGGTAAATAACTGACTTAGTGACTCTAACATGTAACTATGTATTAATTGCTAATAGCAACAAATGAATCATTCATCTCACGTATTTGTATAATGTAGCTTTTGAGGCCAGCTTCATATCCTATGATGCAATGAAGTTTAAGAAATCAATATAAGTTTTATAGTAATATTTATGCCCCATTTCCTCTAGTTTATCATATAATCATTGATCATTGCTGCCATTTTGTCGCCAATCCTAACTACTTCTAGATGTATTGCAAATAAATTGGTTATAAACATATCAAATTTAACTAAAATGAGCATACAAAAAGTTTTATTGGGGGATATGCCAAAATAAAAAAAAATATGAAATACCAAATTAAAGTCCACCATGATGATGTGCTCGTCGAGATGATCAAAATGCATATATAATATACCCAATTTGGAGGTCAAATACAAAAGATATGTATTAGTAAGTTGCTACTATTATATCTGCTGAATCTGGATACCCAAATCTGAATCCGAGACGACACATAACAGATCCACATCCACATCCAAATATTATGTATCCGGATCCGTTTTGTATCCAGATCCGCATATTAGGTATCCAAATCCAACATATTCGGATTCGGTAGCCGGATGTCTGAGTAATATTCGAATCTGTTTTCACCTCTAGTTGGTACACATAGCAATACTCTACTTTTTTGGGCTGTTTAAAGTTGGATGGCACCAGTTGTTAAAGGCCTAAAGGGTTGAATTTGGGATCACTATGTGAAGAAAGGGGTGGAGAGGAAAGGAGGGAGGAGCAATCCATTTCTCAGCTTTTTTGAGACCTAGCAACACGGTGGATATATAGTATGTAGTTATATAGATACAGCTTGAGTGACTTGAGTCAAGCCTGTCTCTCTCCTAGAAAGAAAATATGAGAAATATGCAAATGGCCAAGCTGCATTAGGGGGGAGTAGGGACCTGAAATTGTGGGTTAGTGGAGGATCTTTGACATGCATAATGTATAACATCTCCCTTAGCCATCGGGCAACACTAAAAGGGCATCTGGCAGCAGCTTGCCTATATTCCTCTCTCACAAGTACTTCAAATGTTCAACAACATCATGGCCATATATACATGTAAGTGCTACTACATCAGCAATATGTCAGTACAAGTGAGTTGTTTTTAGCTGGTAGTTTCTTGTGTGCTGATTTAACTTTTTCCCGCAAAGGAGTGGTAACAAAAGCGACATGTGGAGGAAATTGAGATCATATCGATCCCAGTGATCACTTGCTAGGCAACAGTCTTTGAGATGATCATGACTGATCTAAACCACTAAAAAAGAAACAGTTTGTGTAAAAGAAATCCATATGAAGGTACTAATTATTTAATAGGAAGATGTCAAAAAAATGCACAAGCTAGCGAAGAAAATATTCGCTGTGCGCGATGGAGGGGAATAAATTAAAGTGTGAGCATCTGAAGTCAAATGATTGAGAAGCAAACGAAACAAATGGTGGAGTTTGTTTAATAGGCGCAAAGTACTTAGTGCAATGATAAAAATACTGCCTGTCCTAATTAGTGTATATTATGACACGAGGCATGCATTTGAGGCAGATGGGAAGACTTGTGTCTTAGCTAGTCTTGGCACGAGAAGAAACTAAAGATAATAATATCAAATCCATTTTAAAAGGCCAAAGCACAGATGAAAATGGTGGCCTGTCAATGATTACGGTTTGCGAAGGGAAGGGTGTATATTTGCTTAATTAATTAGTATCATCGTGTTAGGGGAAGGTCTCCGCATTATCTCAGGCCCATGACTACTTTGAAGCGGTGGTGCTCACATGAAGCTCTACTCCGAGCCAAACTCCCAAGTCAACATCGGCAAGATCCGTGAGACCAACCTCGGCGAGATCCAAGGCTGCCCCCGAGCGAGGTCCAACGCCGCCTTCGGTGGAGGTCTGGAGCCAACCCTGGACGAAGTCCAAAGTCAGACGGGAACCGACCCTAGAGTCCCAGACGTGGCGGGGCCATGCGAGGCAAATGAGGTCAATACCCCTAGGAGTGAGTTAAACACTACTATAACAAGAGTCATCACAAATGGCTCAAAACTGTCATCACATATGGTTTTGAACCGTCTGATTTTATATGTCCGTGATAACAGGTGGCTATCACAGACGTCTCGTAAACCATCAGTGATAATATACTACACAGGCGGTTTTAGTTAAGAACCGTATGTGATAGTCCAATATCACAGACGGTTCTAATTAAGAACCGTCTATGATAATTTATTATCACAAATGGTTCTAGTTAAGAATCATATGTGATTGTGTTCTAGCATCCTCATAAATAGGTCTCCTTCAGTTCATCAATATTCTCTAATTGCTCTACGAAACAATGCAATCAGAGAATGTAGATGAACCAAAGCAGGCCTATTTATGAGAACAATATCATCGTGCAATAAACTTTATCACCATGTCTGCATCCTGCAATAAAACATGAATTTAAACAAGTGCCAAAACCCTAGCTATCCATCAATCATCATAAGAATTAAGGCATCAACAATTACTTTTCACATGCACGAGCATCAAGATTTACATGGCTAGAACCTTAGCCATCCAAAAATTTCGGATGGGAGATATATCACCGACGATGAAGGAGAGACGGCGGCAGCGTCACTGTTGTGTCACGACAGTGACACTACACAAGACACTCTTACGACATTTAGGACAAGAGTGTCTTGTGTAGTAAACCGTGGCGTCACAACCGGAGGCAGAGGATCTCACAACAGTAGTCAGTGTCATCGTGGGGACGGGGCACTTTAGTTTGAAGAGGAAGTAGGAATAAGGAGTGAATGAACTAAGAGTAGCAGAAAATATTGATTCTTAGAGTGAAATTGGGGGAAAGGGAGTGGGGGAGTAATAAGGGGCGAGAGGTAGGAGGAGACCGATGCTTGCTGTTTGATGTGGAGAGAATGGATGAGTGACATTGAAATCCTGGAAGAGATACCACGGATAAGTGATATGGTATTATCACAGATGGTTCGAATTAAAAACCGTCTGTGATAAGTAACTCATCACAACGATTCTTTTCTTCGCAATGAACTTAGACGATCCATCTTATAAAACCGTTTTTAGTAATTTTATCACTGACGGTTTATGTTGAACCATTTGTGATGAGGTATCCAGGATGACCCTTTTTGTAGTAGTGAAGCCTTGAGCGTAAACTTATAACTTCACTCTCTTCCCTCTCCCCTTCTATAAATAGGACCTCTTGTAATGGGAGAGGGAAAGCTATTTTAACTCTAGACACTTATATTGAATACACTTGATCATTCTTATACTTTTCTCGAGTCCCTTCGCATTCTCGGCGGTCTTCGCATCGGATCAGTGGTGCTTCTAAGTTTACTGTTCGGTCTCGTACTAACGACACATCGAATTGTAATGATCATTAATTATCATCTCTGGCTTAAACAATCGCACGGCTTTTCTGTGTTTGATTGGCAAGATTAATTTGAACTCTACAAACTTTTTGAGCCCGGTTTGAATTAAGTTCGAAATTTTCACCTGGTAGCTTAATTTCTAGGTTTTTTTGGTGTTTTGAATAAGTGGTGAGAGATTTTTAGTCTCAACATTAATTGCCAACTCACACGTCAGGCAGCCTTCAGAGTTTGTCCCTATACAGTGGAGGATCTGGAGACATTTTTAAGAAGTGTGGTTGTTTATCTTTAATAGGTTAAACTGTAGCTGTACTCTCACGTATATAATATGCATGCATACGAGTGGGGGCACAAATTTTCTCTCTTCTGTACATTCTGTAAATTAAGATGTACCCTACTTTTTTACCGACCTGGAGCAAAATTATATACACAGATTTCTGAATAATAATATTTTCATTTCCATTAATTAGTTATTTATTGTATATTATTTTTGCTAAAAAATACTACTGGTATGTGTAGCATGCAAGCTTGTATAGGGGTGTTTGGGACAGCTCCGCTCCATATTTTTCAGCTCCGCTCCATATTTTTTAGCCAAACGGTTTCAGCTCCACACACCCTGTTCGAGGAAAAAAGGTGGAGTTGTGAGAGCACCTAAAGAGGTACTTCACAAACTCCAATTTTTTGTGGAACTGCTCCACGGTAGAGTTTGTGGAGCAGAGTTTATGGAGCAGTCTCAAACACCCTATAATATAAGGAAGCTGCATTTTGAACTACTGGTGTAACCTAACGTCCTCGAGCAGATATGGGCTGTACGTACAGTATATATAATAGACTGATTCAGGGAACTATTTTTTATTTTTTTATTCAACTGATGTAGCAATTGTGCTTTAATTGTCTGGCTATTGAATGATATCTTTATCTTGTCCACAAGCATGCAGAACAGAAATCATGAAAGCATCGATCCAACCGGAGATGCACTGATTTTTATGTTGCACTGCAACTTCTCTGTCTAGAAACAATCTGATATAAACAAGGAGAAAAGATAAGAATTTGGCATAATATATAATTGCAAGCGAGCCAACCTGTCAAAGTATGTATAGATTCGGCTTCGGCTTCTGGCTTATTTTTCACTATTCATAAGTTTCGTCTTTTTCTGAATTTTTGGCTTTTTGTTGAGCTTTTTAGCCGGTTCTTTTTTCCCGTATTTGTTTGTATTATACGTAATGAGCTAACATATTTTTTATATTTTTAAATTTTTTTAACTTTAATTATGCTAAATAAGCCTCTGTCACATGTGCTTTTTTCACCCACTCTGATGTTTTCACCATAAGCCATGAGCTTTTCAATTAACCGATCACCACCGTTCGAGCGTTAGTTCATTTCGTATTCGAATGCCTGCTGTTATAATATCATTTAACATCGTGCGTGGAGCGAACACTACTAAAAAAAATTATCACAGATGGTTCAAAAATATTACCACAGATGGTTTCCTGAACTGTCTGTACTTATAGATCAATAATACCCTAAGAGCATTAAATGCAGTTTTTGAACCATTTGTGATAACCATTATCATAGACGGTTCTTAATTAGAACCATCTGTGATAACACAGTTCTTAATTAGAACCATCTGTGATAACAGTTATCACAGATGGTTCTTACAATGAATCGTTTGTGATAGTCTAATATTACAAATGGTTCTAGTTCAGAACCGTTTGTGATTGCGTTATCGTGATCTCGTAAATAGGTCTCCTTCAGTTCATCAACATTATCTAATTGTACTATAAAACAACGTAATTAGATAATACAAATGAATCAAAGCAGACCTATTTATGATTAGCACCATGTCTTTGGTGGCTCGTTGTTTAGGTTATATGTACTATTGTTTTATTGCTTTGGTGTGTAAGATGTGGCTTCGTTCAACAAGGGCCGAAACCTTAGTCATCCATCAATCATCATAAGAACTAAGGCATCAACAATTAATTTTTACACGCACGAGTATCAAGATTTACATGGTCAAAATCCTAGCCATCCAACAATTTTGTAATTTCATATCCAAACATCAAGAAAGAGAAGGGAGGGGTGGAGTATATATCACTGGCGATAAAAGAGGGGCGATGACAGCGTCACCGTTGTGTGACGACGGTGACACTGCACAAGACACTCTTACGACAAAAGTGTCTTATGCAATGAACCGTGGTGTCATAACAGGAGGCGGAGGAGCTCGGAGAGGTAGTCGGCGTCGTTAGGGGAGGCGGCGCTTTGATGGATTTGGGAGGACTAGCTAGGCAGAGCTTCGGTTTGGAATGTTTGGGGGGAAGCGTGTGGGCAGCATATGTAAGGGCATTTTGGTAGCGGAACCGATCAGTAGTTGAGAAGTCACGACGCCGCTTCAGTTTAAAAATTTGAATTAATGGGCGCTAAAATCGGGCAACGAAATATCACAGATGATTTTTAATACAAACCATCTGCGATGAGTTAATATCACAGACGGTTCTTGTTAATAACTGTCTGTGATACTGCACAGACAGTTTTCAACATGAACCGTGTGTGATATTATATCTTCACAGATGGTTTTAACGCTACTAGTAACGCAGATGGTCGTTAAACCAAAATTGTTTGTGATTTTATTTAATACTGACGGTTTTGGTCAATCGTCTGTTACACACACACAGATATATACATACATACATATATGTACATATACATAAATACATACATACATATATATGTGTGTATCGCGATGTTATTATTTATGGAGTGGAAAATAAAAATGACCAAGTCTCTATGAAATACTATAGACACCACGCCCATTATAGGGGTAGGCAAGCACAGGATCCACACTGTTACTATAAGAAACCAATGCATAAAAAATATATTTGAAAAAGTTAAAAAAAATTTCACTCAAATTCACTAGTTAGGCCATCATAATTCATGAAGAAACCAAACGAGCTTGTCCTACTGTATATGTGTTGTATTCATGAATAGTTCGGCTACTCATGCAATTGTAGCCCTTCTTTTGTTACATACAATAAGTCAATAACACAATGCACTGGAGTTGTGCGTACGGATACAACTGCTTAAGCTTAATATAAATCTTCACGCTTTTACATATGTTTTTAGTGTTCATCCAAGCGCAATGTATGTACAGCTGCCAATCAAATTTTCCGCAGTATCTTAATTAGGCCTTGAAACACAGGGGTTTCATAGGATTTGCTACAAATTATACTATTTTTGCAAAACAAAAACGAAAATCCATTGGAATTCATGCGTTGCGACCAGGTCCTTAATGAATCAATTCAGTTACACTTTACAGCTAGCTAGCCACCTTTCCGTTGATAGATGATAATCAAATAGGAATACTAGCACTAATCACATGATCTTACATTGGCTCCGCTTCAAATGACTTCAGATTTTGATTTTTTTTGTTTTTTGTTTATTTAAGTCAGAAGTCATTTGGAATGTATCGACTTCTAATTTCGGTTTATTTTGACTTTTTTGGCTTTATTTTGACTTTTTTCCTTTTCTTTCTTCTCTTATTTCTTTGTATTGTCTGTATATGGCGTTTTTTTTCAGTTTTACTTTTTTATTTTTAATTAAATAACTTAGAAAAGACTAGCAATAATTATAGTACAATTTTAATTAAAAACTAACTGCAAAAGCCATAAATGAGAAGATTAGGCCCCACTCGGTACATGAAAAAATGTGTAATTATGGCTGAAATTGCACTGAGAGCTACTGAAATTTTATCAGTGAAAGTGGCTTATTTAGCGTAATTAAATTTAAAAAAATTAAAAAATAGAAAAAAATGTTAGTTCATTACGGACAACGCGATGAATACGAGAAAAAAGAACCGAAAAAAAGCTCAAAAAATGTTAAAAGATTAGAAAAAGATAAAATTTATAAATAGTAAAAAATAAATCAGAAGTTGAAGTTGAAATAAACGGGTCTGATCTTGGAGCGGGCCCATAGCCCCTAACACCACGGCTAGTGCCTCAAAAGGAGGGATATGGAATGTTTGAGGTAAGAGCAAGTACAATAAGGCTTAGTCAGCAGGCTATAACAAATATAATATCAACCAAATCTTACGTGGCAGAGAGAGAAAGGAAGAGAGAGAAGGAAGCTGGCTACTAAATTACAGCTAGCTATAGCACGTAAAAATATGCATTTCACTCTCTTACACGTGGGGCCAAATAGTTATTGTAATAGCTACCTTATTGTATGAACTATTTTTTTGAAGACTATAGATAAAATAGATAAATGTTATAGCTACTAGTTGGCTATACTACTGTGCTTGCTCTAAAGGGTTGCGCATGGACTGCTCGGCCTCACGGTGGTGAACTGGTGATTGGAGAGGCGAACCCCTAGGACTACGACTCCCGTCCTGCGCACTGGCTACCACCACTACTGAAACCACCCCAGATAGGCAGGGGGATAGGCCGTAGGTGTGTGGGCGTGATCGAGGAGGGTGACTGGGATTGGATAGCCAGCGCCACGTCATCCAGACAGTTGGAATCTTCCTGCCGGATCCCTAGGCCACGCCCATCAATCACTTTTGCACTGACGTCACCCCGCCAAGTGGGTCCACTGGGTCCGGTCACATCCTGCTCGCGGGCCCGGCCCGGCCCGCGTATTGCGGACGGTAACCAGCTACCCGCTCCCCTAGCGAGCCCTCCGCTCCTGCATCTGCATGCCCCCCTCGATTCCCTACTTACCATGTTGCCTCTGCTCTTTTATTCCACTGGTAGTGTCTTTATTTTATTTTTCTTCAATTTCCTTTTCATTTCTCGTTTTCTCGAGCTCTTTTGCCTCCTCCGTTGATCCCTGTCTAACTGAGGTCTTTATGGTATGGTACTACCCTACTCCGCTGTGGTCAATAGCAACCGGCAGGGAAGCATCAAGCGTCAACAATGTCGAGTGGTGTTTGGCTTTTTTAGTGATTTTTGGGGTGTTTTGGGCTAACTGGCTTGCGCATGGGTCTTGAATTGTACAGCATAGTTATTGATCCCAAGTAGATTCAAAGATGCATGATTCTCGTATTGACAAATGAAAATTGGTTAAACGTACTAGTGAGTTTTTATTTATGCCCTGTTCGTATTGACTTTTAAAACTATTTTTCTATAGTACATAATTTTTCTACAGTATCTATCTTTTAAATGGAGTCTACTAATCGATTATAGCACATATTGTAATGACTTTATTTATATCAGCCAAAATAGCATCGATATAATTCTGCAGTTGAAAATTATAACCATTAAAACATAATGAATAAACCATAGTTCCTTTGACAAACGTAGTACATATTTGATTTATTTCCAGTGCTCTTCTCAGAATTCTTTTGATATCTACTAAGAATTCCAATGGTATAACTAAGGTAAGTCGTGTGAATAACATAGGACACATGAAACATCCCAAAGCTGAAGAATAAGAAATACTGTTCATTCTAGTTTTTTTTCTCATAAGTGTTTGGATAAATTCTTTACTGAATTTAGTTCCCTTCATAATATGGACATTAACAGTTTTGTATATCTTTTGGGACAACCTAAAATTCCTTTTACTCCGATCTCTATGTATTTTAACTCCTAAAATATAGGAAGTTTTTCCTATATCTTTCACATTAAATTTAAAAGATAACCAAGCTTTCACTTTGATCAATGTATTTTTATCATTAAAAACAATGAAAATATCATCAATATATAAATACAGTAAGATAAAATATTTATCCATAACTTTTGTATATATGCAATGATCACATTCCATCATTGAAAAAACCATAAGACGTGATAGTATTGTCAAAAGGAATATACCATTGACGTGAAGCTTGTTTAAAACCATAAATTGATCTATCTAACTTGCAAACCTTACGTTTATTTTCTTTTTCTCCAAAATCTTACGGCTGTTCCATATATTTTCCTCCTCCAAAGGACCATTAATAAAAGTAGTTTTAACATCCATTTGCTGGAGTTCAAAATCATAATAAGCCATCAAAACATTAATAATATGAATTAAAGTAAATTTTACAACAAGAGAAAAAGTTTTCGCAAAGTCAATATCATCCTTTTGTGTAAAACCTTTAGCAATAAGCTTTGCATTATATTTTTCTACTAAGCCTGCTATATTTAATTTCCTTTTAAAAAATCTATTTACAACCTATGGGATTATGGTTGTTTGGTAGATCAACAGGTTCCTAAACTTTATTCCTTTTCATCGAGTTTAATTCTTCTCGCATTACTTCTACCCATAGTTTTGATTGAGAGTAGTTTATTGCTTCTTTATAAGTCTTTGGTTCTTCATCTACATATGAATTTTTAGAGTGGACTTCCCTTAAGAACAAATAATAATATCTTGATATTAGGGTATACATAAATTTTTCCTACTTCACACAAGCATGTTAGTGTTGGGAGTTTGTTTCTTATGGAGCTAAACCTCTTTCAGCGTGAAAATTAATCCCAAATGTATCCATATGTATTTCTGATGGAGTTGCCAATAATTCCACCCTTTTTTGTTTAGCACAACGAGGTGTGTTTTGATCTAAAAAATATTGCATCCCTACTTTTTACCAATTTATCCTTTTTTTTTATCGTAAAACATGTACCCTTTTGATTCCAAAGAATAACAAATAAAAATTTCTAATGTGTTTTTAGGCTGCAACTTTGTATGGTTTTGATTTGGCACTCTAATTTATGCATTATGACCCCTAACAGCTAAGTGGCGAAGTGAGAGTTTCCTTTTAGTCCACAACTCATAAGGAGTGACTGTTACAGTCTTAGATGATGAATAATTTAATAAATAAACAGTAGTATGTAAACCTTCACCCTAAAAAGACAAATAAAGATATGAATAAGACATCATAAACCAAACCATATCCATGAGAGATCTATTCATCCGCATAGCAACACCATTTTATTGCAGAGTATAAGGTATAGTATAATGATTAATAATTCTATGCTCTTTACAAAAAAATCATTTAATGTTCCTGAAGTGTATTGTACTCTACGATCAATTCTCAAAACTTTAATCCTTCTATTCAATTGATTTTCCATTTCAGTTTTAAATTTCTTGAACACATCAAATATTTCTGACTTATGTTTAAAAAGATACACATAACTAAATCTAGAATAATCATAAATGAATGTGATACAATAAATCTTTTGACCTCTAGTGGAAGTAGACATCTCACCATAAATTTCAGAATGAATAATGGCAAGAGGCTCATTAAATCGTTTCGTCTCTGAAAAAGGTGCATGAGTCATCTTACCCATTATACATACGACACAAATACCAAAATTCTCCCATTAGAAGTGTAGAATTCCAGAATTAGTAAGACTCTTCATTCTATTTTTAGATATGTGACCAAGCCATAAGGGGCATAAATAAGATTCTAAGCATGTATTCCCATCATTAGTATTCCTCACTATGGAATTATTTTTACCAACTACGCAATCAATATTGTAATCATTTGGTAGTCCATCAAGAAAATAAAGATCTTCATGATGTGTTCCAGTATGCACTAACTTCCCATTAAGCAATATTTTATCTCTTTATTTTCCAAACAGTATATCGTAATAATAGATTCTAACTAAGCAATAGATATTAAATTTCTTCTCGTGCTATGCGAATATATAATATCCTATAATAATAATTTTCCTCCATTAGGGAGTTTTAAGACATAATTTTCAATTCCAAGTAAATTAGCTTTAGCATTAGTACTCAAAAAGACATATCTATTTCCCATTGGAATTGTTTGCATAGAAGTAGAAAATCTATGATCTTTAGAAATGTGAGATGTAGCACCAGAAGAATCTGCAATCCAACTATTTGGAAATTGTTTTGATTCTTTCGCTCATTCTGCTTCTTCTTTTTCCTGTAGTTGACTCTAAAATACCCATACTGACCATAATTGTGATACTTAAAATTTTTGTACTTATCATTCCTCTAAACTGAGTTATAATTTTCCACGATCATCCTAATCACGTTTCTTGTTAAACTTTTATCTTAAATCACCATTAGGCTTCCTCTTTTGCCAATTTATTTTATTATTACCTTTTTCTCTCTCCAAGGTGTAATTCAGAATTTTGAGTATTTCTTCCGTTTTCTTTAGAGAGTTTTCTATCTTCTTCCATAAGCAAATGGTGCCTCAGAGTGTGCATGATGAGTATCCTCTCAAAATGACAGAAAGAAATCTTAAAATTTTCTCATAAATTTAGCAAAGAGTTTCAAACAACCATGACATGCACTTCCTTAGAATAATGATAGCCATCATTATTTAATTCCTCTGCTAAAACACAGAGTTCATTGAGATTCTCATTTATTGAAATGCTATCATACATCTTAGTAGAGAGAAAATGATTAGCAAGATTAAGCACTTTAATAAGATATAGTTTACTAAAAAAAGCATAGATATTGGATTCTAAACTATAGTAGAGTTAGTTTTGACACAAAAGCAAACACGTAACATGCAGGAGAGAGAGCACGAACAAGGGGCAGCCAGCTTCACCTGAAATGCAAGGGATGAATGAGGGGCAGCCTATAAGTGCACAAATCTTCTTCAAGATGTTGGCTGGACCTCCCTCAAGCCATTCCCTAAGCTCCCAAAGACAAAAGGTGTAGTGGACGGGGCTAGAGCATAGGAAGGCGCAGAGAGGTGGGGCAACTGAGGATGAGGGTGGCACTGGGAGGAGGAGCAGCTAAGGAGGGCGATGACGAGGGACGCATGGGAAGGACGAACAACTAGCAGCGTGGCAAGAGGTGGCGTAGAGATGGTGACAGAGTGGGCAGATTTGGGGATTAGGGTGTGGCCTACAGATTGAGATATTTGGGGATAAGAGATTAGGTGGAGAGCCAGGTATTTATGGTGTTCGTGCTCATACGTCGCGCCTCCCTCCTTTTTTCATCTTCATGCCAACACAGCATGCATAAGGCTTTCGCTTCCCTCCAATTTATGTAGCTCAAATCCCCGGCAAATTTGTTGACCTTGTCAACCTTTTCCAAGGAAGATGTTTTGTGGCTAATACAAAAATATAACCGACAGATAAGTTGTCTTGGACAATTTTTTATTTTTGATAGATAACAAGACTCGTAATCTGTAAGATATTGCTGGCACATATTTTGCCAGTCACCTAACTTTTCCCCGACAGTATGCTGCCCTTAATTAAACGTTATGGTGTAGTGGATGTTAGTGTCGCTAAAATATGTACTCCCTCCGTCCAAATTTATAGGACGTAGTAGTGTCGCTAAAATATGTACTCCCTCTGTCCAAATTTATAGGGTGTATTTTTTGAATGATCTTGTCCATAAATATAGGGCGTATTTCATGTTCAAATGCATAATTAGTGTGATGTTCTCTTTATACCCTTAATAAATATACAGTTTTATTTGTTATTCTCTATATACATGCATTGAATATAGTACTTAGAGATAATAATTAGGTGTAATTTAGTTAATCTCATTATGTTTTTAGTCTGTGTGTTAAGAGAAAATAAGCCTTATAAATTTAGCCAGAGAGTACCTTGAAGTACTCTGTCTTGCTAGTGACAGACTTCAATCGATCGGATTGTCCTCCTTGTTCCGATCGATCGCTTTTCTTACCAAAATGTGACTACCACTCTTCCTCCTTTGCCATGGACCAGAGTCGGAGGTTTTGGCTGGGGGTCCTATTCCTGACACACGTTGGTACACCTGTTAAGTTCTCTCCCTGGCAATGCTGGTCTTGCATGGAAGCGTCCGATTAGCCAGCCGCCCATAAAATTCACGGTACTGTCGATCGATCGATCGCAGCCACACCCATCAGGCAATCAAGTCATTGTCCTCAAGCAATTTCCGGAATCCACACTGCAACTTGCCTGTGTATCAATCCATCGATCGAGTTTTAACTCGGCTAGATAGATATACCTCCACAGAAACACCGATCGATCGAGTTGTTAACGTTAGCTATCCACGTAGCTATGTAGCCATCGACGTCACAGGGCAGATGAGATCAGTATAGTGAGCGGTCAAGTGGGTAGGCGAACAGGCGTACAGCGTTTAGCACCCTAGCTACCGGCCGAAGTGGACGGGGAAGGCAGGATCGCGCGCGCGGGGGGCAGCCATAAAAACGGCGGCGAAAAAGACGTGACGAGAGGGCCGGGTGGTCCGGCCGGCGCGTTGCCAAGCACCGCCTCCGCGCCCGGCCGAGTGGGGCGGTGCGTCCTCCAACGAGTGCAGGCGCGCGGGAGGCCTCCGGCTTGGCGCTTTGAATGTGATTGCTAGCTCAAAGGGCCAAGGCTCTGCTGAATTGACCGGGACGCGCGGCCAGGCCAGGGGCCTTCCCTGCGCCGTAGCCGCACCAGGTCGGGTTAGCTGTTTTTCGTCCCATTTATTACGGTTTAAACTTCTGTTTTCCGATTTACTTTTTACTATCTATAAATTTTATCTTTTTTTTTGAACTTTTGGCTTTTTTGAACTTTTTTACTGGTTCTTTTTTCCATATTCATTTGCGTTGTCCGTGATGAGCTAACATATTTTTTCTATTTTTAAATTTAATTACGTCAAATAATTTACCTTTAGCTATAGTATAATTTTAACCAGCTGCAGTGCAATTTCAACCATAAACCACTATTTTCAGTCCAACCGAGCACACCCTTTATTAGGGGCTCAAGCGCTCAGCCTCCTCGTGCGCTTGTTCGTGGTTTCTATACTTGTGTCTCGAGCCGATATGTCGGAGCATATTTTTGTGCCAGGAGCATAGTAAAGGGAGGTTTTACTAGTACTGAAGTAAAAGAAAGAACACAATTTTTCTAAGCACTTAGCCCTGCCCTTGATCTATGTCTGCACCATTCAACCAGACTCTGTACATACGTACAGTACTTCAGTGACGGATGTAGGAATTTCAGGATAGGTGGTCGAAGTTACAAAAATATTTTTTAGTACAAAATATAAAGGTCCACAATAGCAATAGTTAACGTACAATTATTCATACTAGGGATAATATCTCAAATAATATAAAGAAATTACAAAACAATTACAAAAGTTCACAAATTAACTCAACGATGCTTCATGCCTTGTAAGCGTGATATAATGTCATCATTCTTAACTTGCAGAAAAATTATCGCTCAATAAATGTAATCAAGCAGTCATTTAGGTATTATTCTCACATTCTATTTCTTAGCTTGTTCTTCACATAATTTATTAAAGAAAACACTCTCTCCACACTAGCAGTTACTGCGGGAAGAATGAGCACCAATTTGAGAAGATTGTAAACAATTGCATAATTGATGTTCTTTGTTTGAACAAGCATAATAGGGAGCTCAAAAAGGTTGTTCACTTTTCTAAACCTTTCATCTCTACCATACAATAATGAAGTGTGCAAGTTGAAATGGAAGATACATCAACTCTATACTTGAGAAATTCTTAAGATAAAACTGAGCAAGTCTAACCAAGTTGTCCTGGTCATAAGTAGCAAATAAATCAGTAGGATTGAATGACGTCATGCAAAGAAGTAAATATGTGTTTACCTCATCAAACCTGTCATTAAATTCTTGAAGCTGTCTGTCAATAATACTTAAGAACATTTTAACATGGAAGCGATGGAGATTCTTGACTTTTTTGAAGAACCATTTGGATCTTGCAACCGGCTTATATAAACTGTCCATTTGAGCAACTTTGATGCCATGCTTCACACAAAAGGAATTGACATCTTTAAGAAAATAATCACACCCATCATCCTCCTGCAATAACTGCAACGGAATATTTGTCAATAAATGAGATCAATAGCATTAACAATATCTTGATCTCTCTTTTGCAAAGCATTGCTTAAGTCATCTATGTACCCAAATATGGTTAGCAACAAGTGTGCCATGAAAATAAACTCAAATGACTCAAATAATGTCAACATAGTTTGAGCATGTATAGCCTCCGTGCTTGAAGAGTGATCTTCTCCTATCTTTATAAGAACTTGCCAGATTGAAGGATATAAATAGATAACATGTATAACAGTTTTGTAGTGAGATCCCCAATGAGTATCACTCGGCTGACCCAAGCCAATCTCTTGATTCAAACCTCGACCGGTTTCAATGTCACCCAATTCTAATGCTTCGATAATTTGTTGAGCTTAAGCTACTGGAAGCATTTATATCTTCTTACAAGACATATCAAGAGCACTCAACAAATGTGCAAGTTGCTAAAAAAAAATCAAACACATTCACCATTCTCCTTAGCAACAGCAATAAGAGTTAATTGAAGTTGATGGGCAAAGCAATGAACATAATATGCTGAAGGAGACTCATCCATAATTAGTTTATTTAAACCATTCACTTGACCCTTCATGTTACTAGCTCCATCATGTCCCCGCCCATGGACCATAGACAAGCTCAATGAATGGTATATAAGCAAAGACTCAATTGCTGCTTCAAGTGTCAAAGCAATAGTGTTTTCAACATGAACAATACTGAGAAATCTCTCAACTTCCCTTGTTTGTCAACATAGCGCAAACAAAGAGCCACTTGTTCTTGTTGGTACACATCACTGGATTCATCGGCAAGTATTGCAAAAATAATCATCACCAAGGTCATCTATGATAAGTCTAGTAGTTTCTTTGGCACAAGAGTTGATGAGATCTTTCTGTATCATAGGTGTTATCATTTGGCACAAGCGCTTTTTAGAATGACCTTGTTAACTTCTTCAAAATTTTTTGCTAGCCAATTTAAAAACTCAAGGAAATTTTCTTTGTTGTGTGAGTCTTCACTTTCATCATGACCACGACAAACCAATCCTTGGCGCAAAAGAAATCTCAAACACTTAAGTGAATAGGTCAAGCGAAATTTGTACATAGCCTTTTGTTGTTTTGGGTTTGAAGCAAAAGATTTCTCAATTGATGCTTTAGGTTTAATGAATAAATTGTATTTCTCTTGAGCTTCATGGTGGGCACTAGTAATTGCTCTAATATGTTTGTCAAACCTATTTTTATGGTTCTAATTTCTAAATCCCCCATTCACAAACTATCTCCACCAGCACAATTACTTTTATCCTTGAACAGATAACAAACGAAGTGGAAAGCAGCATCTCGTTCCACACTATACTCAAGCCAATTATATTAGTCAAACCAACTAGCTAAGAAGCGATGCATATCTCCAATATTTCTTTTTGAAAAATTATGTGCCCGTGGTTGACATGGTCCCAGTGCAACATGTCCCCTTCTCACTGCATCTTGGTCGTCGACATTATAGTCCATGATGGGAATTCTCTTTCCTAAATCATGCGAAAGCACATCAACATCATAAATGGCTTCATCATCTGATCCATCATTTTCTATAATTGGAGACAGTAAGCAATCCATCTAAGGTTCCGTGCTTGGGGTGCCACTGTCATCAAGTGTCTGCACTATCAGCTGTAGCTCATTGTCAATGGAAGGAGAATTCATCTCATTCTGAACTTGGCTTTCATTGGAAATCGGTTTTGACATCGAGGTGGACGCTATCTTCTATGCCTTTCCAGCTGTCTCTCGCAAAGATTTCAAATTTATAAACTTCTTCATTTTTTAAAGCTTAAAGATCTACAAAATCATAAAATACAATATTTATGAGTTTACTACAAAATTAGAAGAGGGAGATTGGACAACATGTCTATTGCAATAACTCACATTTGAGAGTCCACCAGTAAATAATCCAAAGGAAAAATCTACAGCTACCCAAGGTCCCAAGCAGTATCTTCCCCTATGTCAAATTTGTGTCAGATTTTTTTCATGCAGCAAAAGGAAGGCCCAAGCAATAGCATTTCATCAATCGCTAAATTGCATGTATTAATCATATTAAATTCTAAAAGGAGCAATGATATGATCAAAACAAAACCAGAGTAAGCACCTACACCAGATCTATTCTAAATTAGAAGTTCTATAGTCAACCAGTCCAATTCTCATAGCCAAGCCAAATAGCCAATTACAAGTTTTATGGTAGATTGGTAGTAACCGCAGTATGGTTGGATTGGTCATATGGATATATTGACATTTTTAGACCATAGTCACATACTCACATGACTCACATCATTGATCATTGTTATTTTCAGTTTTTCACAGTTCAGAGTTTAGACCATAGTCACGTACAGAGGTACTCACTAGTCACTACTCAATGTACTCCAGAGGTGATGCGGCATGCGGTGGTGCGGCCATCGGTCGCCGAAGCGGTGAAGCTGGACTACTGCCTGTTGGAGCCCGGTGCCCCGCAGGTGGAGTAGTTAAGTAGAGACGCTGAGACGGCAAGATGACAACCCGACTCCAGGAGGTGGTGCGGTGCCGCAGAGCGAAGGTGCGGTCGGCCAATTGTCTGGCCAGTTGGAGCTCGGTCCCCCGTAGGTAGAGTGGAGACACCGAGACGATAGCCCGGCTCCAGCCTCCAGGCGGTGGCGCAGACATGCGGTGCTGCGGAGCGGAGGCCGGAGGCACGGTCGATCGGTTGCGCGGTGTGGAGCCAGAGCTGGACTGCTGGAGCCCATCGCCTCGTCCACCGTGGATTGTCAATCGTCACTGGGGCTGCTAGGGTTCGGGGATTCCGAGATTGGGGAATTGGGGGCACCGGATAGGGGAATCGAGGGGGATTGAGGGCGGCCTTGGAGATGGGCCGATCGACGTGCACAAAAAATAGGCCAAGCCAAGGCCGTTGCTGCGTTGGGCTGATCAGTGATGGACTCATGGCTACAAATATAACTATTTTGGCCCAACTATATATATATATATATCATATCATATCTTGTATATATAGTAGGTTTTTTGCCCAAAAAATTAGGTGTTTAGCTGAACATCTATGAACTACTATAGATCTACCTCTACAGTACTTCATCCAGGGGTGGATCTAGCGGTGGGGCGGGGGCTCGAGCCCCCTACTGCTATCTGGACCCATGGAGCCCCCCTGGAGTCCCCCCTAAATTTTTAGCCATAGATGTATAATGTAGAAAGGGCTGAGGTCGAGCTGAAGGTACTTCAGCCCCTCCAAAAAATTTTCCTGGATCCGCCACTAACTTCATCACTTTATAATTTCGACATGCGGAAATCGGAAGGGAAAAGGTGGTGTGTTTCGTCAGGGAGACGTGCTAACCGTGCTGCCAATGGCGACCAAACAGGTACATGTGGTGCCCTGTTTCATCTTAACTGCAGATGCATCTATGACTGGGTATCTCAGGTAACTTCTCCAATTGAGGAAAAGCCAGACCTGGTGTCGTTTAATTGGCTAATTAAATAGCATTTATCCTTAATGCTGAGTGGTCCGGTGTTTCTAGATAACATTTCGTTCCTGGTGATTCTTTTTGTCTGTGTGTGAGAGATTATAACTCAGTTTATCTGTAGTCTGTATCTGACTTGTGTGGTGGATGCTTTGCCGATGTGGGAAACTAGCCAATCACTATTGAATGGTTCATTCACAGCTTCACACCATTCTAGTTGACCAAGCTTTGACTACACTACTGAACTTCATCAGCCCGGCACCACTCCAAAATGATTTCCGCAGCCTGCCGTGCGTTGTGATGCCAATGTTAAAAATTGGTCCATAAGTGCGAGACCTATTTTTTTTAATTTTAAAGTATATATAATTTAGTATTATATTGTTAAGTCAAGATAGAGTAGACAAATTTATAAGGTGGAGTTCCCACTACTCCTTAAATATAGATAGAGATTGTATGAGGAGGATTTTGACTAATCACGCACGCATGTGAGCGTGTATTCGCACATTTTCGTGTGAAAATCATGTTGACCGTGGTGTGACATAGTACACCACTTGGCAGACCAAGTTCATTTTTATTTTTGCTAAACCCTGCACCACTCTCTCTATTTAAATGAGATTCAAACGTTTGAATTTGAGGCTTAATTGGGTTTTTGATGACAGATAGTTACTAGTGGGTAAATCGCTGGTTAAATGTTATCAGTTACCAGTGAATAATTGAGCAATTACAAGTGAATAATTGAGCAATTACAAGTGAATTATTTTGGTTCAATGGGACATTTTCTATAGAGTAATTTGTACATCTACTAGTTACATGTCCGTGCGTTGCAACGGAATTTATTGGATGTATAGAGAATTATGCTATGGAAGGGGTTGCTCTAATCAGTTGGAAAGTGGAGAGTGATGAGAAGTTGAAGAAATAGAGCAGTTAGAGGAGAATGGACGTAGACCACCAATTCGTTCTTTTATAATAGTAATGATATATACCTGGAGACGTCCAAGGTATACAGCAGAGAATCTCTCACTGCCTACATCTCTCACTTTTGCCAACTTGTGCTGTTGTACTGAGTCATCTGAACCTCATCGACTCTTCTTCAAGGCGTGCACTGTGAAGAAGAGAAGTGGTATCTCCGAGCCATTGCTGCTGTGGAGACCTGCACGGGGGCGGCAATAAGTTTTCTGAGTAGCGCATATCTGCGCGACCGTTCGCTGCTATGCTTCATCGACATCCTGCACTACATCAAGTCTATACTGCTTCCTGTTTTTCATCAAGCCCAACAGTAAATTGTTCGCGCGTTCAATCGACTTTGATATTATTATATTTCTTTGCGTATTTTCTGAAGTACAATGAATAGCCTGCTAATAATTTTATGTTTAGCATCACTAGTTTTTTACTATATTTGTCTTCTAACCATTACTATTATAAAAAGAACGAGTTGGTGGTTGTACGTCTATTCTCCTTTAACCGCTCTATTCACTCAATTTCTCATCATTTTTCACTTTTTAAGCAATCAGAGTAGCTCTCTTCTATAGCATAATTCTCTATATATTCAATACGTTCCGTTGCAACGCACGAATATGTAATTAGTAAAATTTAAAATTAAAATAATACAATGGTATCTAATGCATCTGTAGTGACTCGTGACTTCGTAATCTTTCAGTAGTACGCAACTATGCACATAGAAATCACACTCATCGGTCGATTGATCGAATCGAATAATGTAGACGAAGAGAGATGCCAAGTGTTGGTGTCTTTGCTTATCAATTCAGAGGCCCCATGTGTCTGGGTGGATATCTTGTGGATATGATTCTGTGGCAGCTGCCTTGGACATACCGGTGTGCGTGCTCAGGCTCATCAGCTAGGAGAGAACAAACTTGGAATTGACTTTTGGAATGGGCCCCATGAATGGCACCATGGATCAGAACTTTCTTGAAGTTTCAAGAGTGCCCTCTCTAATCAATACGTGTTAAGAGTTGGGAATTCAAATGTTTCATAATTATTGCCTTCGTGGGCTTATCGTATTTGCGATATTAGAACGCGCATAAATTACTATGTGTTCATCTATACGTACGTATATAAATCCTAGCTTGCACGCATTGATGCATACGACCTGGCCTAATGTAACTTGTGCAGCTAGCAAGCTGTGAACTTGCAGCTGTAGATCTAAAGAGGCGAGTAAACTACCTATTGGTGGGGTGATTGATACATCCAGCACAGATGGGAAAAGATACACATATCTATACATTTTAACTTGCTAACTAAATTAGTAGTTTTTTAGTGTATTTAGAACCTTGAGATGTTTCACAAAAAAAAAACTCATTTTGTTGTTTCGTATGGTTCACTCTTTATCCAAACATAAGCTCATGATGATTAGCACTATGATATTGTACCACAGCTGTCAATGAGACCGACATGCCACCTTAATGCACGAAAAGGAGGAAAAGGGAAAATGCAAAAAAAGAGGGGAGGATTCCTAGTTACGGATCACATAATGCATGCATGCAACGATCAGTCTATGATGCGATCGATGCAGTACGGGCTGGCCCAAGCCAAGATGCCATTGCGGCTGAAAGGGGCATGCAGAGATGGCCCCGGCGTGGGGGTGCAAACATTGGACTGAAACGTTACTCGCTCCGTTTCGCTGTGCCTGTCTATGATCTTGTGAGTCACCGATTTAAAATATTCGTCTATTTAAGAAATTAAAAGTGTAGTTATTACAATGTTTCAACTCTCTATCTCTACTTAAATAATTTGAAAGATATTAAATAGTTGTAGCATATCATTTAATAGATATATGTGTGATATTTTCTTATTAATTTTGATTTACTTGTGGGTGTGCATGGTAGACTGTGGACAGATAGCGAGGAGTTGCTCGGTTGGTCTATTTTTTGGCGGTTTATGGCTGAAATTACACTGTAACTGATTAAAATCACACTGTAGCTAATGGTGGCTTATTTGGCATAAATAAATTTAAAAAAATTAAAAATAAAAAAGGGTTAGCCTAGCACGTATAATGCAAATAAATACGGGAAAAGAACAGGTCAAAAAGCTCATAAAAATCTAAAAAATTAGAAAAAGATGAAATTTAATAATAATAAAAAAAAATAAATCAGAAATAAAAAATCAAACCCAAACAAGCGGAGCCTCTGACATATATAGCTAGTACCTCGCAATAAAAGCGATATTATCCTTACGCAGTAATAATACTACTGATCGGTAGTATTGTCCACAGCAAAACGGTACATGTCCTTGTGTCCAACTCCCTTTTCTTTTCGTCCGGTTAGGAATCAATTTCTGGAACAGAAGCAACTTCAGAGATTCGAAACATCTCAAAAGGAGACGCTGTAGAACGATAGACCTTTTTGTCCGTGCATCTTCATTTAAAACCATCGGATTTTCCAATAGTACGCACGGACGATAGGCAAAGAACGGCACTAGCTAACTAGTTACACTAACTGGAGCTTAGCTAGCTTACATACGTTGATGTAGATGCAATATGTATTGATGTTATGCATCCCTACAAAATCCATCCACTCTATCTGTAGCTAATATAAGAACCTGCAAGAATTTGCTATGGCATTATATTCGGTCATTTTTGTTTGATTAATTGTTGGCTGCATATAGGAGTAATGTTATGTGAGAGCTAGCTCCAGTACGGTGTTCATCCGCAGTCTAGCAGAGAAGGGAACAGTACCTGCGTCACGGGGACACATAACAGGTGCGCACTTCAGAGCCGTGCACCAGGCACCACGTACTCATGTTTTCTCACAGGCTAACACTTTGCGGGCAAATATTTGTTCACGAGGAGCAACGAGGCCACTCAAGTTGGTCTATGTAAAAATGGCAGTCGATTGGATTTGTTTTTGGGCTTTTCTTTAAGAGAAAGTAGGAGCTCTGTCATTTAAGTGGTTTCTGTTTAAGCCACTTAGAACGTATCAGTTTCTTAGTTTTGATTTTTTTTTTTTGCTTTTGCTTTTTTCCCTTTTATTTGTATTGTTTGTAAAAATATAACAATATTTTTATTTTATTTTTATTTTTAATTGAATGATTTAAAAAGCTAACAATCATTATAATATAATTTCAACCAATAATCGAAAGCCACAGCAATAAACCGAACAGAGTTAAGCAAAAGAAAGAGTTGGAAAAAGTTAAGTAGAGGGAATGGACCACTGAGGGTCCGGTTAGGATGCAAAATTAAAACAACAGGAGCGGGTTAGGAGTCGACTCAAGGCTCCCAGAAGGTTCTCGCAAGCTGATCTATGACCTCCTTCGCTAAGAATGCTACCTTTTCCGGTGCTGTCAACTTCTGTTGAAAAGTTTTCCAACTTCTTTCTTTCCAGATGTTCAACATGAATGACGATTTCGTTGAAGTCCCTTCTCTTATCCTTTAGGCTGTAAAAATTACGATCCGCCAGGCCAGGGAGGCAAAACGGGCTGAGCTGGATGATGACATGTTCTGCTGCGGCTGCCACAGCAACTCTTGCCTCTGCTTGCGTGTGTGTGCAGGGCAGAACACCGCGAATGAGACTTTCCTGTTCCCATATTGGTATTCCCATCCCTATTCTCTCTACTTGTCAAGCATCTATTGGTCAGTTGTACACTTGGCAAGCATCCATTGGTCAGTTCTCACACGCTGCTCTCTCTAAAAAAAAGGTCAAGAAACAGGGGCCATGGATAGCTGCTTCCCTTGACTTGATGCTTGCCACGTAGAGAGAATAGGAATGGGAATACCAATATGGAAACAGAGAAGCCTCGTTCGAACACCGTCACTACCACAATATACATTTACATCGCATCGCATTGCAAAATGCACGAGAAAAGAGAAAGAAAGAGCCCCATTAAACCGACCACCGGCTCACGGGTCCCCGGCCGGTGGCCCCCAGAGATATACCCCTGCAGCTGTTGGCTCAGTTACCATATCCATGCACCACCTTGCGCCTTTGTATATACTAGTACATGTACGTACGTATGGCTGGATTCCTGGACAGCTGCATGCGCGAGACAAGGGCCTTTAAGCCCGCCCCCCACCACACTGTCGTGTACCAGTTCCAGATTTCAGGAGCCAGCCTCTCCCCATTGGGCCAGCTCTGCGTGCAGGCTCATGCAGCGAGCTCAGTGCACTGCAGACTAGTGCAGCGCAGTGGGCACACGCATGCAGTTGCAACTAGCTAGCTAGCTCTGCTCCTGCCCGCGTCGCACGCATATGCACCCGCTCGCTCTGATTGGTGGGCGCAGACCATGCCATGTACAGGTTATTAATTAAATTTGTGGGCGCAGACCATGCCATGTACAGGTTATTAATTAGATCAGCTGATGATGATAACCTGTTGATCCCAGCAAAAGCTTTTGAGCCACCTCAAACGGCTAAATCTACCTGTCTCCTGGTGTGTTTTGACTTTCATCCAGTGACGGAGTCAGATTTTAATTATATCTTAGACTCAGTGATAGAATAATCTAGGCTATCTAAACTAGATCATAAAAATATTACCTATGCTGGACTGAATTTACCTGGACTATACACTAGATATTTTTTTCATCTTGAGTTAAAGTCTATCCTATCCAAGGTGTGGCTCCGCCCCTTTTCCATCAGCGCGCGACCGCGTGTCAAAGCGCGCATGATTTTGAGGCACCCCTCCTGACGGCCCAGGGGCGGATCTACAGTAATTCATGGGTATTCAGTTGAATACCCAAAATTTTTTGTAAAAAATCTGCTATACATTAGGTATAATATGTATATATATTAGTAATTGGGTTTTAAAAAAAAGAATCTGAAGTGAAAATGAGCTCGGGCCGACCGATTCCCACGCGGCCCAATCGCTCGCCTCGCTCCCACGCGCCACGCCCGAACGGCCATCGGCCCATTTCCTCCCACGCGGCCACGCCCGCCGACAGGTCGGAGACACTCCCGCTCGGACGCTGCGCCGTCGCGCGTCTTCGCAATCCCCATCTCGCAACGGCCGTCTTCGCCGAGCCGACTCAACCCTAAATCCCTAACTCGCTCAGATCCGGCACCCGCGCGCCGGCGGCTGGCACACTGGGCGGCCGAAGGCCGCCTGCCCGCTCCTTCCTCAACCTCAGGCTCAGTCTGGTTGCAATCGGCAGCGGCCACAGCTGCGATCCTTATCGGCTCGTTTGTCGTCTATCCGTCTCCGTCTCACTCTCTCAGCGCAGCGCGCCGAGGAGCCTTCTCATCTCTCGGCTCTCATTTCAGATCTCATCTACACCAGCCACCGGATCTGCGGAGGCCAGAGGAGGAGCCGCGGAGCGCATCTACGCCTACGGAACTACGGAAGTGCGGAGCGCCGGAGCGGATTTGCGGAGGCGGAGGCGCGACCTCATCTGCCGACCAGGTGCCGCTGATCGCCGAGCAGAGCGCATCGACCATTCGACCATCGCCATCAGTCCCTTTCTCACAGTCACGGCTATTTCTCGATTAGATATAAATCTTTCATAAGCAAAAGCACTTAGGATGTGAATGAATCGATTCAAATCAAAACTGTGGATCCCTTTCACCCTTTGATAGTTTGATTGTTTGCGGATGAAAGCACTCCTAGGCCTATGATGAGCAGAGGAAGGCTATATTCCCTGTTAGTTGTTAACTTGTTATGTTCTATGCATGATTTATGAAGATATCAAACTTGCTCTGTGCAATGTGCATGATTCATGAAGATTTGATACAGCTCTGTGCACATTTGATTAAGTAGATAATGACAATTTGATTTGGCTGTGCACATTTGATACATCTACTACAAAAGTACAAATGCACATTTTGATTTTGGTTAAGTAGATTAGTTACATTTTCTTCAATGAACTATGTGAAGAACAAGCAACGAAATAGAATGGGAGAGCAATACTTAAATGATTGTTTGGTTAAATTTCTTGAACGATAATTTTTCTTCAAGTTAAGGATGATGACATTATATCTCGCTTCCAACGGATGAAGCATCGTCGCGTTAATATTTAGTCCTTAATTATTTTATAATTTCTTTATATTATTTCAGTGGTTGTATGTAGTACGAACAATTATACTTTAATTTTCACTATTGTGGACCTTTGTATTTTCTATTGAATAGTATTTTGTAATTTCGAATACCCATTCTGAAATTCTTGGATCCGCCACTGTGACGGCCGGCCGGATCGTGCATGCATGCCATGCGTGACAGGACGCCGTACGTACCATAGCACCTTGGCGAGCCGGACGATATTTGCGGTCGGACTGGACGCGTGTGCTTGTAACCGCGACGAAATTACACATGCATGCGCTACTCCAGCCTCGTAAATTTGCAGGTGTTACAAGGGCAAGCAAGGCCACGCATGTGGATAGCCCAGTGGACTGACTAGGTTAGAATCACATGCCCAAAACTGTTGTGCACATGCACCCTTTGTCGATTATTGACCGGCCCGGTTAACTACCCAACCTTAGAAACGGCCAGTAAGAATAGAGATGATAGTACCGTAGTAGTACTATTTACACAGTCGCCATGCATGTGTACAAATTAATGCGGACGATCAGAAGAACAATACTAACGTTAAAAATTACCTGTTCAGAATTTCCCACCTAAGTATTCAGCTAGATTTCAAAATACAATTATATTTTGTCTATAACTCTAATTCCAACCATCTTTTTTTAAACTGACTAATGCTTATAATTTAAAATATAGTTACATATGCAACTGTAACTAGTAACACACACACACACACACACACACACACACACACACACACACACACACACACACACACACACACACACACATATATATATATATATATATATATATATATATATATATATATATATATATATATATATATATATATATATATATATATATATATATATATATATATATATAAAATCTAGACCATTATAATCAAACCCATCAAAATATAAGCGGTGCAAGTAGGTCTTTCTCCTTTTCACTCGATTAATGAGGTAATTTATATGAATTTTCTATCTCTTTTTTACGGCTTGTCATGGGAATTTATAACTATCAAAGCGAAAGAGCTACCTTTAATCTTATTAGTGGTTTATAGATCTATAGATCTACATATATGCTGCAGCTAAGTTTTAGGATTACTTTGAACATCCAAAAAACACATGCGTACACTTCGAATACCAAAGTAATTGTCGCAAAAAAAAAAACCAAATTAAGACATTTTTCTGCTAAGGAAACTACCACATACAGGGGCGGATGCATGTTGTACAATGTGGGGGCACAGGTCCCCGTACTGACTTTAATTTTTATTGGTTAGAGTTTAAACTTATACAGTATATGTCTTTACATGCTAAAAACTAGTGCCCCCTATATGTTAAGAACTATATCTATCTAAAAGGAAGAAGTCTTAAACACGTTGACAAACAGGGAAAAAAATAAAAGAAAAACAGCAAGACGTTGATAAAACAAGACACTTCAAAAAAATACGTGTAATAGTAGGTTCTCATATTCATCCTAGATCGTTCACTAATAGTAGGTTTTTGATTTTGATATGTTGTCTGATAAATAGTTATTTACCATTGAGCATTGTCATGAAGTTAGTTGATGTTACAAAATTTAGAATGTATTACTGTGTCTGTTCTTTTTGGCTTTAGTTTATGGCTTTTGTGCTATTTATGAGAGAGAATACGGAGTAATAAAAACTCGTGTGCGGTTTTTGTTAATATAAATAAAGTCACTACAATATGTACTATAATTAACTTGTAGACCCTGCCCTGAAAAGACACTGCATTTGAAAGCTAATTAATATAGAAAACCCGAAAAATAGCTTTTAGAAGTTGAAAAGAAAATGATAAGTATCTCCTACATTATTGATTGATGTGTTGATAGTACATATATAGAGTATGAGGCTTTTACATTATTTTTATTCTACATCCGCCACCGATCACGTAAACATAGAATTTTAAAAAGAATTTAGTAGGAAAGTATACATAAATTCCCGATTCATATATATGAAATACCTGCGTCCAAAATGGGTCCTTGGAGGCCAGTTTATAATGAAATGCGAACGTACAAAACACAGTTAGAAGAGAAGCAAGCAAGCCGAGACAGCAAGACAGCTCGCGACGACGCACCGTGACGAGAGTAGGGTATGATGGCTAATCAAGCTTTTAGAAAAAGCACCAGTACGTACGGTACGCGTGACTGTACTAATGGAAGCAGAAACAGCAGATGCAGATCGACGCCACTGGGGCGCAGGCAAAGGACAGGGCCAGAATAACAACGACGAGAGAGAACCAACGAAGCACCGTAGCTATCGTGCCCGCCCGCCCGGCCGCTACTAACCGCTTCCTACTGGACACGCAGTGTGCATACCGTAGGATAGAGAATGCCAAGTTCGAGGGAATGATTTCTTAAAATTTTCCTCGTATTATTAATTTAATATAGCGAAAAATTTAAACCTACACGCTATTTCAAAGCTAAAAATAAAAAAATTACAAAGATCATCCGAGACAACAGTCTCACCGATCGGACCGTCGGACAAGAGGCAATCGGACCACTCGATTGGTCTAACCGCAAGGCCACCAGTCTAACCGGCCTTGGGCTGTCTAACTGTTCAGGCCATGGCGGTCTGACCACTTGCCAAACAGGGATAGAAAAACAACGTGTCACACAACAAAAAAGGGCTAACTTTTAAACAACTTATCTAACAAGATGCAACTTGATACAAATCCTCTCTATGATATCATAAACCTATTCTAATCATGGATCGTGAAGATCAATGACGAAGTTTTGATCTTTATCCAAAATAAGGAATGTTACATCAAAATCGAATAAACGAGGAAAATCTTGATCTGCTCTTGCTTGTGAGTCCTTGATGGTCTAAATAACCTTGAATAGATTCTCACATGTCATAGTAAACTTGAGCATAGTACGAACTCAAGCCAAAACACCTTCATGATCAACACTCCAAAATCACATTTCTCTTGAGCAAAACCACGCAATCATAGTAACTTTCCATAGAAAATGTTTAGATATATATGATCTAATCTCCAAAGGATATTTTCACCTTGTACATGTCTTTGTCACTAACCAAGAAAACCAAGCAAATTGGAAGTATAAGGAGGAATCTATGATATAACTCACTTTGATGAAGTTTGGATGTACTTTTACAGCCACTCCATTATGGAGAATAGAGCTTTAAACCTAAAGGACACACATAAAGTTTTCAATACAAGAAAACCCTAACATCTCTCCACTTAACCCTATAGCATCTCTCTCAATACATATAAGGGATTATATAGTGAAAGCTCATCACCTACCATCAAACCCTAGCAACCAGCAACCTTTAATGGATACAACCACTTACAACTAGGGAATATAGTAACCAACACAAAAACAGATTTTATACTTACACATACTTGCATGTTTTTCAAAGTGCAACTCCCGCTTGGCTCCAATAGCACAACAAGACGCTCCATCCTCTGACGTGATATAAACCACTTAGGCCATTGCTGCAGTTTTGCAAACTACCTCTCCACCTGATATCGAAGAATTTCCTCAATTGCTAAACATCGGCCTTCACGGTGCTTCTCCTCGAAGTAATTTTTAGCATCAATATTTCGATATAACCAATGGCAGTGTATGATGATAAAGAAGTAGTTATCGAAATACTTACTAACATGATGAAATCTGATAATAATATTGGTTACTTGCAGCAAATTGAAGGAACTAAAGATGAAATCACAGATAAAAGTTGATCGGCATTGGTAAAATGCATCATCCGACCTCAATAGCCTATTAAAAGAGAACAGAAGTACTTAAAGTTTTCAAATAAAAAGTGGAATGATCAAATGTAAGTTAATAAATTACGTTTTAGTATTTATATTCTTTTAAGTTCATAAAGTGACAAATCACAACATCATTGATAATTTCCGTCAATTCTTATTTCTCTATATAGCAATTAAGTATATCATTCATGAAATTATCACCAATTAATTAAAAAAATTAATTAGATATTTGTATGTTCAACATTTCAAGAATAATATAATAGAAAAATACGTCTAGTGGCTTACTTACTTGACATTGTGGTCAAATACTATAATTTTGCCTTCGATTTACAACGAGCAAGACCATATTCCAAAAATTAAAATTGAAACCCTAAGTATTTACCCTATAATTCGATAAAAATCAACCAAAAATCATCACATGAAAATCTAACTCACAAATTTAGACCCCTATTCTTGAAACATATTAAAAGAATTGAGAGAATTTGAACAACTAGTGCTCCCTTCGATAGGTTTCAAGGAAAGGACTGGATATATTGAGTTTGGGCTAGAAGGTTCACACATGGGTTAGAGGTATTGATCCCTGCTAAAAAAATTTTATACCTGGTGTCCTGTGACACCATGGAGACTAACTTAATTCCGCCCATGCTACCCGCCTAACAGCAAAGACCCATGAGTAAATAATATAAAATCAAACTTAAACTTTAATAATAACACATAAATAAAATTAAATATTCATTGCAGATGACCTGTATCTAGTCTCCCATATATGCACCCACCGATCAGTTAAACCGAGACAAGATTGATACGGTGTACGTCTTGTTCTGTTCTACGCTAACGCAAAACATGATCTCGTCAGTACATAATACAAAGAGACCAGCTAGTGAGGTCACAAAATTCGTTCTACGCACGCACTCTACTGTCTACAGTGCAGGCGCAGGTAGCGTATGCATGCAGTTTCTTCCATGCATGCACATCGATCGATCTCTGACGAGCTAATTGTTGTGTCCAATTATTAACTGTTGTTTGCAAATAACTTATAAAAAAATAAAGATAAGAGACATAAATTTTTACATAAAAAATTTTGTGGGGAAAAATCATAGACATTCAAAAGCAAATCATTATAATGAAAAGAGATTACAATGAAGCACTTGCTCTTCCCATGGGCTACATACATACATACATACATACATACATACATACATACATACATACATACATACATATCGAATCAGAATCGGTTGCTACAGATTGAGACCACGTCTGGTACAACTTATACATGCACCTGCCATGCCACGTCTGGCATAAGGCGATGAAGTGTCCTACACAGACATGGTATTAATTCAGATCAACTTTAACAATCTCCACCTTGAGCCGAATTCCCTCCAGTAGTCGAAGAATATGATAGACTTATCCAATAAAATCATCATGTATACTTTGAACGCCGAAAGTCCAAATGACTAGTGAATAATACCAACTAATTCTGAGCATAACTCAAACTTAGGTACATGAACTGGCTTTGTTAACATATTAACTGGATTATCACGATTACATGATTATAGAGCTGCTGTGTAGCTTTGATCATAACTAGTTATAATTAATTTGCTATACTTGAACTACAATATGACATGGCGGAATACTTTGACTAGATTGATTATAGATAGTAGTTTGCGATATTCATAAAAAAAGGATTAGCTTAATTGTGAGTCTTATTTTAAATCTCGGCTAGGAGGCTCACATGTTTCATATTGCAATCTTTTTATGATCATTCAGTTTGGCATGTTATATAAAAAAAGAGAAAAAGACGTTTGAAAAGATGTATGTTCCAAGCATGCCATGGTAAAAAAAAAGGCACAACAAGTGCACAAAATGAAAAGAAGTCACTACAACAAAACATCCGTGGGGAGACATCATATTTGTAGGTTAGAGACGTTCTGTTTCGTCTCCCACAGACAATTGAGGCGCTTTTATAAAGCGTCATAGAAACGTCTCTACATGAACCGTCTCAAAAATATAGAGACGCTCTCTAAGGCGTGCCTATATTATTTGAGACGTTCATTAGAGACATCTGCACTGTATCCCTATAAAGTTAGAGACGCTTTTATAAAAACGGCTGCACCACGTCTCAATTAATATAGGCACGTGCATTGAGACGTTATGTGCCGTCTCAAGATGTCCTATGTAGTATGTATTTTTATTTTGATTGGTATATATTTTCTTCTATACACACAAATATGTATCCATATGAGAATATAGTATTCCATATATTTATTATATATACATGTATATATAATAATTTTATAGGCAGCACCATAATATTGAGTACATATTTTATAAAATATAAGGAATGGGCGTAGCACAACAGATATACTGTTATAAGAAAAGCAAACCAACTACAACTGGAACCAAGCCACACCCCAGACAAACCATTGGCAATTGACAAATTTGTCACCATTGCACCCTCCAAACCCCAAAGAAGTTTACATAAGAGAGGTTTACAAATAATTATAGCATCCATTTAAATCAACAGAGTTCACACCCCAGGCCACACCCCAGGCAAACCATTGGCAATTGACAAATTTGTCACCATTGCACCCTCCAAACCCCAAAGAAGTTTACATAAGAGAGGTTTACAAATAATTATAGCATCCATTTAAATCAACAGAGTTCACAACTAAATAAAAATCTAATATGCGATAAACACATGTCGGTAAAACATCCTCCAATTTGACACACATCTTTTTTTAAACTGCTATAATAAATCATCAGTCTATTTCTTCAATCGAAAATTGTGCATCGGTCTTCCACTCTGCATTTCTTTTCATAGTCCTCCATATCCTGCAAACATAGCAATATTAACAACAAAATATCAGATATGAGCAATCATGAAAAATCTTACGGTACAAGTTCGATTAATTAAACTAGAAGTGGCATACCTAGCGAGTAGAACATTTAGGCTTTTTACCAAGCAATAGATATTATATGAGTAACAAGACACAAATATTTCTGGTAGGAAAATTATTCTTGTAGTTCAAAGAATTGATCTTACGTAGAACCGTGGCCAAGCAACAACACAACCAATTGCATCCTTTACCTGCAGTATTTTTCAAATGGTCTAGGGACCTCTCATCACCAATATTTGTAACACCATGAATAGCCACCCCATAATATTCATCTCCAAGCATGTTTCCTCCAACCACATGTGTGCTATCTGAACTCACTAAATTCCTTTGGCCACAACTTTACCTTTGTATATTGGATTCAATGAAAATAGGTACACTACCCTATGATCCTATCATTTTAAGAAAAATGTCATTGTCATTCACAAAAAATGAGCATTGTCATTCATTAACATATAAAATACTTGTTTTATTATTAAAAAATGGTAACACATACTGCATTAGATGAACTATCCTCTAGTACTCTCTTTGTTTGAGGCCCCTGTGTTAGATAGTTTAAACAATTAAAACAAGTGCATCTGCAGACATGATCAGCAATACTACTGCAAGTAACATGCAACCATAATAACCATAATACTAGGTGGGTCAAGACAGCAAGGGGATGGGAAACAGTCGTCGGCTCGCTAATCTGCGCAACTCAAACATTCACAGGTACTAACACTGACATCTAACAAATAACACAACAGACAGCTAAATATAAATGACAATTACTAATGCAAATTACTAACACAATGATCACTAACATCAACACAGATAACAAAATGCAGGACTGGTTGAAGAATTAAACTACTGGCAACAGGAATATATAGCAATTCTGGAACTAGATCTGGAACAAAATAACAGAGTATCCACTGATATCATGCACACATGATAAATCACATAACAGAACACAAATAACATTTGCTGACCTAGCATTCACAGTGCATAATTCACCATCACAGATCACAATTCAACAGGCAACAATGAGCAATGAAGTGAACAGTAAATGGAGATGTGGGCTGGATTCAACCGAAGGGAGTAGCAGGGTGCAGCCGAGGAAGAAGCTGTCGGTGATGTGGAGGCAGAGGGAGAAATCGTCGTCGGTTGATGAAGTCGAGGAAGTTGAGGTGGCCGTAGAAGATCGGTGCTGTGGTGGAGGAGATCGGTAGCGGCCGACCGGGGTTGAAGAAGATCTAGTGGAGATCGGTGGAGAGGTCGGCGGTGCCGTGGAGTAGCAGGGGGCGGCGCTGATGGAGGTCGGCGGTGCTACAGTCGCTGCAGAGGTCGGTGCGGTCGACGCAAGATCTGGAGCGGCGGCCAGAGGAAGAAGGGGAGAAGCGGCGGCGCATGAGAGGAGGCGCTGCGGGAGAGGTGTCTCGGAGGGTGGACTGCGGCGGTGAAGAAGCGAGGGAAGGGGAAGGGAGGAGAGGAGGCGGTGTTGGCTGGTGGAGAAACGGCGGTGGAGGATGTAGAGGCGAAGAGGGTGCGGCGGCCGGTTGTGGTGGTAAGCGGTGGCGAGAGGAGGCGGAAGTAGATGGGGTGGCGGCGCTGTGGAGCAGAAGACGGTGAGGAAAGGGTGGCGCTGTAGGGGAGAGATGGCGCACCGGAGGGGGAGCAAGGCAAGAGGTGTACCGGCGAGCTGCGGCGGAAGGGCGGTCGGTGGAGGAAGGCGCAGTAGAAGAGGGAGTGGCGGCGCTGCTGTGGTGGCGGAGAGAGGTGGCGGGACGCGGTGAAGTGAGGCGGTGGAGGAGAGAAGGAAGGCGGCCGCCGGCGAGATGGCCCGGCCTCGCCGGCGCCGTGGCTGGAGAAGAAGGGGGGCAGCAAAGGGAGGCCAAGGGCAGAAAACCGGGCTCCCTCCCTCCACAGGCGGTGGCCGAAGGAGTTTGATGAATTGGGGAATTTGGCATTTTACAGTTTGGTCCTCATAGTATCTAGGTTTTACACATAGGTCCTTCTCCCTTTTAATTTCTTCCGTTCTGGCCCTCCGGAAGTTCGATTTCATCGCGGAAATATCCTACGCATTTGTGTTGATGCGTACAACTATACGGAGCAGTCTCGGAATGCCAAATTTGTGCGCTTTGATCGCGCCGGCCTGTGGAAAAGCATAAAAATGTAAAATGATCCAAATTGAGCAATTAATTATAGAAAAGCGTGTAAATGATGATAAATAGTCCCAAAATGTGAAAAATAATGGGGTAAAATGACGAGTAAAAATATGTAAAAATGACGCATGTCACCCACCTTCCCAGGGGCCCAATTCCGCCCGTGTTAATGCGTGAACATTCTAAACCTTAGGTTGAGAGTTCGAACCCTGGGATTGATATTTTTTTATGTTTTCAGCCACTGGACAAAAGCGAAAGAAAAGTCTCAGGTTGTGAGTTTGAACTTTGAGATTGATATTTTTTATGTTTTATATATATACCGTTACTTACACCATTTTGTTTTTTTTTAATATTCTTATATGGAAATAATAGATAAGATGTCTCAAATGATAAATAAGACATCTAAAATTTCGTCTCTATACATGAGACGTACTCTAAAATGTCTCAACAACCGTTTTAATAGAATTTAATAGCGTGCAACCCTTTAGAGCGTCTCAAACTGCGTCTCTATTTCAATTGTGGATCTAAAAAGAGAGACATGATTCAAAGCGTCTTAAATAAAACATCTTAATATGTTCATTTTGTTGTAGTGAGTATGCTTGAAGCATGTCATCATTTACAACAAGTAAGCTATTATGAAAAAAAAAGTATGCTACAAGCATGCCACATGCGTAAGAATTGAATGTGGAGCAATAGGATGCTATATGAGACTGCTAGCTCGTCTAGATTAAAATTTGCTTCACTTTTAGGCTTTTGACTTTTTGTTGTGATATCTCATTGTGCTCTTTATAATTGATATGGTCATTGTTGAGATGCCTGTCATTGATATAAATCACCTAATCATGTTAAAAACTTTGTTTTGATATTGCTATATGATATATGACTTTATATGATCTAGACAGCTCTACTCAAAAAATATGGCTTGATTAAATTATTAAATCAATTCAAAGTGACTTGGATAATCTACAAAGTTTCTTGATTTTTACTCTCATTGCTCATTCTTAGAATTATCTTTTCTCTGAATTTTCTTGATGATTACATTGCCAAAGGGGGAGAGATTTGGTGTGCTTTGTGAGATATTGGAGAAATTTTGCTAAAACTACATCTCTTGTATTGAGGGGAGAGATTTGAGACTTGTGACTTGAAATGTTTTTTCGGCTTTAGTTTTTCGCTTCTATCTAATTGAAGCTAATTCATCATGCTATATTGAGGTGTTGTCAATGTATTCATCAAGGGGGAGATTGTTAGACTATGTAGCTAGGTCTAGGATATTATGGTGATGAATAATTAACAATGGTTAATTTGTGATGATTAATAATTGGTAATTTTGTTTAGCGTTGTTATGCGAGTTGTGTCGCGTGTGTGCGGATTAATGTTGGTCAAGTTTGGACGAACTTGTACCGGGAAAACGTTCTTTGGTCTTTGCATGTGCAGGTTGGGCGTGGAGATGGTCATGGTCGGTGACGAAGACCGGGACTAGGAGGGGGAAATCTGAGGTCTAGGCGGTCGAGGATGTCACGAGGTGGTTGGGCTCACGCTAGAGCACATGAAGATCAAAAGTAGATGATGCGTGGAGAAGATACAGGAGGTGCGGTCCTGGAGGCTTGACATGTGATGAGTTGGAGAAGTTGGAGTTGGAATTTTTGAACATCTGTGTTAGGAAGGGTTTCGAGTCCCTTATTTATTGGAATTGGATTAGAACTCGTATGCTTTTATATGGTGTGTTTTTAAGGTGGGGTCAATAGGAAAATTGTAGTAAAAAGTGTACTTAGTTCAGTTGTACCGGCCAAAATCACATGTAATTTTCCAGTACATACTATCTCTTAGGAACAAACAGAATTCAAATATTTAACCCATAAACCATATATCATCAGTACAAAAAACCCACCCAATGGCAAACATGCAATGGTGGCGTACGATTGGCAGAACTGCATGCATGCCCTGAGAGTTGGATACCTATCTATAGATTATCATTTGGTCAGAGCCCTGGCAAACTGAGCGCAAATCAATACAAATCGATCTCGCGGTGGTCGCAGCACATACAGAACGTACGTGCACGGTCGATCGAAGACAAGGGCTTAATTAGATCCATTAATTAAAGCATGCATGCAAAGTGTAGCACGCATATGGACCCGCACACGATCAATCGATCGATTCGATCGAAGATGAGCAATATATATGTAGCTTTATTTCGGAAAAGGGGCAAGGCATATGTATGCATATGCAGCAGTCGTCGCAGGCAATAATGCACGCTAGCTCGCTCCGATCCAGCGGCGAACAGCTGTGCGCGGCGTCCTTTACAGGCCAAAGGAATAACCTTTTTCGATGGGCGCGAATGCGCCGCGTAGGATGAACAGTGCGGCCCAGTGTCCTGCTGCTCTCGAGCTCGCGTTGCGTCGGTGGCCGGTGCAGGCCTTCGTAACGCCGCAACAGTCGTGTCGTGCGAGATCGAATGGTGCGCGGTGGTCGGTTGGTCACATCACATGCGCCGAGGCTGGCTGTTGCGTACGTACGTGCGTACCCCGGCCCGCGCCCTGATCGATGCATCATGCACGCGCACGAGAAAAGTATGCACGCATGCATTTGCGCGCAGGTATAACAACTTTTTAATCGCATTTGCGCGCGATATCTAGTTCCCCAATACGCCATTACACGAGTCCCTCTCCAAAAAATACAGAGAAACTCAGATAGCCCAGTGGTGAGTTGATTGCTCCTTGTTGGCGTCAGTGGCGGATCCAAAATTCCTCATAGCCTCGGGCCCAAAATTAAGAGGCTATAAATTTATAACTAACATGGTATAGACATTGTTAGCGTGCCTGACACCATTAATGACTAGGGTTATAAATGAAAAATCTAGAGCTTAAATCATTATATGGCCCTGTTTGGATCCTATAGTCTAAAGTTTAGTTGTCTAAAGTTTTGGACTAAACTTTAGTTGGCTAAACTTTAGCCACTAAACTTTAGTCGAAGGTCCTGTTTGGATCTTATACTAATGGATAAGACTAAAGTTTTAAAAAGACCATATTACCTCTCCTCGTTTCGTGCGTCAGCCATTAAATGGGAGGTGAGAGACCAACATGCATGGGTAAACACGTCTTTGTGCCTAAGAACCCAAAACTTTAGACCACTTTAGTTCACTTTGGTGGACTAATGGTCTAAAGTGTTTTTTAGGGGTTAACTAAAGTTTAGATCTAACTTTAGACCACCTGTTTGGAGACTTTAGACCTAAACTTTAGTAACTAAATTTTAGATGGAGGGATCCAAACAGGACCTATGTTATATACCGATAGAACAACCTCACTAAGAGCATCTCCAACAGTATGAGCTAGTTACTAGCTCTAAGACAACTTCTCCAATAGTACTAACTTTTAGCACATAGCTCATAACATAAATAGCCTCACATGACACTCTCACATAATCTTGGAATGTATGTATGAGACTAGCTCTTGATCAAGAGATAGCTTTTCTCTCTCTTCTATTAAAATATGAAATAATATGCTTAGAGCTAACTCATAAGTCACTATTGGAGATGCTCTAAGAAGCATAGATATGGCTAGGAAACAGATCGACAAACTATACCTTCATAATGTTAGGATCATTCCACGGACCTTTGTTAGACTTGAGACATCCTCCCTCAGTAGCACAAGTGCATGTTCCCCCAAAAATTGAGGAAGTTGGCTGTAAAAAGCAAAATAAAGTGTATTCAATTTAAGGCAACAGGACAAAATCCTTTCGATCAAGAAACTATAATAAAGAGTTCTAAATGAAATGCGTACCTTGCATCTATTACTTCAAGAAGTTTGCTCTGGAATGTTGTTCCCAAAACCTACAATTGAGGCTCCATCAAAATCTATAGTATTTATTTGGAAAAGAACAAGAAAAGAACTCCAGAGATGATTTATACTCACATGTATTTTTGAGGCAGTTTTAGGGTCAAGAAATCCTTCCACTGAATTCCAGAGTAGCTTGAAACCACTACCAGCATTCACAACAAAACATCTGATGCAGTGTCTGAACATACAAGTAAAGTGTTACCCAAACTTGCTTCTTGTATCTGAGCATACAAGCAGCGAGGGTGGCGTCGGCGAGTCGTGGCGAACGGTGGTGAGCAGTGGAGGCGGGGTCGGCATCGCGGCGGAGAGGCGCTAAGGAGGTGAGAGGCGACGTCGTGGACGCGGCGAAGAGGAGGCGGCGAGGCAATGCTGCGGCGGGCTGACGGAGAGGAGGCGGGGGCGGGGCCGCGGCGGAGAGGATGCGCCGATGCGGTGGGGGGCTGGGGCCTGGGGGCGGTCGGCGGCGGAGTGCCGGAGTCGCAGAGAGGCGGCTAGAGGTCGCGAGACGGGAGTTGAGACTCGGGAGGCTGGGAGGGGATTGCGGGAGCCAGGATTGGGGCTAGGGTTAGCGTCGCTCCGCGCCTCCGCTTGCATCGCGCATTTGGGCCGTTCGGCCGTTGCGGCGTTGCCCATTGGCTCTGCTGGGCGGCTGGGCCGGCTGGGAATCACGCCGACCGGGAAGACTCGGGCCCATACACTGTGCAATATTTTTTTTGGACATATATACAAAATTTTTACACTATTTTTTTCGCTGGGCCTCAGACCGTTGCCCAACCGGCCCGAGGCCCATCTCCGCCCTTGGTTGGCATGCAATGTCACTCATGTGCCACTTGTTGATCCTCCTGGATGTCATCGTGGAGATACAGCGCGAGAGCTACCCCGGCGACCTCGTGCGATGGCCATCCCTAGAGTTGGCTTCTCCCGACTCTTGAGGCTAGCGGCTAGGATCTTAAACCATAAACTTTGATACTATTTGTTATAAAGCGCATGACAAAAGTAGAAGATAAAAAAAGTAGAGGATGTGGATTTAACGTGAAAATTCCTCACAAAAAACCATAAACACACGAAAATGAAATTCACTATATGAGGCTCTTGCCTTTTCTATGGCCTAAAAGCGTATATTTATAATGTGTATAAAGGGATTTCAGGTAGGAGTAGAACTCTATATTGGAAACGGAAATAAACCAAATAGGATTCGGATCAGAAACTCAACAGAGTTCGGTCCCCGAGTTCCTAACAGTTTCCCAGGCTAGGCCTTGCACACAAAAAATTATATGCACACATGGGTACATTCAGTGGTTAAAGCGTATACTCGCACTCTGTAAGGTCTAAACTCCGCTCTAGTTAGACATGTATTAGTGGACACAACCAGGTGTATGTGAGTTGGGGTGTTCATGTAGAGCATGTGAGTGCATCCATCATTCTTTATACTTTAAAAAATGCGAGTAGCATGGAAGTTGTTTTTTTTTAGTTTTCGATTTGACATATAGAAGAGCTGAAGAAATATATGAAGCCTAAACTTTCGCTCTAATTAGACATATATTAGTGGACACAACCGGGTGTATATGAGTTGAGGTGTTCGTGTAGAGCATGTGAGTGCATCCACTTTTAAAAAATACGAGTAGTATGGAAGTTTTTTTTTGTACTTTTCGATTTGACGTACAAAAGAGCTGAAGAAATGTATAAAATCTAAACATCTGCTCTAGTTAGACATGTATTAATGGACACAACCATATGTACATGAGTTGAGGTGTTCATGTAGAGCATGTGAGTGCATCCATCATTTCTTATACTTTAAAAAATACGGGTAGAATGGAAGTTGATTTTTTTTTTACTTTTTGATTTGACGTACAGAAGAGATGAAGAAATGTATGAAGTCTTATGGAGCATGGGCTTTACAAAAAAGAGTAGCATGGAAGTTCGTCATTATTTTTTGTACTTTACAATTTGACGTACGGAAGAGCTGAAGAAATGTATGAAGTCTTATGGAGACTGGGCTTTAAAAGTGGAAGAAAAAACTTCGGAAGCCCAACTGAGATTTTATCAGAGCCAGGTTTCGATCCTGGGACCTGTGGGTTATGGGCCCACCACGCTTCCGCTGCGCCACTCTGATTTGGTGATACAAAGTAGTAACCTCATCTATTTATTATTTGCAAGGTGATGAACCAATACTTCATTAGCCTGTGGAAAATTCAGAAGTAGTTTGATTTGCAATCTGACTGCAACACTGCATTGTATGAACTTGACTAATGTTCCAAAGCAAAATAAAATGTGAGTTGCAATAATACGTTACTCGGGGATCAGAAGTTGTTACAGACCATCTCGGACACCGTAAGCAGCAGATTAGTAATCTAAAATTAAAAGCAAACGTCCTTGCATTTCATATGATAAAAAGCAATTAGTCAGGACTTCCCTCTCATTCTCAAATGCACTGCATTAGGGCATGAGCTGGACAGTGACATTTTAGTTGTTGCAACTTGCAAGGATTAGTTAATCACAGCTATTATATATGTAATGTACTCTGCTAAAATTCATTTATAAGCATGGGCCATGCATGTGTAGACATGGGATTCGTTGTAGAAGCTTAGCTTAACACGTATTCGGGTTTCTCTTCGCTTTCCTCCATGGAACGATGATAGGTGTGTTGATCCTTTTGTACGTGCAATCATACGACCATCATGTATTATTCGAGCTAAATTAGTACCACCAAATCTATTCAGGAATGCCATTTTGTCCCCTGCAAGGCAAGGTCCAGCTAATTTCAATGAAAGATCAATAAGAAATAAAAACAAGTTCTGCTACTTTTTAATTACTACAGCTGTTTGGCTTAGGTGGATTTGGTAATTTCCATACGAAAATAAAACCTAGGAATTAAAATTTCAGATCTGAAGTATGCCGTGGCTCATGAGTAGGATTAGAATGGTAAACTTTCATGTAATAACAGTAATAATCCTCCTATTTTCCCAAAAAGAAATCCCAATCAGCAACAGAGAAGAACTCTCTCGTTCCCCGTTCTTCCGTCCTTCCCCTCCCCCTCTTCTCCGCTCTCGTCCACCCACCCCGCCCGAAAACCCTAGCCGGCGGCGGCGACTATGAGCGGCGGCGGGCCGCCGAGGAAGCGCAACTTCAAGATCGAGGCGTTCAAGAACCGCGTCGAGCTCGACCCCAAGTACGCGGAGCGGACATGGAAGATCCTCGAGCACGCCATCCACGAGATCTACAACCACAACGCCAGTGGCCTCTCCTTCGAGGAGCTCTACAGGTCGGTCCAACCCCCTCCTCGAACCTAGCCTGATCTTGCCGTCGCCGCCGCTCGCCGCTGCCCCTACTTAGCTGCCGGATCCTACTGCGGCTGCCCGAACCTGTGTGAATTCGAAAATTTCTGTGGTTCGCGAATCGAGCTTATGTTCCAATTCGAACTAGCCTGTGATAATAGTTTGTGAAAATTCCCATCGCGTACAGTGATGTCAGAAAGCGGTTTATCATATAATTTTATTCCAGTATTTGTGATCCTACCAATTTTTACGAAAATAATCTCTTTTTTGTAGTCACCAATGGTATTTTTTAGACTGGGTTATACCTAGGTATTGACGTTATACTCTACTAGATGTATGAGACTACGAGTCATATGATTCATATGGACTCGTTATAGTCATGGTGGGTCATAGTGCCTGTTGAACTCTTTTGTTGCAGCAAATTGGTAGTAAATTACTATGCAAGAATATTGGGTGCAGAGGGGGTGCAGTATACCAACAACCAAGAGCTAGTGTGTTATCACTTGATTGTAATTTGTGAGATTTCTTTCTGTGTGCAGGAGTGCCTACAACATGGTGCTTCACAAGTATGGGGAGAAGCTCTATGATGGTCTCGAGAGCACTATGACGTGGCGCTTGAAGGAAATATCAAAATCAATAGAGGCCGCACAGGGTGGTTTGTTTTTGGAAGAGCTCAACGCAAAGTGGATGGACCATAACAAGGCATTGCAGATGATCCGAGATATTCTAATGTACATGGATCGGACTTATGTCACGGCATCTCATAGGACACCTGTTCATGAGCTCGGTCTGAATTTGTGGAGGGATCACATAATTCACTACCCGATGATCCGTTGTCGGTTGCTTGACACCCTTCTTGATCTTATACACAGGGAAAGAATGGGTGAAGTGATCAACAGAGGCCTGATGCGGAGCATAACAAAGATGCTAATGGATCTCGGTCCTGCTGTGTATCAAGATGATTTTGAGAAACCATTTTTGGAAGTTTCGGCTAGCTTCTACAGTGGGGAATCTCAGGAGTTCATTGAGTGCTGTGACTGTGGGAACTATCTTAAGAAGGCTGAGAGGCGGCTCAATGAGGAAATGGAGCGTGTCTCACACTACTTGGATGCTGCCAGTGAGGCAAAAATTACTAGCGTGGTGGAGAAAGAGATGATTGCCAATCACATGCATAGATTGGTTCACATGGAAAACTCGGGCCTTGTCAATATGCTTATTGATGACAAATACGAAGATTTGAGTAGGATGTACGCCTTGTTCCGAAGGGTTCATGACGGTCTATTGACAATCAGAGATGTGATGACTTCTTACCTGAGGGAAACAGGGAAGCAGTTAGTGACGGATCCAGAGAGATTGAAAGACCCAGTGGAATTTGTGCAGCGCTTGTTAAATGAGAAGGATAAGCATGATAAGATCATCAGTGTTGCTTTTGGCAATGATAAGACTTTCCAAAATGCTCTGAACTCATCCTTTGAGTACTTCATCAACTTAAACAACAGGTCACCTGAATTCATATCATTGTATGTTGATGACAAACTCCGCAAAGGACTGAAGGGGGCAACAGAAGAGGATGTGGAGGTTATACTGGACAAAGTCATGATGCTGTTTCGGTACCTTCAGGAGAAGGATGTGTTCGAGAAGTACTATAAGCAGCATTTAGCGAAAAGGCTTTTGTCTGGCAAAACTGTTTCTGATGATGCTGAGAGGAGTATGATAGTTAAACTCAAGACAGAATGTGGGTACCAGTTCACTTCCAAATTAGAGGGCATGTTTACTGACATGAAGACCTCTCAGGACACCATGCAAGATTTTTATGCCAAGAAGTCTGAGGAACTTGGGGATGGCCCTACACTTGATGTCCACATTCTCACAACTGGCTCTTGGCCAGCGCAGCCCAGCCCTCCCTGCAACCTTCCACCTGAAATCCTTGCAGTATGTGAGAAGTTCCGTGCATATTATCTTGGAACTCACAGTGGCCGGAGATTGACATGGCAAACAAACATGGGAACAGCTGATATAAAAGCTACATTTGGAAAAGGCCAGAAGCATGAGCTGAATGTATCCACTTATCAGATGTGTGTTCTAATGCTGTTTAATTCAGCGGATGGATTAACCTACAAAGAAATCGAACAGGCTACTGAGATACCTGCCTCAGACCTAAAGAGGTGTCTCCAATCACTTGCTTGTGTCAAGGGGAAGAATGTACTCCGTAAGGAGCCAATGAGCAAGGATATATCGGAGGATGACACATTCTACTTCAATGACAAGTTCACAAGCAAGCTTGTTAAGGTGAAGATTGGGACAGTGGTGGCACAGAAGGAATCTGAGCCAGAGAAACAGGAGACTCGCCAACGGGTTGAGGAGGACAGAAAACCTCAGATTGAGGCTGCCATTGTCAGGATCATGAAATCCAGGAGAGTCTTGGATCATAACAGTATTGTAGCTGAGGTTACAAAGCAATTGCAAGCCCGGTTCTTGCCGAACCCTGTTATCATAAAGAAACGTATAGAATCTCTGATTGAACGTGAATTCTTAGAAAGGGACAAAGCAGATAGGAAATTATATCGCTATCTTGCATAAAAAGCCATCATGTGATAATTCATGAGCAGGTGGCTTCCTTGCATTCCTGTAAAACAATTTTCATTATGCTTGAGCTCAGTTTTATTCGCTGGACTTTGTCCACTGAAATCGTAGCAGCTATTGAATCTGGTTATTGATTGATTGATATGGAGATTTTACCCAACCCCTGCTGGTCAAACAAGTCTATTGCTTGTTCATTTAGAATGTCATGTACCATATTTAGGGGGTGTTTGGGATTGCTCCACTCCACGTTTTTTAGCTCCGCTCTATGTTTTTTAGCCAAACAGGTTCAGCTCCACGCACTCTGTTCGAGGAAAAAAAGGTGGAGTTGTGAGAGCACCTAAAGGGGTGCTCTACAAACTCTAGGTTTTTTGTGGAACTGCTCCATGGTAGAATTCGTGGAGCAGAGTTTGTGGAGCAGTCCCAAACACCCCCTTATATTACCAGGCATTTGATCTGGCTCCATGTCCTCGTTCTTTTCTGGGTTGTTATATTTGCTTCTCAATTCTGATGCATGTGAAGGACGCCACAAACTAGCTCCGTTCAAGCTGAAATCTTGAACAGTAAAACTACTAAAAATAGAAAAAAGTGAAAAATAACGTTATACCTCCATGGGTAATGCAAAGGAAAAGAGGGAAAAGAAAAAAAGAAAAGACGTGTTAAAGAAGCCAACTGTTTTAAATAGTTTCTTGGCTTCAAACAGTTTCTTGGCTTCAGTATTTCCAACTTTCCAACTTCTGTATTTCGTTATTATTTCAATGTTTTATTACTGACATCTTCAACATCAAGATTAGTCAATGTTGTTTGGAAGTATAAAAGAATGTACTTCATCAGGAGCCTGCACTTGGCGTGTGATTGTTTCTTGCTGAATGCGACAAAACTCCCAAAGTACATAAAGTTTAAAATGGAAGATACAAGACTGAATTTCGAAGTACTAAAAATAGGGAACCTTCAGAACTTACACCTGGAGCATGTTCTAACATAGACTGAAAAAGTGAAAATGATATATACTGCTAAATGCCGTGAGGGGAAAAAACCTGCTCCCCTATTCACATTTGATGCGTTCACTGAGCATCAGAACAGCAGTGAGTTGAAATTGACAACATTATCCTGAGAAAGTAATCACCGGTATGTATCTCTTCTACCAACGACTGTGCAAAGCTTACTCAATGTCTCCTCTGTACAAGTAAGCATGCATAGTTGGGACTTGGGACACTGCCGCATTTCCGCTCCTCTGATCACAGCTGAATACAATGGTGTTCTGTATGATTTCTCCTGTGCCTGAAAATTGTAAAAACTAGAAGGTCGCAAGGAAAAGAACTCCCTGTATGTAACCAGAGCTGGATGCATAATACGTGTGTCAGAATGAAACAGAGTGGTCTTGCCTCAATTCCTCAAATGGCAGTTTAGCTTGGCATTGATGGAGGAGTCTTATCCAATCGAAGATTGGCTGGTGGTGGATCTGTGGTCTCGTTAGTTCGGTAACGGAACAGTTTAGTTATTGCTCTTCTTTCACAGTCCTATTTCAACAATAAATTGGCATGCATCACATTAGGATTATATGTAAACCTGTTCAAGCATTGATACAGCGATAAAATGATTCTTTAAATTTGCTTTCGTAAACAAGATAGAAACGTTTAGATGGAGAGCTCAATTTCAGCCAATAAAAATGCAAAGGCATCGGCTGCTATTGACAGCTATTACCAACTAATATTAAGTACCACGTCCGAAGAAACTCAGCAAGGAAAAGGAAGGCTGTACTGATAACTTTTATTACCTTAAACATATTTAGGTGAAAATGTTTTCCTGTGTTCATTCTCCCGAGCTTCAAGTAAGTGTATGTAAAACTCAACTGATCACGTGAGGTGAAACGGTTGACCTCATTGAACCAAAGGCATGAAAACAAATTAGACATTCGTGTATGGGCACGCACAATGAAAGATCCTTCAGGCACATCTGCGCAAGGGTGATACACGATTAATTCATTGATCAGTCACAAAATAATATACTCAACGGGGTATTTGTCAAACATAGGTTAATGGTACGGACAACTTGGAAGTAACATTGCTCGTCAATAGCAGTGTGATTGTACTTGTTCAAGTGCTTGTTTTGAGGCACTTCCTCCCAGACACAGGTGCGATCATAGTGCATTGAAATGGCATATTATACTTTCTTTCTCCATAAGAAATAATGATAAGCATTGGATCAGCATGAAGACGCAGTTTGCTATCCAGCAAAATGGAGTACCTAACAGAGCAAAATATCTTTTGTTAACCATGGAGAAGAATGCATGTATTGCTATTAAATATTGGAAAATGCATGTATGTGCCAGTTAAAAGAAAACTACAAGACCATAAACTACATTTGGAGTTGATGGGATGACATGAATCAAGCCATCCACCAGTTAGTAAGTAGTAACCAACTAACCATAGGTGTCATTTTACTTTGTAGGAGGATAGGCGCACTCTACAAATTCTCCATGCAACTAGGTAAGACGCAAATACATCCACAAAGACTTACAAGGCAGATGGGAAGAGTCGCTGAGCCAGAAATTTTGGCACCTTCCCTGCTCTCTGCATATCCTTGTAGGGTAAGTTCTTAACTACAACAATTCTCCACAGGCCAATGAATCCATTTTCATCAGGGACATGTCCTTCAGAAGAAAGGGTTGCCAGCGTTAGCTCATCCAGGAACATGATGAAGCATACATTTTTCTTAGAGTATACACCAATCTGTGAGAGTTTTAAACTGGTTATGTTTATGACAGTGTAATAATACTTATTGTACAACTTAAATATCACTAAAGCAGACAACTGTCATGGAAGTAAAACAGCACAAGAGATAGCCAAGGAGCAAAAGATAGTGACTACTAACTAACGTACTATTACAAGGGGCATAAACTAAAATAGCACCCAGTACTTGACATTTTGCTACTGAAAAACAAGGTACTTGTTACAACACGTGCACAGAATATTACCTTGCTCTTAGTTGGCCTCCTCAAGTAATCTGAGCTTCCAAAAATGCATGATGAAACCACAACACGGCAGGTAGCCATATAACTCCTGTCATTTTCATCCAAATCAAATCCACTAGTAGGGTAACCCTCTGGCCCTTTTAACAAAACCACAGTGGAGGGTTTGGTCTTCTGCATAGCATGTCTCTTCTCTTTGCTGAAGATTCTGGTGGTCACCAAACAATGGTTCAAAAAAGGCGTTGCCAGGCAATACTTCCACCTTCAAGATATAGTTCAAAGGAAACTGTGTAAAATTGTTGTCGTGAGCAGGCTCCACAAGGTTGTCAACCGATGACAAAAACTCAATTTGACATGGTACATCTGCAATATTTCATTCTGCATGTCAACAAATAGAGTATTTATTATGGAAGTGGCAAACAGCAATTTTTTAATATATCTCCATTTAGAATATAAATATGTTACAAATGCCTAGTGGCTTGTAAGGATCATGATTGATGCTAAGTTGGAGAAACGGACAACATTAATCAAGGCAGAAAAAGAGAGAGTAGATATTCTGAATCTAGAACCGGCAGATAGTTAGACTACAGCAGACTTCAAGGCTGCAGATTAGGTATACAAGTGCTACAAGTGAACCTAAATATATTCTACCAGGGAGCCTACCTACATTCCTAATAGGTGCATCTAAGATAAAAGTTGGATAACAGATATTTATTGCATTAGATTAAAAAGGACAATATTTTGGGAAAATCAGTATGTCGAGAGTAGAGTATAGATCTCTTACAACGCTTGCAAGATTTCTTTCGACTTCTGAAGGGTTCTGACTCATCTTTAGTCCTGACATAAAATGTAAATCTGATGATTGATATTTAGTGATAACCAAAGGCATGTACAACTACACACAAGTATCTACATACGGAAAATGGTAAATTTGAACTTACATAGAGATATTTGCCTTAACAATAGCATTAAGGGTGTATCTCGGTGTTAACGGGTTGTCGCGAGTGTGCGCGTGTGTAAAACCCGATTTAGGTGGGGTTAAAGGGTAATCTCCAGTGTGGACTAATGGGTGGATCCATTAGGTCTAGATTCGCGTGTGAGCCTATAAAAGGGAGAGGGGAGGCAAGAGTTTCAAGTGAGTTGGTCGGGTGAGCCTTGGCGGCTGCCGCCTCTCCCTCCCATGGGAGTCTATCTGAGAGTGGGTGTAGCTCTAGGGTTAGAGCTTGTCCTCCCGAGGGGAGTGGCTGTTTGAGAGTATGTGTTGGCTCTAGGGATTAGAGCCTGATCCTCCTGAGGGGAGTGTCTGTGAAATCATTCATCTGAGCAATACATCTATGTTAGACTATGTGGCTTGTGTATCTCTTCTATTTGAGTTTGCTCGGCTTGATTTGATTTCTTCTCTGTCTTCCTTCTCTCTGTGTTCTTGGCTATTTCTGGATCGCAGTGACATGTGGGTTGTACTCCAAGCCATCTTGGCTATCCTAGATCCACGAGCGATTCTGTTACTCTCTCAGATTTGGTTTTGGGCATTCTCAGTGAAATCTAGTCAAACTCTCATTTTGGTTGCTAAGTTTTCAAGTAAAGATCAGAGCAATCTCCTGAGGCCCTAACCATGTTATTTGCAAAGTTTCATGGCCAGTTGAACTTTTAATTGAATGTTATTTGAAGTTTGATTCTTACGGTCGTGCGCTTCGTTGGCCTCCTCTGATTCCGACCACATTGGTTTTGACCACGTTGCTTCGACCACGTTGGGTTCGACCGCTGGTTCGACCATGTTGGGTTCGACCGCTGGTTCGACCACGTTGGCTTCGACTACATTGGTTTCGACCACATTATCGGTTTCGACCACGTTGTCTGTTTCGACCACGTAGTGGGTTTCGACCACGCTGTCTGATTCAACCACATTGTCTATCCCGACTACGTTGTCTGTTACGACCGCCTTGTATTTCTACTGAGTGGTCGTATTCGACCAAGTTGCGTTTCCGCCGAGTGGTCGTAATTCGACCACACAGTGCTCTGATCTGGTCGTATAGTGGTCTGTGTTCCTCTGTTTTCTAGTAGATCTTATATCCTAATCTTCATAATTTTGTAGTTATTGGAGAAAAAGGAATATATGAATATTTGGAGAAAAAATCTTAAAACACCATTCACCCCCCTTGTTGCCTGTCCGGTCCTACAAGTACAATGTTACACTTGCTATATCTTTGTACAAGATGGAACTCCCCAAAAAGAAATAAAAAAGAATATAGAAAACAAGAAAAAACTCACTATATGAACCAAGATGAGACTTCTACAGCGTTTGTGTAGCTAGAAAAATCAGCTGGTGCCACAAGGTGCTGAGTATTGTACCCAGACAAAACAAGAATTAGAGACTGCATGTATTAATCAGTCTTGGTTTTCTCTCTAGATCAACAGGTTATGGCACAAATCCTCCTCCTTTTCGGTGCTCGATAGAGTAGGACATGTAAGTTCCGAGTATCTTGCCCCACACAACAAAGAAGGGTTGTGAAAAATTGTACTTGTTGCCATGGAGCTGGTGGTGAATGTCATGATAGGCATTGTTGTTGTTGAATAGCGCATGGAGGATGTTACCAGGAAGCCACAGTCCGCAATGATCATCCACCGTCTTGATGGTTGCAAACGAGAAAAAGAATATGGATGTTCATGGAGTCTTACCAGAGATGAGAAATGAGAAAGCACCACTGATGGTGTCCAAAATAAGGCCCTCAAGAGGACGGTTGTAAAGAGCTCCAAAGGAATAAGGCACTACAAGAGTGTGGTGCTTGGAATGGATGTGCTTATACAGAAACTTGTTGATGTGCATGTATCTGTGCATGAAGTACTGCCATGTGTCCATAACAAACATTAGTCCCGATTTTTCAATAGAAAAATAATTTCTCAAAAATAAAAAATCCTTGATGATGTCATAAATTCTTTCCTTTACAAAAATGAATCCAGAAATTCTGATTTAATCATTTCTTTCTCATTTTCTTAGTTTTTAAACTTCCAAGAATCCATTCTCCTTCGTATTAGCTCCAACTAAACCCATTCTTTTTTTAAAAAAACATCTAAAATCCCAATCTACCCATTTCTGCCTTTTTTTGGAATTTATTTGAATTTTATTTAGTTTGTTTGGTTATTATCACGTATAGACTACAACGTTTCCAAGGCATACTACTTCGATGACTCTCACTAATCCGCGGAGTAAGGCAAGTTACATACCTTGATCATGTTGATCCCAGTTTGTAAATAAAATTATGTTATTTTCAAATTACTTTGCATGCATATGTTTATTTAATGTATTTCAATTCTAGTTTTAAATACTTAGTTAATTCCTACTTGTTATGACCACTTAGTTAATTCCTACTTGTTATGACCACATTTGACTTTGTTCAACTTAATACCTTATTACTCTAGAATAAAACTTTAGTTAGTACACTAGTATTAGTTGAAAAAACTTTGTAGCAATGCTTAGACATGCTTATAGAAAATCTTAGACTTAGGGTAAGTTTTTCACATAAAATGATGAGTTTTAAAATGTATTCTTTACTTTGGTAAGTTAAGAAGGACTATAAAAAATTTGACAAAGTAAAATATAAAATTTGATTTAGACTTAGATAAATGATTAAATGGTGGGTGCTTACTGCCACACGTTATTGCTTGGTGGCTCAACGTGGGTGCTTGGCACACAGGGTAGTGAAAAGTCTTCTTAAGTTAATTAAGGACCGGTCTGCGAGTTACTGCTATAAAGCCCTATTGTGCTACCACAAAGCTAGTATGGGACAGTCCTGACTAATTAATTTACGGGTCCTAGCCTGAGTCTCATTACAGGTTGAATGTGATAATGGCGTAGGCTGTGAGAAGTCTTACATGGCATAAGAGGGGCTCCGATCTAATAGATTCTTTATTAGGATAAAATCTTAACAGAGGCGTGGCCAGGTTGTAAAATCTTAATAGAGGCGTGGCCAGGTTGATGACTTTGCATTGTAAATGCCTTGTCGTGATATCTCTATCGCACTCCCAAGCAAGTGTGCTAATTATGTGGCAATATGAGATGATCATGTCTTATGGGTAAAGTTGTACCACTTCTGCAGAGTGTATGAACTATCCTGGAATAGCGTGCCCACGGTTATGGGCATGTAAAGTAAAGTTTTTCATGGATTAAACTTTGTTTTTCAAAAATTTGTTTAAATGAACTTGTTGAAATCTTTTTAGAGAAAGATGGTCTGGGTGGGATGCCCGTGGATAGGTTAGTATGAGGGATTAACCTACACTAACGATATTATTTGATTAAAATGTTGTTTTTTTACTTATTGTATTAAATTCATTAATTTACATCATTCAGATTTGGCTTTATGCCCAAATAACCATATTGTGCCTTCACTTGTTAGTCTTACATGAATAACACATTTTCCCCATATAACTTATAGAGTATATTTTTGTGCTCATCCTTGCTTAATTCTTTTGCTCAAATGAGGACGACTTCTACTACGGTGAGGATTAGGACTAGTAGGCTACGTCTTACTGTTATTTGCATGTGGGTAGGCTTATTGGGTTTCTTCTGCTTTGACTTTTTCTTCCATTGCTATTATTTAAAATTTGACTTATGGGTCGTGAATGTAAAATTTCGCCTAAAGGCCTATATTCAAATAATTAGTAAATGTCATTATGGTTTATATTTATCTTTGTTGTCCACTGTGTGTACTAGCTAATTATAGACTGGTGTGATTTACACAGAGAATTAGAAGGCATTGCTTCTGGGTCCAGCAACTCCTAAGACCGGTTAAGATCTATGAAAAGAGCTAACTAGGCTTTGGAACACTTGTAAGACCAAAAGGCAACAGAGAGGAGGTCAATGGTGTCGTCCAAAATCTTTCTCCAAGTATTTTAGATTCTCTTCTCAAATAACTATAGAGTTACTGAGAATTGAATCCACAGCTAAAATCCCAAATCAAATCAATCAAGAAATCAAACTCTGAAAAATCCAAACCCTAGAGGTCTGACCTCCACACAGGGGGGCAGTTTGACCTCTCTCCCGACGATCTAACCTCTGTTCTAGCGGTCTGACCATTATGAACAGTGGTTTCAGGCAAGCTACAGTAAAATTAGCACTGTTGCGAATCAAAATTCCATATAACTTTTGATCCAATGATCCAAAAGCCGTGAGACTTTGCACATATCTTGTTCAAGGCCTTAGGAACCTAATCCATTCTTGGATCATAGGAATTCATGTCAAAGTTTAGACCTGTTTCAGTTTGAATATGACTTGCTCGTGAATAGATGAAGGCCAAGATGGCTCTAGATGTATCCCCACATATCACAGCAACCTAGAACACCGAAGAAAATCAAGCCAAAACCCTCGGATCACGAAATCACTCGATGAGGCCAAAATTTGCAAAAATAAGGAAACTTTGTGAATTTGCTATCAAAATGTCTAGATAGACAGAGATTGATTTTCGAAGGCTATCTCTATCTCTTATACGTCCTTGGTACAATAAGGTCAAGAAGATGGAACAAAAGAGGAAAAACCGAGACAATAGCAAATCAATTAACACAAGAGATGTTCATAGAGATGAATAAATATTAATGTATTGTTACTTAAGGAGGAAAGTTTTACATCCACTCTAACTTAGAGGATAGAAAGCACACCAAGCACTCTTTTTTCAAACCCTAACCCTAACACATGAACACTACGTCTCAAGAGATGAATATTGGATGGTTAACCACAAGTCTCCATCTCAACCCATGAACATAGATGAGCTAGCCAGCCACATCTAACCTCTGATGGGTACTATCCGCTTAGCACAATGGAAGAACTCGATAACCCTACACACAGGTTTTAACTTACACACTACACTTATGCACGCTTTTCAAAGCGCATAAGCCTGATTCCGCTAAGTCCTAAGCTTTGATCCAACTTGATCATACCAGTTTTTTTATGACTTAACTGACTTCTCAAGCGCCACTTGCGCGTTGCGGTTTTCTTCCAAAACAGTTTCCAGTATTTTTGATCAAATTACCAAAATACCCTTCTATTGACTCAGTCTTCTCCATCCATTGCAAGCAATCGCTATGTTTGCCACATCTAGGTGCACCACTAGCTTGCCACGCGCCGATAAGTCTCTCCCATTCTGGTTCCACCGGACCACGCCTCACTTGGACCGACCAAGCCACATGGTGTAATCCCCCATTTCAACTTCCTTTCAATATTTCCAGCATCTCGTGCCATACTTGAGTTCAACCGTTTTACCCGGCATCCTTGATTATTCTGGGTCTCGACTACTTCATGAACGTTGGCCCGATCATTACCGTTGACTATGTTTGACTGCAAGCAACCCTGAACATCAAAAGACAAAGAAACAATTTTTGGATATAAATTCTTCATAACTTGCCCACGTTAGCAGTGATATGCAACATATACGCACTTTCCTAGGTCAAAAAAAATAATCGCAAAACTTAGAATTCACAAAACCCCAAAAACCAGCCGAGCTGGCCACTACTTAGCCGGTCTGACCATATTACCATAGCAGTCAGACCGCTAACAAGCTCCGGCTTGAACAGCCAAGGAATGCCAGTTGAACCAAGGGCGGAGCTGGGCCTCTGGCTGCCGGGGCAATGGCCCGAGGCCGAGTTGAAAAATCCAACCTATTTTACTATTGAAGGTTTTGACATCTTTCTTCTAATGAGCTGAGCCCGAGGCTAGGCCTTAGGCTAGCTACGCCCCTAGTTGAACCGCTGGCGCATGAACAGCATCAATGCATGGCTACCAATCAATTGATGCATGCATGGCTTAGTTAATCAACACAAGAAGCATTACGTCACGAGCATGCATGCATTAGATCCTGCTGCTTGATTAACTACTGCTGTCACTATTACATGCACTTATTAATTAATTCCTATTACTGTCACTGTTAGCATCAATTTTCCGATAAAATGCAAATCTAAATTTCCAACTCTCTAGATTGCCTAGTTCATCCTAACATAATCCACGACGCTCCCACATGGTCCTTTCATTTGGAACAGGATCTACATGACAAGGACTCACAACTTCATAGTTAGCAAAATAGGGCCAGTAGAAGCAAGGGCGCTACAACATCTGCAAAGCAAAATGCTGCCTTGCAGCAATTTTGTAAGTTGCAAGCTGCAGCAGAGACTACATAAACCAGAGAATACTTGCATGTGTTGCTTCCTTTGCCTGGCAAAACCGCAAAACGAACAGCAGACCAGCACTTTCTTCGGAGCTACGCAGCTTGAACCCCGTTTCAGAAATCAGAGTCCGATGTTGCAAAGCGTCAGGAACTCCATTTCGGTGTCGACGTATTTGGTCCAGAGACTCTTGTCCATCGAGCCATGGCTTCATGTTCCCGTTGAAGTGTATCACCGCTGCTCCCCGGATGTCTTCAGGCCTGACGTGCGGGTTGTACCCGAGGCCCATCACGTGCCACGACTTGTCGAGCGGCTTCGTGTTGCCGTAAAACGTCATGAGCCCGACCGGAAGAACAGACGCTGGATCCCAGAGCGTCCCATTCTCATTCTGCCACAAGAAAACAGCAAAGAACGCAAGCATGTTGAGCTAAAATATCACGAGTAAAAATCATTCAGCCGCTGCACCAAGAACCGGGGCAAGCTCACCATTTCCATCAACTGGTGGAACTCCTCGGTGCACTGATCACGCCGCCACGCCTGGAGATCGAACACGTTGACGCCGTAGGACCACGCGCACGCGCGGGGGCTGAACCGCTCCTTCACGACGGGCTCCGAGAAGTTGAGGTATTTTCCATACCGCTTGAACCCTCCGAAGCAGGTCACCAAGGCGGCGTTCACCTTGCCGCCCAGGTCGACGCGCCACAGCCCGGCCAGGTCCCTCTGCACCACCACGTCGTCCTCCAGGAGCACCACCCTCCGCAGCGCCGGGAACATCTCTGGGAGGTAGAAACGGAGGTAGTCGAGCAGCGCCACTTCCCTGTTCCCGGCCTCGATTTGCCTGAGAACCGGAGAGGAGGAGGCGTTGAGGAAGGGGAAGTCCGAGACGGCGAGGAGTTGCACGTGCGTGCCGAGCGGCGGCGGGCGGCGCGCGAACCAGACGCGGAAGGCGGGGAGGTACATGGGCGCGGTGACCACGTGGAAGACGTGGCGCGAGGGCTCGGCGGCGGCGCGCGCGGCGGAGGCCACCACGACGGAGACGGCTAGCACGTTGTCGGAGAAGATGGCGTAGTGGTAGAGCGACGGGTCGGTGAACTGAGGTGGTGGGACGAGGGGGTCGTCGAGGATGGCGGAGGCGTTGGTGAGGCGGGCCTCGAGGAGTCGCATGGCGACTTGGGCGTGGAGCCCGCGGCGATGCGGGAGTTCAGCAGGCCCGCGCGGCGGGCGCGGAGGAGCTGCTGTCCGACGGCGAATACGGTGTCGGAGAGCTTCTGGATCTTGGACTGCGTGTCGAACGCCTCCTTGGCGCCGGCGGCGAGGGCGCGCGCGCGCTTGACGTTGCCGCGGGTTTCCTTCTCCAAGAGCGCGACGGTGGAGAGGGAGAGGCGGGAGGAGAGGGATGAGAGGTGCGAGGAGATGGATAGGAAGGAGGCCGTCTGGGAGGCGGAGTGGGCGCTGAGGCGGCGCGCGTGGGCCGCGTAGGCGGCGAGCACGGCCGCGTGGTTCTCGGCGTGGCGGCGGATGGCTGCCAGGCGGGAGGGCGGGGAGTTGGGGGCGGAGGTGGTGGCGGTCGCGGACAAGAGGAAAGAAACGGATGCGAGGAAGAGGAGCGTGATCAGCGCCGCGAGCACCGCGCGGCGCGGCGCGGACGATCGGTCGCCGGCCATAGGCAGTGCGAGTAGTAGGAATCGAAGCTCCGAGTGGATGACAAAATGGGCCCGCAACCGCAATGCTTCGCAACGCCGGTGGGTGTGGTAAGGCTTTGCCGGGGTTCGTGTGGGGCCATGTGTCAGAGACTCGTAGGCTGCATTAGTTGGGGTTTAACGGTTTGATGGGAGAAGGTGGACCGTGCAACTGACAGGTGGAGACTTGATTTTCACGTGCTATCGTCGGCCAGTGTGTCCGGTTGGGCCGCACTTGGAGGATTAGTGAGTTGGGGTTGTGACTGATGAGGCGACGGCCAAACTTTTCATACTGACAATGTGATGTTGGGTAATCCTGGCCCATTGTCAGCGTGTTTGGTTTAGATGCGTTTGACTTTGTTCTGAGCAACCAAAGGGCATTGACCAGTGTGTTAGTAGACTAAAGAGAAAACTAACGTACTAATAATGGCTCTGGTTTGGTCGCACTAGCTTGGCTAGTGGTGCATGTTCAGGATTTTGCGTAACAATGTTGGAGTCGCGCTTCCCTCTTGACGTGTCAACCGACACAGTGGATCATACAGGAGAGAGACACTTCATTGGTCCGGGCTTAGGCCCACTTCAACACTCGGCCTTAGTCTAGACTCAATGCTAACTAAACTCGGCCTAATTTGAAACGGACTGCAGCCCATTGAACCACTAACTGAGCGATAAATTCTGCCGGCCCGAAACAAAATCAGAAGCGTCAAATTGAGTCTCACCAGTTCTCCACAGGTCCAGGCGGCAGGCGCTCGCTCTTCCATGATCTGCCGCCCGCCGGATGAACATTCAGGCCCCGAATCTCGAAGGAAAACGTAAACATTCCCGTCTGCTCCGTCGAGATCGCAGTTTCGATACCAGCAAGGCGCTATGAATGCCGGCCGGACGGTGCCATCTAACATCAGCCGTTGCGCAGGATGGAAGGTCACAGGATATCGCAGGCCGTGAGCCGGCGAGTGCCGCTTCGGCGCGCGCGCCACTCGTTCGGCGAAATGCCCCAGCGGAACTGCCTCGCGCAGGTACGCCACGGGACAATCGCCGTTGCGGTGGATCGAATGCACGAGCCACGAAGCCGCACAGCAGGAGGCTTCTTAAGCTAAGCAGTCTGTAGTTCTGTACGCGAAGCCCTACCAATTCACAATTCAAGTCCTACGGCGCGCACGACGACCTCGATGTCACGCAAGTGAGTTTTTTTTTCTTCCTGTGTTACTATTGATTCTTCTACCTTTGAGTTGTTCTACACGAGGTACTTAGATACGTGCACCAACAACTCTCCATGTTATCAGAACTAGGAAAAGGAAGAAGTGGAGAGGATGAGAGGAAGTACTTCCTTACAGATACAACACATTCTCCAGTACATGATGCAACTATGGACAAAACTGGAACTCAGTTACGCTTACACATGAGATGGCCACAACTGCTCCTAATTGCACAAAAAGGTAATTAGTTCCACAAATACATCCTACATAGCAGCATATTACTTTCTAATTCTGTTAGCTTCACTGTTAACAGAACGAAATTATAACTGTTAGTGGCGCACCAACGGTGGGGTGGTTTTGACTGGCGGAAGAGAAGGTGGCCGAGGAGCTATAGGGCTTGGCTGGCCATGGTGATTCTTCGATGGGGTTCCTGGGGTCATGAAGATGCTACCGGTGCGAATAATTGAAAAGTTATAGACTATACAAAGAGAATTAGAAATTGGCTTACTTGGAGCTTTTCCGGTGTCGCTGGTGAAGCTGTGGTCAAAGGCTCAATTGGGGTGTGGGTGGCTTGTCTGGGCACAAGTGCGTCTCAATGGTGGGGGTTCGAGGTTTTAAATAAGTGTCTTGAGGTGGTTCGAGGGAGGGGGAGATATTTTGAGTTGGGGAGGCGCTGGAGGGTTCGGTGGCTTAAGAAGGAGTTTGCAGCCGTGGGCATTGGGAGTAGGATATATGCGCCGAGCGTATACTATATGGCCCAAAGTCCAATTAAGATCTCAATTGGGCATTGGGCCATAAGAGATAAGTTCGATCAACAACTGTTTTATAATTGCAAGGGCGTTGGGTGAGGGTAGTGCACCGCCTTGAGCCAGTAGCTATAAGTAAGTCAGGTGGAGGTATAATATACTAAAACAGGGGTAAAAGTTCTGTACTTTAATTTGGGCATTGTATATAAGGAAATGCGAAGATCCATTCGTTACAAGAATCAGAGTGACTAGGGTAAAGTGGTACAAGCTTGCGCAATACTATATAAATAATGAATTCATGAATGTTTCCTGGATTGGAGGCTATGGAAACTAATTGAGGTTTTAGCTATTTATATGAGTGTTCAGTAGTTTTCTAAAGTTAATAATCTGAAATTCTTCACAACCTAAAAACATTTATTTTTCTATATGGCTTAAGAATGAGATTGAGATGTTTCAGAAAATGTAGTTTATGAGCATACAATGTATATTTGTTCTATAAGCTTGTTGACTACTCCGTATTCGTTCTTGCTATTATTTCCTTTTGTTTAGAGGATAACCAGTTTGGATCCTTATTTGAGGTGGATGAGGCCTATGCAGACGAACCATACCCTGAGTGGGAGGGAGATTGTGTTGAGACTGAGTCATATGAGGTTGACCCCTTATATAAGACCTGGGATGACTAGAGCTTTAGGAGTAGCACAATCTCAGCCCCAAGGGTATCTGTAACATTAGAGTATTGTATTTATATTCAGCACTTCTTGTGTAATTAGGTTCTGGACTAGACTCACTTCTTGTATAATTAGGTTCTAGACTAGACTGTATTTCTAGTATTGTAATAATTTAGCTAAAATGATTTGTATTGGACTTTAGCCCTGTGTGGTTACTTGGATGGTAATATGATGTGTTGTCTCTAATTATTATTTTGTTGCAATATTTTGATAGGTTTATTATTCATTAGAGCGATATTCTATTGGTTAAAACGAACAATAGTCTGTTGGCTAGTGTTTTTACCCCCACGGTAAAAATACCGATCATCACATGTACTTTTTGCAAAAGTTCATTCAGTCAAACTTCCATATTACCCAAACTGTTCTTGGTCATACCACCACACTACACCAGAGTCCAGATCTTGAGGAGTGTTGTTCTGAAGTCCATTAAAGTCGGTGCTGTAGTACTGTATTACACAGGCTTAAGCTCGGCTCTAGGCGTCAAGGAGAAACATTTCTCCTACTGAAATGCAAAAGAGAATCTGTGATCCTGTATAGTTAACAGCAGGCAGCAGCTCAAAGATCGCAGTGTTAATGGGCCTCCCCAACAACAGCCCTCCTGGGCTGGGCCTCAAAGAGAAGGGTAGTAGAACTGAACTTGCCTTCATGGAAGTTGAATCTGAATAAAATCAATGGTGCCCTTCTGGCTACCGCCATCAGTGTTAAAAAAAAAGTTGCCTGCATCCTTGTCCGTATCTGTGTACTTTCGGAACCCAAACGGATGATGCAACTCATTAGTACTTATGTCCAACACAAAAGGTGGCATGATCATCTATCTAAATCTAATCCCTTTATTACTTGACAAATTTGTTGCAACAACCGATGATAAGAATACACTCCGGTTACTTTACTAGCTCAGGAACTTCAGTCCAGTTTGCGTTCCATAAGATTGCTGATGATTTGTTGTCCCACAACGGCGAGATACATCAAGAAATGACCATCCATACTGTGTGAAGTACTAGGAGGACAATAATTAACCTTAAAAAAAGGCTGCAAGTTTGGGGCACAGGCGCACAGCACATCAAGCATCAAGCAGCTGATGGACCTTTAAGAGGTGCTGGGAATACCTGTTCTAGATGGGCGTGGTGCATAACACAAAAGCACTTTAATTTGCCGCGAGTCTGAGGAATCAAGCATCTATCTACCGCTCCACTATAAATGTCCCAGGTAATTTGCCCGATTTGATCATTCTTTTAATCAAAAAGGCCTGGCCACACGTCCATGCGACGTATACTTAGTCTCTTCAAACGTTCAAGGTTTGAATCCTCTTTACAGGCCGCCTTACCAAAGGCCAGTGAGAAAAGAGAGGAAACCGTGTGGCTAATGTGCCACTGTGACCCCTTGCTTTTCAGGAATATTAGGTTAGTGCTCCCCCAGCCAGGATAATCCCAGATTCCAGACACCACTGATCGACCTTCCACTCCCTCCAAATGGCTCAATTATATATGTGTTCGTAGCATGCTCCAAAGCGATGCCAGATACATGTCAGTGTAAACAAGCAAGATGTGCACGAGCACAGGCAGGAGCCGTGCACATCGATCGCTAGTGCGCCAGTGATCGAATCCCATGTATGCGTCGCCTCTGGATCGCCTTCTTTTTCCTCCAAAGATCCGTCAAAAGCTGGTGACGGATCGGCCGAAAAGATCCCGCAGGATCAAAAGGTACGCGGAGACGAATTGACCGATCAATCATGTGGCGCCACCGCTCATACCTCGACAGGAAACTAGAAGTTTTAACTCCCACACGCGCTCTGTGATTGCTACGTGCTTTTCGCTAGGAAACGAGCTCACGGGGGCGTGTGTAGTGCGCGGTGGTACGCACGCGTCGCGTCGCGTCGGGCGTGCGCCGTGGCCGGTAGTGCTCGGCTCGGAGATCTCGTTCGTCTGCGCCGCCGTGATGTGATGTGACGCGCGCGCGGAGGTTGCCGTACGTAGATTCCCCTCGCGGCTCGCGCGCGCGGCTCTGGCAGGCCGGCCGGCCGGCCGGCCGTGTGATGGTGCCCGTACGTAACGTTTCCATGTTTTTTAGGGGTGGCGTATGGTGCGTCGACGGCGACGGGCACCCGGGGCACTAGCGAGGGCGAGGTGGCTGGCTTTCGGCGTAGTGGCGAGGCGGGCCGGCTTGTCAGTAGTCGGCGCCGGTGAGGTGGCGCCGGGTGGCGAGTTGATTACACTGATCATGGAAGGTAATTAAAGCTCACCAAGTCGGCCGGTGAAAAGGTGCATCGAGACAGGTCAGGGTAAGCATGCAGGCAAAGATGCGTGCGTGGTTTTGCAGGTCCTGACTCCTGACTGTGAGGTAGATTTTTGTGGTGAGATTTTGTGACATCTACCGACGAATTGACTCGAGCCACATGAACATGCAGGACATTCAGGAGAGCTAGCTAGCGCTTGTCATTGTGGCAAAAAAACTGCCAGCCTTTCAGTTTGTGTGCGTAACCTGTGGTGCATGCGGCTCGGAGAGTGCGAGATCAGGTCTAGAATGTTAAGGAACTCACCTACGCGTCTACGTGCTGGTCTCATCAGGTTAACTTTCTTGGTGGCAAGTTGGGACCCTACGTGATACAGTTTGATTCTGCGTGCGTGCCTACACGCGATACTTAGTATGCCACCCTTTAAAGTTTGAAACCTGTAACACTAAGCATTGCCTTTTCTTTCCTTCATGTCGTGTTTTTTTTTATCTGCACGCGTTGGTAGCTGGTGTGACATCACGGAGCGATAAGGGGACGAGTTCTATCGGGACAAGAACTGAACTGCTCGGCTAGGATCAAAAAGCCAACAAAACTGGAAACGTAATAATTAACGGCCGTAGGATTAGGATCTGCGGCACGCCGTGCAAGGACGTGGATGTAAATAATATGTTATTATATGTGTTTATGTGAATTTTTATACTATTTTTATAAATGTAGATATATTTGATATGCTTGTCGGGAGTATCTATTTGCTCTGTACTGTATGATAATGTATTTGGGTACGTAGAAAGGCTATACAGTATAAATCTTTTCAATAATTAAGTTGTCTACTGATGTGGTAGTAAAGAAAATTAAAACAACGTAGTCGAAATATCGTGGTTGATCAACATAGTTAAAACAACGTAGTCAATCAACGCAGTCGAAAAAACGTGGCCGAAGGAAGGTAGTCGAAATAACATGGTTGAAAAATGTAGAATTATTCTAGGAATAATCGGAAGGATTCGCTAAAGGTTTGAAATGGAGAAGCATTAGAATTATTCTAGGAAGTATTCTAAAAGAGGTATTATAATATAGATCACACAAGGGTTGAAAACCAACTAAGTTTTATTATGTGATAAGTAATTATTAGTCAAATTAACAAGTATTAATATATATCGGTCATGACTCACATAAAAAATCATGCCGGCAATACATCATGATATCAGAAGGATCAAACATAGAAGGTTTGATATTAAAAGATTGTTAGTGGTTTAAACCTAAGTCTACAACATGATCATCCGCTACCCCTATTAATGGTTTAAGCATGAATTCTAAACACTAATAACTGAGCATCCTAATAAACATCAATGCATGTGAAACAAGATAACTTAGAACATCATGATTTGAATACAATATTAGAAGTCTATAACCATGCTAGCATCAGTAATATGATAACAACCAAGCAAGCATTAGTAATATGATAATAATCAGGCAAGCATGAGTGATACGATAATATCCAGGCAAACATGAGTGATATGATAATAGCTAGATAATTTCGGTGATATGATAATAGCTAGGTAACTTTGGTGATATGATAATAGCCAGATAATTTTGGTGATATGATAATAGCCGGATAACTTTTGTGATATAATAATAGCCAGGTAACTTTGGTGATATGATAATAGCCAGTTAACTTTGGTGATATGATAATAGCCAGGTAACTTTGATGATGTGATAATAGCCAGATAACTTTGGTGATATGATAATAGCCAGATAACTTTAGTAATATGATAATTGTACTCAATGGCAATGGTAATAAGTAACCATGGAAGATGTGAAATGTGGAATGGAGAGGTTACAGCTGTGAGGTTACTTGCCTTGAGTACGTTCGGCGGACTTGCTGCACAAAGGATCAGAAGTGCGCGAATCGCGGTTCGGCCGTGTGAATCATTGTTCGGCCATGTGAAACATGACCCACTACGCATCCACAAAAATGCCGTGCAAAACGTGATTTGGCTGCTCACCCCGCTAGCCGAATCATGTTGCCGTGAAAGTCAACTGCCCGGCCACTCCAGCCACTACTGCTGCCACTGATGGCTACCGGCGCTGTCGATCGCCTCATGCGCTATGCCGACCGGGCACGGCAGCGATAGGCAGTAAGCTGAACAAGCATGGTGACGGCGGGTGGCGCGCGGTCGTTCAGCTGCGAGGCTGAAGGAGGTGGCGACTGAGGGTGGTATGGTGCATGTGGCAATGGTGGCCAGCGCAGGTGGCAGTGGTGCCCATGGGAAACCGCACTGGCAAAAAATCTAAAGCGGGCGACCACCGCTCTTGATGGGGGAGAGAGAGATTGAAAAAGAGATCTTTTTTTACCTGTGTGTGAGAGAGAGAGAGGAGATGTGCATACGGAGGGAAAAAGAGATGGCTCCTAAATAGACTTGGCTAGGGTTTTGCCGTTTTATGGTCCCTTCCAAAAATATCAGGGCGCCACAATAAGACTTGTTAAAGGCAATAGGAACATAAGTCAATCAAGAATTACAAGGTTTTTGGGCTCGGGTTAACTAATGTAGAGAGAATCATATCTAGTTTACAAGAACACCAAAAAACCCTAAAACTCAAATTATTCTTTCTTGCGAGGATTTAAGGTATAAGGTCTTTTATATCTATTTTCACATGTCTTAACAAGTAATTTAAGCTAGAGATTGGGCTAGAACTCCCACAGATATGAAATCACAAGTCTAGCTCAAGAACAAACAAAATCAAGTAAGAACACAAATAAAAACATGATTGAGACAAAATTTTAATTTATTTCAGTGCAGATGAGGTTTTTATACTCATAGATGATTACAGGGTATAGCCAAAGAACCACTTTTTCCTCTCTCAATTTCTCTCTCACAACCAAGGAAGAATACATGGTGGTAGAACAAAAACATAAAAATCTAGCATCCTTGGATCCCCCCACATTCTGTCCTCCCCCCTTGATAACCAGCAACAACTCTGATGGGTCCAACCCATTAAACCTACTGGGAAAACTCATCAACCCTACTAACACATGTTTTACATTCTCATGCACACTTCTCAAAATATTTAAAAGACTCAACCCGCTAACTGTTTAGCGATTAATCCACTTGTAAATTTCAGCTCTTCTTCACCTAAATCACATCTTCTTTGCGCCTCTCCATGCCACGATTTTAATCAAGGCACCAACCCGGTGTTTGGTCAACTACAAAATACTCTAGACGAAGCTTTTGGGCATCTTCCCTTAACTCCGTCTTCACATTCATCTCAAAGCATCTTCACATGCTTGACATGCAACCCATTGTGCCCAATGACTAGTCGTCACGTCTTCACGCATTCGGACTCCCCGAACTATCTCTATATGTATCGACCTAGTCACTTGGCGCACCACATGCACTAACTCGCTTCTTCACGATCGTTGTCTTCCCTGTATTTTTTTTGCTTAAGCCACGTTGCCTCACTTGGACTTATACGACCGCTCGAACCTTAGCTCTCTCACCTAGTCTGATCTATTGCAATTAACCGCCAACGTTCTCTAAGCAACCTACATATTCAAAGACCAAACAACCATTTCGAGCACAAATTTTATGCATTCGACTCACATTAATCAAAACTATGCATCAAAACACAACACAACCAACACATGACACCCATGTCATGCACACACACTCAATCACTACTAATCCTAACTTGACCAAAACAATTCACCAACAATTGGTTTAACCACCATTACTCGGCCGATCAGACTGTTGGGGCTGGCTAACCACTGATACCATGTCATTTAAACTATCCTGATCGGATTGCCTGCTACTGGCCAGTCTGACCGCTTAACTGCACCAAAAAAAACACTATCTAAATTTTCGATTAAACTCTATCTAATTTTAGCTCCAGTTTTCAGCTCCAGTGGTATCAAGTGCAAACTCATTCTCAAACAAATATACACAAGTGTTTGATGTTTAATTTTTTAAAGATCCATGACCGGTGTGATGATTCGCCCCATAGCGATCAAACTGCTGGCCATCTACTAATCAAGTCGTCGACCCCATAGCGATCAGACCGACTGAATCCTGATAACACAAACTAAACACTGAATTTTTTAAATCTTAATCAAAATTTAACTTAATCAAAATACTAATTATGTATCATAAATATATACTAGATCTTGTACATGTTCTCTCGTCCTCTTTGAAGAACAAGAATGCGCCATTTCCTTGTAGGAGGAATTTCGACATAAAAACCAACCAAACATACTTTTTGTGGTATTCGTGTTCCGTATTTTTTTTCTCCTGACTGCAAACCAGGTAGTACGTAGTATCTAAACTACGAAAGATATGATGCATATATATATTTCCCCTTTTTATTGGCAAAGTGTAGTAACACACTAAACAACATCTAGATTCTTCGCGCACACCAAAATGCTTCTTTAACGAACTAAACAACATCTAGATTCTTCGCGCACACCAAAATGCTTCTCTCTCTCCAACGGTGGCACGAATTCAGTGACGACGACTGACGGACAGATAGTATGTCGTGCAGGCGGGCCCCGGCTGCAAGATCGAGCAACGGCCACAACCTACACTGATGGCCGGGGCCGGGAGGCCTTCCACGACAGGCACTTGGAACAGCAGAGCAGCCATTCAGCGACTGTTTTGAGGTGCTTGGGGCCCTGTCATGGCGAATAACAACGACTCGTCTGAGTTAGTCTTCTGCATTCTAGACTTGAGTGGCCGTGACAGGGAAGACGGTTGTGGAGCAATACATGACATTCTTGGGCGCTTGGGCATGATTGTATTCTTGTCTCCAGTGGGTGCGACTGTGCGAGCCCTTTGGAGCGTAAAGAATGTCTGCTTTGATGTGCCTTGTGTGGTCATCTTTGTCTCTGATTCCATGTTCATAAACGGCACTAGCTTGTGAACAGTGGAGCACATATGATCTAGTTGTGATTTGTACAGGACATATATAGTTTGACCTAAGATTCCAAATACCGCTACCGGGGTAAATCCCGCCAGGGGGCCGGTACCGGTTACCGGCCGGTAACCGGCAAAAAAACCGGTCGAATTTCACGCGTCATAATTTGAATTTGAAATCGATAACCGGAAAAACCGGCCGGTAACCACCCAAAAAACCGAAGAAAAACCGCTAAACCTGGTTTTCAAATTTGAAATTGGAAATTCCTTACACATTCATGGCAAAAAGTATGAAGACAAGCACAGGAGATGCATGGATCTTTCTAATACATTCTATTAGTGTTAAATAATGTAAATATCATTAGAGAAACTAATTTTTATATTTAAAAGTTTAAATTTGAATTAAATAAAAAGCCGACGGTTTTTTTCTCCCGATCGACACCGGTAAAACCAATTACCGGTGGTAACCAGCCGGTTACCGCCGGTATTTGGAACCTTGGTTTGACCTACCAGGGTATGTGTTCTCGGCTTCGTGGTGGTGAAGACTTGGGAGTCTCTCACGTGCTTACTTGGTTTGGGTTCAAAGACTGGGTCAATGAAGATTAAAAAACTCTTTCGAGAAAATATAAGTTCTGACCTTCGTTTTGATTGTTCGAACGGGATTAATAGATTTGGATATTATAAATTTGTTCAGATAACTAATCACTAAGTGCCAACACATCTTTTTATATGATACAAACAACCTTACATCACCGATGGATAAATTTCTTGTGCTTGTTGCAATGGATACATCAGCATGATCGTGTATAGTTGCCTCACGAAATGATCGACGTAGAGCCCACACCAGTATGAAAATTGTGAGCCTCTAGCTTGTTAGCGAGAGGTGTTGATATGATGATTTAATATGCGTTGCAAATATCATCGAACACAGATGGAATAATATAAGCCTCAACTTGCCGATCGATCCGAATTCGGGATTTTTTTTAAAGAGAAAGCTAGTGATATGATATTCGTCTTTCCCAGCAAGGTTTACATCGCTAATTATCATGTAAAGACAATGACGCGATGATTACAAAATCATTGCACGGCGAGAATTAAATTTTGGCAAAAGCTATGCATCCAAGCCAAAAGAGAATGAAAAAGGTTGCGAATAAAGAACATGAGTATATGCTTCTTCTATCTGTTACGGATATAGCCGTCTAGATAAGATAAGAACAAGAGATAACACCAATTATTCACTTGGTGCGCTGGGTTTATTCAATTGGAATTTTTTTCTCCAAATATTCACCAATCATTTACTCCGATAGTTACAAAGCTATGAAGATGAGGGTAAGAAATCTGCTTGAAAAACAAAGGAAGATAGAGCCAAGAATGACCTGTTCGGTATACGATGTGGTCAAGTTACGACTACTGGTTGTAAAACAACGGAGAGTCGAACTGAACACAACCAGTCAATAGAGAAAACAACGTGGTTGAAATTCGACTATCAATTGAAAGTTCAACGTGGTCGTAACCAATATGATCGAAACCAATGTGGTCGTAACTAACATGATCGATGACCAACGTGCGGTCGAGAGACCAGCGTGGTCGAGGAACAATGAGTAGTCAAAAACCAACGCGGTCATAGATCGATGTGATCGTAACCTACGTGGTCGAAGACCAATGTGTGTGGTCGAACAAACAACGTGGTCGATGATCTGAGAGTGGTCACAACCCCAAGTGTTTGAAGCATGTTGAAATCCGACAGGTGAGATCATCGACCATTGAGTAGTCGATATGTAAGCAGTCAAAATTGAAGTGGTTATAACAAGTCAAACCTCAACTAGTGTGGTCGACGACCACTAAATGGTTGAAAACCAAAGTGGTCGGAGAACAAGGACTGCGGTACTACCACTACAAGGCTTGCGGTACCACCGTTTCCAAAGGAAGAATAGGGGAACAGGGTTTTTCAGCCTGACTGTAAGATCTAAAATTCACGCAAGATCTAAAATTCACGCAACTTTTGATTGAAAGATCCAAAGTCATGAAGCCAGTGTATGCATGTTTCTTAAAATCTCAGGAAGCCATTCCATTTCTGAATCAAAAAATCCATGACAAATTTGAGACCTTTCTGCAAATTAAAGCGGCGTACACCAACCAAGATCTAAAAACGATGAGCAGATCTTGCTCGTGGGTAGAGAATATCCAAGATGGCTTTGAGCACGATCCACATGTCACAATAAGAAAGAATATCGAAGAAATCAAAACTCTTGAATCAAGAAAAGATTGAGAGAGAAAAGAATGAACTCAAAATTAGGAATCGTATGACTAGCGTGGTCAAAGAACATCGAGCACTCATAACCAACTGTGGTCGTAAGCAACTTGAAAAGCAGTGGAGATGCACGACCACACGATCTAAGACCATTGAGCGATCAAAAACAGATGCGGTCATAAACGACTAGAAGTAACAGAAGAGGCGAATGACCACCAGATCTAAAAACTTCAAATCTTTTGATTAAGAAATGGCCATGGAAATTTATACACAAGTAACTTAAGCTCTCAGGAAGCTAATCCAATCTTGGATTGAAAACTTAGTAACCAAGTTAAGACCTTTTTTGCGATTTGATCAAGTGTGCACAAAACCAAGGCCTAAGATTGAAAAGATGAATAGACCATGCTTGTAGGAAGAAAATACCTAAGGTGGCTTTGAGTATGATCCCACAACATCCAGCAAGTCAGATCATCAATAAGATCAAGCAGGAACAATCTCTCATATCAAGAAGAGAAGGGAGCAGAATTGAAACGTGAAACTGAAGAGAATAGAGAAAGAACCAAACCGAAGATCTCAAAATAGAGCAAACTCAAACAGACAGAAATACACAAAAGGTAGATCAAAGATTGATGTATTGCTCACTTGAGATGATTGGTTTTACAGCCACTGCACTTAAGACGACAATGCTCTAAATCTAGAGCACACACCTACTCTCTAACCTAACTCCCATGGGAGGGAGGAGGAGCTAGCTACCAAAAGGCCTAGCCAACCTTCTTAAACCCTAACTCTTGCCTCTCCTCCCCTTATATAAACTCACAACCTGAACCAAAACCTAATTGATCCACCCATTAGGCCAAACCAGGGATAACCTGTTAACCCCACCTAACACCGGGTTATACTCTCACACACGCTTCTCAAAGCGGCTTACAACCATTAACCCATTAGTGAATCAACACTTGATCTACTTCACATTTTTAGCACATAAAAGACCTAAACCATTTAGGCAAACACTGTGGTTTCACACTGCCACTTTCCCAGTATTGGGCAATTTACCAAAATGCCCCTTTATCACCTTCCTCGAAGCTTCCCATTTTCTTTGCCACAAAGCATCGCCCATGCTTCTCCATCTTCCATGTGGCTCCAATGACTTGTCGTCATCCTGGCTTACAACCACTCCTCAAGCCTCAGTCATTTTCGGCGTCTCCCAGACTGTTCTAGACCTCAGCACCACTTTGTGCCTAGTCCCGGTCCTCCTACACCTCACCATGATCTAGCTCCAAAGTCCTGCAACCAACACCAACAAGCAAACCATTATGTAGCACCGCACAATACACAAAGATCATCAATTTACGCAATTTATCCATACAATACACAATGTAAAAAGCATGCACCCAATTTACTGATTCTAATCCTAGAATCACGCAATAAACCCATGTACACATTAGCAACAACACCCAGGTCAAACTATGACCAGAACCCAAGAATTCCAGAGAACAACCTCAGACCATCGAGATAAGCTAGTTTGATGCCGGTTGGTCTAACACGAGTACACGGATACTCAAGGTATGAAGCGCTTGAAGCCAATAAGTACCTACCAGAAGCCTACGACCATCACAGCAAACTACTACGACCATCGAAGACATAGCCTACGACTACCATACATATCGCTATGACTATTGATCACACAGGCTACAACTACCACAACCGATCACTACGACCACCGATTACACAGGCTACGACTTACCACAATAGATCGCTACGACCGCCGCTCACAAAGGCTATGACTATCGATTGCTACGGTTTACGACTACCGAACACCATAACTTACGACTACCGATCACACATGGTCGTTCAGGCACTGAAGCTTTTGATCACCCTATGGTCGTTCTGCCAATCAGACCTACCGATCGACCGTCCAGTTACAAAGTCATAAACAGCGAATACTCCTGTCAGACGAACTCGTAAACCACAAAGTCGTTGCTCAGAAAGCGATTTTTTTGTAAAATCCTCAAAAACCAAACTTAATCTTTACACATACTCTAATTCAAAAGTCAATTACTTAACACAATCATAGGTTAATCTTCACATGATCTCATAGAATCATCGTTAAGAAACGAGAAAGCTGTACCTGAGGACCACCCAGAAGTACTAAAATACGCCTCAACATTTCATTCATTCTCTCACAATACAAAGTTTCAAATCCGTCATCGCACGCATCATTAGTGAATTCATTTATTCGTTCAATATTCAATGGCTTAATGCATGCAACCCGTGCAGCAATATAAAAAGGCACAGATGATTTATATATTGGAACAATTAAGCAACAGCGCTGCAGGAGAGAGAGACACACTTCTTGGCACGTATGCACGCGCGTAGGCTCGCGGCCGCAGACTGATACACACGTGCGTGATGCGTCCCAAAATTACCACGCTCCGGCTCTATCGTCTCTCGCACATTAACAGAGCGAGCAATCTACTGCCACACGACTAAACAACCGCACGTGCGAGCGCACGTACGTGTACTCTCCAGCATGCATCGATCAATCGGTACAAGTGAGACACACATGAAACATGGACATAGCTAGTGATATACAGGCTGAGGAGTAGTATGATCGAAATGAGGAGACTCGATCCGTCTCCGGCCGGCAAAGTCGTTGGTGGCTCACACTTGGATTTCGTCGTCTGCGGTGACGGACTGGCTCTGCAGGCGGCGGAGCTTGAAGGAGGAGAGCTTCTGGGGCGCGTCCTTGGGGGTGTCCTCGAAGCGGATGAAGGTGTAGGTCCAAGCCCCGGACAGCGTGCCGAGGACGGGACCCAGAAAGTAGATCCAGAGGCCGGTGTAGACGTTGCTCGCCAGCGCCGGCCCCAGCGTCCTCGCCGGGTTCATCGATCCACCTGACACTGCCCTGCAACCACCACTCGGTTTCCTATCATGTCTGTGTACTTAACGTGTCCCATCGATCGTTCCATATATACTAGCTATGGAACATGCGGTCAATTTAATTAACTTAACCTGAAGGTAAAGGTTAGCTTAACTACTTCGCTTGTTGTATCGAAGAATGATGATCGGTTAGTTAATCTGGTTTGGCTTTTCCCTTGCTTGTCAAGAGAGCCAAGTGGTATTGGAACATGAATGAATGAATTAAATAATCGATTAGCCGGTATATATGTATGGGCTGTTAATTTCTAAGCGTATTTACCCTGCGAAGATGGACGTAATGCAAACCGCGGAACCAACAGCCAACCCAGCCAACTCACCCACCTGCGCATACAGGAAAACACGTCAGAATCCGCGTTTTCGTAGCAAAATGACAACACAAGCAGAGTGCGCGCGCGGGGGTGCGCTGCTTACCGCTCTGGAGTCCGTGGCGACGGCGAGGGTCACAAACATCATGTTGAACGTCACGATGATCTCGATGACCAGCGAGTGCCAGTGCGGCCCCGTCGGCACGGTCACGCCGATCACGGCGACGGGGTGGATCACCGCCTTGAGCACGAACGACGCGCATATCGCGCCGGTGAACTGCGCCGCCCAGTAGAACGGAACCTGCCATCGCCACAAAAACGTCAGAAACAGCATCGAGCACAGCCCCGCATATGTATGTTACACGACGTGACATTATGCGACCCTAGCTAGTACAGGTGTAGTAGCCCGATATGCTCACGCAGGTCTGATCTATTCTTTCAACGCTGGACCTCAAGCTAGAGATCTAGAGCTGGCGGTACCGGTGCACGTCGTTACACATCTTTCACCACGGCATGGGCGCTCGCTCGTGCGGCACATCGAATCGGTTCGGGTCGGCCTCAGCGTCACCGGTCGCCTTGCATGGTGAATATATGTGTGTAGCTGGTACATATGACATAGCAACTAGCTAGGCCCGCCGGAATAGGGTGCTGACCGAAAGGCCGGGCTGCGATTTCCGGCAGATCCCGATCGAATATATGGCACATGCCTCACCGTGCACACCACTTACACGCAACTCCTTGCGTCGCACGCGTGTCCCTGAACGAACCAAGCCTGGCTATATCCTCCAGCTGCACGCCCCCACAACCAAATTAATTAACCTGTCTGCACTAGCAGCTGCTCGGACTTGTCTTGTAGCGTAAGCTTAGCACGGTGAAAACGCTGAAATGTGCCTCGAAAGTGATATGAATGTTAAACCGGTAGCAAATGCTCGTTTCTAACTAGCACAAGCTTAATTAATTACATATGGCTGTTTCATGCTTTCATGTATCTGATGCGAGCTTTGGTGCTCGATCGATCACACGCTGTGCCCAACGTATTGTCTGCCTATTATTATTATTATTTGTGTTGCTAATGCTTGCTTCCAAGCTCCAGCTAGCTGGATAAATTGACAAGGAAAGGGACCTATGAGATGAAGAAGGTAGCCACTACTAAGAGATATTAATTCTTAATTTGCGGCATCATTTTGGTATATAAATAAACCATGAAAGATATACGATTGGTTGGTTCGTACAACAAGTTACATGAGCATATACCAGCCCGTTCCTTTTTTCTTTTGAGCCAAGGCCACAAGCTAGACTAAATAATTTGGCATCTATGCTTAAAAAAGGTATTAAATTTGGTAGCATCACGTACGTCCATGACAACATCTTGAAAAGTATGCATGAATAAACTAAATTCGTAGCCACGACTAAATTAGCCAATGATTTTGCTCTTTAGTAATTTTAAAATGGTTCTCAATATTGTAGCAGTGGCAAGATGATCTAGTGCTTCACTGTAGCTAGGACAACTAGTGACAGATACCCCCATACATAACTTGTCGATCGAAACAAGTTAAGGTTCTGTCAAAAAAATTTCTTATGTGACGTATATCCAATCGCGACACCCGATTAGTTAGCTAGGGTGTTTGCCAACATCTTCCTCTAAGATGAATAGATAGAAAGAAAGTGAAAGATCGTTACTATCAGTATGTCAAACTACATGGCTTGAATTATTTATTTAGCTACCAAGTATATGCAGCGTTAATGTTCAAGCTGTACTCCACTTTCAAAAAAAATGTTCGAGCTGTACTGTTGCATACCTGAATCCAGGGGAAATGCCGGAAGACGGCGAACGCGAGGGTGACGGCGGGGTTCATGTGCGCGCCGGAGATGTGGCCAACGGCGTAGATCATCACCGTCACGATGAGACCGCCGGCAACCGACTGCCCCAGTTGCGATATGCGCCTCTCGTCGCTGCTGCTGATCCCCGCCGCCCCGCACGTCACGAACACCAGCAAGAACGTGGCCACCACCTCCGACACGACCTGCCAAGAACAGTTCGTGCCATGACGGCATGAATTACTCCCAACTCAAGAAGCATCCAAAGGACAAAAAACTCTGAATTAATCACACGGTGCAGTTCTATGATCTGCTTCACCTTCTTGAGGAGGTGAGGAGGGAAGAAGTCTGCTAGCGACCTCTCGTTGTAGTGCAGCATACTCGGCATGTTGGAGTTCTGCACCGTGGAGAGGTCATGGATCTCGTTGGAGAAGTTTGCCCTGGGGTTTGTTCTCGAGTTGGTGGCCATTCTGACGATCGAGCTAGCTACGTGCGCAACTAGTAGCAAGCACGTGAGTTCCTACTTGGAAGAAGGAGAAGAAGCTTACAGCTAGCTCGCTCGATCGTTTGCTTGCTCTGAGAAAATGAGAGGAGTATTTATAGGGAGAGTGAAGCCTTGAGCGAATGAGAGAGAGGTGGCAGCAGGTACTAGTACTGGCCCACGCTGCCTTTTAATTAGGCCTAGCTGTTGGAACAACACTGGGTACAGTGTTGCCTAGCTCTAATCAATCTTGAATCATGGAGTTTTAGATTAGTTTTTCGATGGGATTCAGGTAGTTTAATCTCCGCAAACACGTTGTCGGGTCGACATTGGACGGGATAAACAAAAGCACATGCTCGATTTGTATTCTGGTTAAGGGCAGAAATATGTGTCATCCCTCGAGCGAAAAGAACGCAATGTTATTTCTGTCTGCTGGTAGAAATAACTGTGGTTATAAATTTGCAAGTGCCTATAATATGCCGGATAGAGCGCGAAGTCGAGATCATTACGCCGATATACGGTGAAGAACAGATTCTTTTACAGGAGCACCCAAGAAAGAAACGCTATTATATGGATGTATATTTTGGGCCTCTACGTGCCATGCCGTATGTTTTCTACTTGTATAAGTTGACATTTGCATATTCTACTCGTAGAGGGACGCAGCATAATCCAACTAGGACAACCGTACTGAAGTTACCATTGGACCAAGGCCATTGTCCCTGTCAGGCATCGCCGCATTTCCAGAGTAATGATGGTGCTGGAGCAACTGAACAATTTTCAATTGCAGGATTGCTGACCAAATTCAATGATGAGCAGTTAAGGATTAGCAAAGAGATCATTACAATAAGGAGTTATCCTAACCACTCTATGCAGTATGCATGCTGCGGTGAGCACTGTCTGTTGGACTCGATATAGCAATCAGAATGAGTGAATGATACCTTTAAATTCAATTTTCCAAAAAGCATTTCAAAACTTTTACTCTGCTACTTATTAGAAGCTAGGAAAATCAGATTTACTCACCAACAAATAACTCATAAAAGCACGGAAGCATACAGTGTTCAACTCCTCTGGACCGGTCGGATCGCTACGAGTGAGCAGTTGGACAAACTATCCATTAGCACAATCGGGAAAACTCATTAACCTCACACACACCGGTTTTACACTAATACATGATTTATGCACACTTCTCAAAGCGCATAAGCCTAAACACGTTAAGAAGTAAGCTTCCTATCCACTTAGTCTCCTCAGTGTCTCCTTGACCTAAATTGCTCTCCCAACACTCTCTAAGCGCCGTAGTTTTGGTCCCATTGCTGTTTTTAGTATTTTAGCTTTCTCGCCAAAGCACCATTGCTTTAACCGTGGACCTCACATCTTCTTCAAGCCTAGTCTATGGTCATCTCCTCTTTTAAAGCAATCTTCATGCCTGCATTGTGTAGATTCACCAATATCTCACGCATCAGTAAGTCTCTCCGTGTCAGTTCCATCGACTATGCCTTCCTCCCGACTTCCTTGACCGTATCTTAGCTCATCTCTGAGCCTAGTTTTGGTCCACACCATCAATCATGATTGCCTACAAGCTTCCTACACATCAAAAGCTAAGAAATTATTTCTAGATACAAGTTTTTTATAACTTGACCCATATTAATCGTCATGTGCCATAAATGCAATGACCTAGGACTCAAACTCATCCCATGATCATTTTCTACAAATATCTAAAACCTATCAAATACCTTCAGACAAAACCGGCCTAATCATCATTGAGCGGCCCGTCAAACCACTAGCCTTGGTCGGACTGTCCTTAAGGCTAGTCTGGCCGCTTGGGTCGAGCGCTCAGAAAACTCCTCTTTGAAAAAAAAAAACTAGCCGCTAACTAGACTGCACCGGCGGTCCGACTGCCCTAGACTGATAACAATTCTAAAAACTTATAAATTTTCGCAAATTCAAACTCAACTCGATACAATTGCTAATTATTCAATACGAATGAACGATGGACGCATGGTTCTACACCGTCCAATGGGCAGGGCCCTTGCATCTGGTTGGTCACTGTCAAAACTGACCTGCCACTATTGTGTCAAAACTGACCTGCCACTATTGAAAAAGCTCGTGTTCGTTACTTCAGCAATTTGCAGTCCTGACTTCTCGTTGATCTTCAGTTTCTTTTCGCCTTATCGGGTACGTACTGCACCAGTACGAAATCACGAACAAGCATTCAAGCAACTGGCTTCAGACTTCAGAGTTCAGAACTCACCAATTCAGGCGTCTGAATTTTCGTCATCTTCTTTTGTTGCTTCGGGTCCTCAGCTATAGCCAAATTGAGCAGTGTCAGAAACCGACGTAACAACCGTAGTTCAGGCTTTTCTGCCCCTGTTCTTTTTCTCAACTACTGTGCTATATCAGTCGGACAACCAAGCCATGCATTGTCTAAACTCATGGAATTTTCCAGGTTTCAGAATGGAGAGTGATATTTTCATGATTAATATGCTGGATGTAGTAGGCCCATGTGGTCAATGCTCCTACACAACACAAGTGTATGGTATTTGCCACTTTCCTCGGTGGGCAATTGCAGGCACCCTGATGGGGAAGTAGAAGGTAGGTACCTACCTCTCAGCTTAATTGTGGATTGTGATGTACGTCTTCACAACATCTGCTACAATGTTTTCAGAAGAAAACTGAAAACCACCACACAACTATGACACAATAACACATTTGTGATTGCTACGACTCGATGCAGATCAGCCACTCAACTTGGGAAAATCCTAACACTCCTGTCTCCTGAGTTCTGGCCAGCCTTGCTAGGTAGGTCAATCCTGCTGCAGCTCACTGAGTATTTTGAACAGGTTACTCTCTCAAAATATTTCCATCTGACCATTGCATTTTACCCTGCTCTGCTAGTCATTTCCTCGATTTCCCAGGTCTCCTCTTCTCTCTTAGACTCCCAAAACGTTTGACGATGCTGTCTATCAAGCTTGTCATTACTATGCCTTCCTTCTAGTCCTGTGTTCTGTACACATTCAGTAAAGTATATGCTTAAATTTTTCGACGCAAAAAAACTAGTGAATTTTTTTATACGTATTCATAATTAGTCACACCGATGATTCTCCTCAGTTACAAAATGTATACGGCGCTCAGCTTCCATGCAAGTCCAGTAGACCAGGGTGTGCACACCAGCATCGATCGATCTCAGGTTATTTCAGGTGTATGTACGCCGGGGAAGCCTGAAGACTCACTCTTGAAGCAGTTCTAGAAGAAGTTCCACGACGAGAGTCTTCCAAGTCCAGACTTGGGCATCATGAACGAGGAGTTTCCCTGGGTGTCAAAGCATCAGCGCTGCACCTTTGCGTGTCCCAATGCCTCCTGTTCCGATCAATTGTCCTGGTCTGATGATATGATCCGGAATTGCATCGGCATACACGCATTTTTCTCATGATGGGAAGGACCAGAGAAGAAGAGTACCCAGAAATTACCCGCCAAACTTCAATTGATTCCACGTGTCTTGCGACTGCAGCATCGAACGAAAAATAAGTCCACTATAGTCGAGAAAAATTAATCTTATACATCTTATTTTATTTATAATTTTATCTTTTTGAAGATTCTACTGCTAGTATTATGGATGGTAGTATAACTAAATCTTAATTAATCCGAACTATTAGATCATAAAGATTGAATGGCTCATATTTATTTTAAGATACCATAAAAACTATTTTTTTCTTTGTATTGTACACTCTGTAAGAGTATTTTTAAGAGTTAGGACAAGTAAAGCAAATGGCCCAAACAATGCATACAGAAAACACTTTCTGGTATGCATACACGTTTAGAACGAGTGCTTATTTTGCCTTTAGTTACAGGCTGAAAAGACAGCTAGTCCTGAAATCAGGTCATTAGCATGAACAAGAGGAAATACCTTGCTTCTCTGCCCACTGCTTGACAGAAAACGAACCAGTATAGCCGACAAGAGACCGATCAGATCGATCACAAATGGATGTAGAATCTAGCGTTACTACTTGTGAGATCATGCGAAGGTTACTTTATGGTATACTATTAGTATTTGATCTTATTATGTAAATGTTATAGAAGTTAATTTGATTTTGGGAGTTTATAATTTTCAGAGTTGATATCAGGTTTTAATCGGTTTGACCGGCCTAGCAATGATGGTCTGACCGGCGATTATGGAGCGGTTAGATGGTCATATGACATTTGGAAAATAGGCACCAAATACTTGTGTATGTATGCTTAAGGATGTCTTTACACTAGATGTCACTCAATTTGGAGTTCTGAGCTGAAAATAGATAGAGTTTAATTAAAATTTCAGAGATGGTGTTTTCTGGTGCTCTTAAGCGGTCAAACCGGTCAGACACTGGCAGTCACCGGCATGGTACCAACGGTCAGACCGGTCAGGTAATGGCGGTCAAACTGGCTTTTGGCGACTTGGTGCTGAAATTATGTATTTTTGTTTGAGTTTTGGTCCTATGGTTAGGATTAGTGGATGAGCATAGTTGAGTGTGTGCATGGCATGTGTGCCAGTGTTGTGTTCTATTGTGGTTTGTTGTATGATGCATTACTTTGACTAATGTGAGTCAAGTGCATGCAGCGTATGTGAAGTCCATAAATTGGGTTGTCATTCTCTTCTCTTCTAAATGCTTCTAGTCTCATCCCATGTGAGAAGATAAATACGGCTAGAGATGGCAATGGGTACCCGAAACCCGATACCCGGTGGGTTTTTACTCTATTAGGGCATGGGTCTGAGTCCATTTCCTAACCCATGGGTCTCTTAATGGGCAAAAAGCTCAACCCATCGGGTCTGTCGGGTTCGGGTACGTTCCTATAGTACCAAACCCGTAAACCCATGGGTAATATAAACCCGATCCATAGGAGTTATAAACCCAGGCTCCCAGCCTCCCAGCAAACCAAACCCACCAGTAGCCCATTAGCCATTTAGCCTCAAGCCCCAAATCCAATGCGGCAATGCCCCATTACCCATACGGCTAACCCTAGCTAGCACTCGCCACGGTCACTACTCACTCCTCCCCGCCCCACCCCGATTCAACAGCGCCGCAGCGCGCGCGCGATCTGCACTCCGCGCTCGCCTCCCATCCGCAGCCTCCCGCCTCGCCTCGCCACTCTCGCCGACGCTCGTCCTCCCGCACGCCGCCGCCGCCGCCTTCGCTTCAGCTCGCGCCCCATGCCGCGCCCAACGCGCATCACGCAGAGAGGCCCTTGGCCATGGCGCGCCTCCGCTCCAACGAAGATGGCCGGTGAACTTCTTCCTCCTCTCCATTAACCATTGTTGTAGCTCGCATTACTGACCCAACGGGCGACCCATGGGTACCCGTTAACCCAGTGGGCATGGGTCTGAGCAAAAATCTGCACCCGTCACGGGCATGGGTTTTTTAGCGGGCACGTCCAACTTTCATGGGCACGGGTTTGAGATAGCAAAACCCAGCAGGTTTATGCCCGTTGCCATCTCTAAATACGGCCTACTATATGAGTGAGGGTTTATCGTTATTTCATATGTAAAGGGCCCCACACCTGCCACTATCTTTCCTTTCCAGGGCAACCTCCACCTACCTCTTATTTATCTACAGGATAGTTGCTCCATCAACTGCATAGCTACCCTTCCGTATTGCTCCATCAACTGCCTAGCTACCCTTCCGTATTCATCATTAGTCACATCAATCACATGATTTATTCCAAAAATTCCTTTTACACATAGAATGGTATTAATCTAGCATAAAAAATACTTTGTATGTGAAATTACTCTAATCAAAATGATCAAAGGCGTGCTTGCCTGGGATTTGGTAGTAAGTCCCAGTCTCAGATGCACTTGGGTGAAAAGCCTTCCTTTGTACCCAGTCTATTTCCTACATTATGTACGCAGTCTACACCTTAAAACATGCGAATCTTTGGAACATTCTACACGATCGAAACCAGATGGTTGGCCTATAGGCGGACGCAAATGCGATAGATATACGTTGGCTAACTCCTAATTATTTCTTAGCGTTGATGAATTTGTACACATGCACTTTATTTTTCTCCTTTTCATTTTCTCCTTTTCATTTTCTTTTCTTTTTCCTGCCCTTTTCCTGGTTGGTTGAGCAGCCTCGGCACACACCGGCTCATCTCTCCCTCCCTTCCTTATCTCTATCCCCCCTCTCTCTCTCTTTGTCTTCCCATGCGCCCGGTCTCCCTTCCGCTCTCTCTCTCCCCTTCACTCCTGATCTACTTCACCGCCAGTGTCGCCATCCTTCTGTCGGCTCCAGACCGATTGGCCGTCAGTCTCCCCGGTGGAGCACCATCGCCGCCCGAGCGCTCTTCCTCTCTGCAACGCTTCTACAAGTTGTCCCCTCCCTAGCTCCCATCTCAGCCCCTCCACCTCTGGCTCTGCTGGACCTACCAGTCGTCGCCGACCTTAGGGTCGCCGCCTCCACTCTCCATCGGTCAGATCCACCCTATCTATGGCGCTTCCCATCTCCACATGTCTGGATTTGATTTCTTATGATTTGATTCTGTTTAGTCTTTTTTAAGACGGATTTGGATGATGATGGGGATGCGGTGCTTCGGCCATGGCTCACTGTGATAGGGCCTAGGGCCTTCTTGTGTGTCGAGGAGCACAGTAGAGTGCCACCAGGTGCGCATGGTGGCCGGCAATGAGCACACTGATGCCAAGGCTTGCCTCTCCTCCAGTATACCCTATTCTCCTTGATCCTCCACTCCTCTACTCTATTTCCTATATGTGGATGCTACTTGTTCTAGTGTGGTGCATATGGGTTTGGAATGTATGCTTGTGATCCTACCGTGGTAATATGGATTTGGGTGAAAGTAATGGAAATGGAAAGCATGTAAGGGGCACCTTGCTTGCTCCGGTTAGGGGTTGGGTGATCTGGTGGGAATGATAATGATGGTGCCAATGGTTGTAGCTCCCTACAGTGCTTCTTGTACCCGCTTGCTGCCCTCTCAATGCCATCCTCCATAGCCCTGGTTCTGTCCCCCCTCCCTCTTCAGTCCTCCTTGCCCCAACTTGGCTCCCTTGCTCCTTCGTTGATCTGGTCGCGGCAAGGTTCAGTGGCTCCTTGCTCTTAGCCTTCGGCTTCTGTGGGTTGAATTTTTGGGCAATGATGTGTGGATAGGGACGGAGATGGTTTGCTCGGTCTCCTTTCTATGTAGGTTATGGCTGGAATGTGCTCCCTCTCTCTCCCTCTGTGGTCTTTTGCTTGGTCTTATCCCCTTTTTACCTATGCTGAGTGAGCTGTGCTTAGGGGATTTTTACCACAACAGTGTGTGGTGGCTTAGGTACTTCTGTAAAACCATCTTTACTAGGTTGGCTGGCATTGTAGAAAGGAATTCGGGAATGATTCAGGTTTGTTTCTAATGCTAGATGATGAAACCTTATTTAGCGAGAGAGAGATGCCCACTGGCCCAGACAATCCTGGTATCTCAATGAGCAAACCCTTTGGGATGATTTGGACTATGGGTTCTGACAGCAATTTTTTCTCTTTCTTTTCTTAGGTTTTCTCTTTTCAACATACATGTGCTTTTGTTATAGAGAAAGTAAATCGGGAACTACAGCTTAGTAAATATTGATGTAATTTTAATTATAATTTAATTATTTTTATTCTGGAGACGATTGTCTTTGATATCGAGACTTGTGAATGTATTCTATTTATTCACTGTCGTTATGTTTCAATTTGGCTTGATGTATGGAAAAAAACTTAATTTACATTGTAATTTATTCATTAGTTATTTAATTAATTTTATTTAGCATCATAATTTATCGTTTAAAGTGAATTGAAAATGCAGGGCGTTACATAGTAAAAGTCCATCCATTCACAAATTCAGAATTGCTTGAAGAGCAGATCGACCGTTTCGTTTCATTCGTTGCTCGTCAGAACACACAACCAAAACATGGAACTTTTATAATACGGTCCTGTTTGGCACAGCTTCATCAACAGGTTCATGAGCTGTTGTGAGCTGTTTTTTGCCAAACACCCTTTTTGCAAACAGCTTCATGGATAAAGCTCCTTAAATCATGCTCTCACAAGGGAATGGGGTGGGGTGAAGTGAAAATAGTAGCTTTCACAGCCTCTCTCCTCAGCTCGCAGATTCTAGGAACCCACCGCCCTTGTAGTTGATAGAGATTACAGCACTTTGCCACTGGGTCCCCACGCCTGTTTCCTCTCCTCCCGTTCGCACTTCTCTAATGATTTTAATTTTTTTATTTTAATTTTTTTATTCATACTTATTCAAATATATTATTTTTTAATTCATATGACCATATACAAACATACAACTCCAAATGTTAGAACAAGTCAGGTAGACAGGGGCATCTTGCACAATTGCCCTCTTTCAGTCATGCATGAAGCTGTTGGTGAAGCTGTTTTGCCAAACAGTTTTCCAAAACAGTTTTAGCTTCACTGGTGAAGCTGCTCGTGAAGCTGAAACAAAAAAACAGCTTTACTAGTGAAGCTAGTGAAGCTGAGCTGTGCCAAACGGGGCCTACATTAATTCACACCAAAGATTGGCGTGCTTCAATAATTCAGCCGAACTGCTCTGAAGTCTGAACATCACCATATGTTCTACAAGAAAATCGGACAGGATCGGTCGGTACACGACCTTTCGATCGAAACAAGCTTGTCTCTTGTCCATCTCGACGTACGTTGTTCCAAATCCGTTTGATCAGCCGCAAATCTCTACTAGCATACCGAACCACTGCGATTCGAGTCGAACACCTCAAGGAAATCGCAGCTACGTGAAGGAGAGCTTTGTCAGGTCGCAGCTCACAAGGTGGCCTTCTCCATCTCCCGGCGCAGCGCGGTGGCCCTGACGAGGCTGCCGATGGTGTTGACGGCGAGCTTGAGGTCGTCGAGCGGGTTGCCCGGCACGACGCGCTTGTAAAGGTAGCTGTCGAAGGTCATCTTCTGGACGTAGTCGTCGGCGCACATCTCCACGAACGCCTCCCGCGCCGCGTTGGAGCGGTAGAACACCTTCTGCAGCACGTCCAGCACCTTGTACGTCGGCCAGTAGAGCCGGTCGAACTCGGCCAGGTACTTGCGCAGGTCGCTCTCCTCCACCAGCCGCGTCCCGTTCGCCGACCCTGCCACGATCGCCTCCGCGCACATCCGCCCGCTCTTCGCCGCGAAGTAGATGCCCTCGCCCGAGCACTTGGTCACGTACCCCGCCGCGTCCCCCACCAGCGTCACCCGCCCCGACACCCTGATCCAACACAAGCCATGCATGATCAGCCATTGGCAGTTCTTGCAAAGAAAAATCTCCATTTCACAGAATGGTGTTACCTTTTAGGCCTGGGGTGCTCGGGGATGGGGTGAGCCTCCACGCGGATGATCTTGCCGCCCTCGATCTTGTCCTTGGCGCGCAGGCGCGTGGCGGCCTGGAACTTCTTGATGTCGGCCTTGTGCGTGACGGTGCCGGTGCCGACGGCGACGTGGTCGCACTTGGGGAACACCCAGCCGTAGAAGTCGGGGGAGACGTCGTCGCCGACGTACATCTCCGCGCGCTCCTCGTAGTACCGCATCTTGTCGTCGGGGATCTTGACGCGCTCCTGGAACGCGATGGCGTACTCGTAGTCGCCAGCACCCATGTCCTTGGCCACGCGGGAGTTGGCGCCGTCCGCGCCCACGATCGCGTCGACCTCGCAAGACCGCTTCTCGCCGCCCACCTTGCCATTCGCGCTATCGTAGTGGTTGTAGTGCACCACGTACGAGCCGTTGGGTTCCTTGGGCGCCTCGTACCTTTGGTAACAGTCAAGTCAGTCAGATTAGCCCCACTGCTTGTGCAAAATAAAAGATCGCTCGTTTTTAGTTTTCTGTTTAGTATTTTCTGACGAAAAATTAGCAGCATTTTCAGAGGTTTTGGGTTGTCTTTTTAGCACGACATTTTAGCAACCAATTTTTTATTGCGTGTGTAGTTTTGAGGTAGCTCTATTTATGTTAAATTCGAAATGCTGGTTAAACAACAGCTTTATTTCTCAGTAAGGGCATGTACAAAGGCAATTAATCGCTGACCCATAGGAGTGCCAACTAGACAACCTTGCTGATGTGGATGAGAGAGGAATGGAGGAGAGAGAAACACCTTCTCCTCGTGAGACATCGACTCTTACCGCGGAACGAGGCGGAAGAGCTCCTGAGAAGTGTTGTTTCTTGATGATGTGGAGTGCTTAGGAGCTTATGTTGGGCTCAACCCTTGTACTTGCCTGCATTAGTGTTGTCTCTTGATGATGTGGAGTGTTTAGGAGTTTGTGTCGGACTCAATCCTTGTACTTGCCCTAAGGGCATCTTCAATGGGTCTATAGCAGCTATCTACAAGAGAGTCCATGTCATCAACTGTCCTACGTGGAAGATATTAAATGAAGAAAGAGAACGCAGCTCTCTACAGCTCTAGAGATAGTCTATAGCGCCAAACGAGGCAGCCTCCATAAATTCTGTGTGTGTGCATGTAAGCATCAAATAGCTATCCTTATAGATAGTTCTTTAGAATGCTAACTTTAGTGTGTACTATATAGATGATGTGGAAGTCTTATAGTTAGTTGCTAGCTATAACCATTGGAGATGCCCTAAGTATGTACTAGTCTTGCATGGGTACTAGATTTGAGGTTTGACACACATGTACACAGACCAAATAATTATGAGTAGTATACACAGTACTAGTCTACTAGTATAGCATACTCCCATACAGTCTCTCGTGGTAGCTTCATGCAAATTTAATGCTAACTAGTCCCCCATACAGTCTCCCATACCAGTGCATGAGTGTGACATGCAAATCTAATTCTTACTTGTCCCCTTGCATTTCATTTCTTTCATTTTCTCTTGGACCTGCCTTTTTTTTTTGCCTTTCAGCATTTGCATTCAGGGAGTCAGAAATCCAACGCGATGGCATAACTTGTACTCATAACTTGTTGGAGTAGGGGTATACCTTAGGAAGAGGCCATTGACGACCTGCGCGCCGGACTCCTCGGCGCGGGAGCGGAGGTAGGCGTCGAGCACCTCGCGCCGGACCATCCCGATGTACTCGTGCGGCGCGAGCGTGCGGCCGATGTCGACGGCGACGTTGGACGGCGAAATCATCTTCATCTTCCTCACCCTCCTGTCCACGAGGTCCAGCGGCAGGTCGAACTCTGACACCATGCACAGCGGGATGGCCCCGCCGCACGGCTTGCAGTTGTCCAGCTTCCGCTCGATCAGCATTGTCTCCACGCCGCCCTTCGCCAGCGCCTCCGCCACCGCGCCGCCCGCGGGGCCGCCTCCCACCACCACCACCCGCAGCCGCCGCCCGCTCGGCAGCTTCGGGCTCGACGCCACCGCGCGCGTCATCAGGCGCGCCTTCCTGCCTCCCGCCGGCCTCACCCGGCAGGACGACGGCATGAAGGTGGCGCGCGCCGCGCCGGCGGAGGAGGAGAGGGAGGTCATTGTTGCGGCGATTCTTGCCTCGGTCTCGGAAAGATCCTTGGTTTTGTTGGGAATAATCCCACATTGGTTGTGGAAGAGGAGAAAGCACAACTTATAAGTGTGGGGGAGCCCCCACCCATTGGATTAGTCTTTTGGGAGAAGCGCCAGCATCACTTATAAGGTTGTTGCCCGCTGCTCGTGGGCTTGGTTGTGTTCCGCCCATGTGGACTCGTGGCCGGGAGTAAAACCCTACTGGATCTAGTATGCGCTGTGTCCAGATCCCACATTTGGTATCGAGCTCAGTGCCTAACATCTCCTGACCTCATGGTTGTAGATGTGTCCAACCAATGTGTGAGGGAGATTGTTGGGAATAATCCCACATTGGTTGTGGAAGAGAGAAAGCACAACTTATAAGTGTGGGAGCCTCCACCCATTGGATTAGTCTTTTGGGGAGAAGGCCCGCACCACTTATAAGGTTGTTGCCCGTTGCTCCGTGGGCTTGGTTGTGTTCGCCATGCGACGCGTGGCGTGGGAGTAAAACCCACTGGATCTAGGTATGCGGCCAGGTCCAGATCCCACAGGTTTGAGCTCGAGGTGCAGTGGAGAGCGACTGAGATACGAGCAGAGCACTACTAGGGCGTAGTGGATAGGATGAGGGGGGATTGCGGGGGATTTCAACCGTTAGATCGGGTGATTTTGACGGTCTGGATCGGATATAGATGAGGTATTCGTTTGCTTTCGCTTTTGTTGTTTGATCTGCACGAGGGGTTGAGGTTTTGCCAAGTCGGACGAGCTCGTTTGGATTGCTGTGTACGGCGGCTAGTGGGTGGTGTTTTGCAACGTCATAATGCTTGCCGATCTTTTTTTATATAACTAGCGGGTTGCCTTGTATATATGCATGACTAAATTTATTTCAGAGTTTTTAATATTAAACGATATAACTTAGATGTTTGAGAATATATTTATGTATCTTATAGACTATTTAGGATTTTAATAGTAAACATTGAAAATTATAGTAGAGGTTTAAAGAAAAATACAACTTAAGAAATATAATTGAAGTATAAACTTAATGGATCGAGTTTTTTTTTAAAACGTAAGCATCCTCTATCATGCATAGATCATGTAGCTATATGCCCCTGTTATTCCTCCATGTTACCATTTTCCAAAATATATGCATGCGCGTGTACATCTATTTAATCTCAAAGCAATACGTTGATTATATGTGCGATAATCTTATTAGCTTACATGGTATTAGAATATATTGCTCACATATATACCGATGCACCATAGGTGACCTAAATTGAACTTATAATCCCTCAAAGCCAGCTACCCCACCGAACCATGTATCTTCCATCCCTTCTCATCATTGCAACTTTTTTGCTTGAGCCTCCAACATCATGCCCAATTTTTGTCATCCCTCTTAACTATTACCCATTACAACACAATCTCTTATCTGCTACCCATTCTATTACAATACCCCAACACATAATTATCTTCTATTTCTCTCAAGTATTGCTTAATGTTAACTGTTGCAACATTAAACATGTATGCACGTGCAACCGTCGCTAATCCCTGCCAAGGACACTAGTCACGCCCTCTCAGGTTGCCCTAAGCTTATTCTCTATAGCTGCGTCATCTCTAGTTTGAGCCCTTTGCTCCTCTGCTTCCATGTGTCCATACTCCTATTTGTACAGATGCATGCATGTATGTACACATACATGATGTTATACGTGCCCGATGTCCCTCTTCTCCTATATCGATCGCTCATCTTATTCAACATTGGCCACCTCAACTCTATGGCTTCTTCACTAACCGTGGTGATCTCGCATCTTCACTGATGTCAGTATGTCTACTTTAGTCGCTGTCTAACGATACAGATAATCTTCTCGCTATCATAGGTGGTATCGTGCCCCTTTACCAGCGATGACACGCTCCTAGCTACCTGATGGCTCCATATCATTATAGTTTATCTTCAATGCAAATCTTCATCTCCTCTTTACCGAAGCTTCCTTATTATCGAGCTTATTTAGACACTAACTTCTTCAATAATGTTGACACCCACCACTCATCGTCGTGGCCCTTAGATCCTTTTACTCTGGTCTTTCTCTTCAATGACTTCGGCGAGTAGCATGACATTATCCTTGTCGAATGGCTAAGATAGACAGCATGACATTGTCCACATCTCCCCAGCAATCACTTCAACTCTTCACCTTCCGGAGGGTCCTATCTTCTTTTTGGACAAATTGACGCCATTGTACTCTTTTGTGATCTCCTACAACACCATTCATGTTATCCTTGTTATAAATTTTATTTTTTTGTTAAAATTTTACTTCCTTTTATTGGAGTCCATATACAAATTAAATTGGTAATTTTATTTAATTTATATTTAATTTTAATTATTTAGGTATTTTACATTGCAATTGTATGAAAATCAAATTATAAATTTTATTTCATTTTTACTCCCAATTTCAATTGTTTTTTGTTGGAATTTGTATACAAATTCAAATTCAATTTTTATTTTTATTTGGAATTATTGTTATTTAGAGATGTCGCTTTACAATTCGTATCGAAATCAAATAGTTAATTTCATTATGTATTTTATTTCAAATTTCATTTTTTGTTGGAATTTGTGTAGAAATACAATTGCTAATATTTGTTTAATTTTTATACTAAACCATATTTATTTAGGGATTTTACTTAATAGTTCACATAGAAATCAAATTGCTAATTTTATTTTAATTTATTCTGAATTTTAGTTATTTAAGGATTTTACTTTCGAATAGTGTGGAAATAAAATTGCAAAATTTCTTTTGTTTTCTAATTTGAATTTCAATTTTATTGGTTGGCATTCCTACATAAATTTAATCTATAATTGTTGCTTAATTTTTTATTGTGATTTATATTTATTTAGACATTTTACATTGGAATTCATATTATAATTAAATTACTATTTTTATTTTTTTAATTTCAGTTTTTTGTTGGAATTTGTATATAAATCCAATTGTTATTTTTTGTCTAATGTTTTTCCAAACTATTTCTATTTAATTTTACTTAGGAATTCATATGGAAATCAAACTGCAAATTTATTTTATTTTTTATTCCAAATTTCAATTATTTTTTATATTGTACTTGACACGGATGCTTTCTTTTAATGTAGACTATTGTAATCTGGACCAACAACGATCAATGGTGAGGATCTTTATCTTTTTCCTCCGCTTTAGAGCGAACGTGATGGCTTCTTTTGTATTTGCTTTAATAATATAATAAATGTTTATTATAATACTATACTAGTATATTTTATAAAGAAATAAGTCTACTTTATATCCTTGGACTCCAATGGTTGTCTAGATTTCAACCCCCAAGTACAAAACCGAATGGTTCTCAACCTTCATATTGCATAGTCACAACTTGGTTTGCGATCCTCATCAGCAGTAGGGTTAAGAGGGAGGGGCACCCAGCCTTCACACTTCGGCTTTGGCTTCGTTCGCCTTCCCTCTTCACTGTCACCCACTCCACCTCACTCTCATCCGTCCAGTTCTACAAGAATCCTCGCTAAGTAATGGTGTTGTAGGTCCTAGAAGGTGATGAAGAAGGCACAAGAAGTGGCATGCTGGTGTCTGATACCCCCCGATGTCCGTTCATGGCATGTACTACCCACATTATAGGTTTGGGGTTTGGGGATAGCTGGGGCTTAGGTAATTTATTCCATAGGCAGGACAACCTTTGATTTCTTTAAGCTTACAGGGTGGATTTCGTTTGGTTCGCACACAGTTTCTTACGAGGCAAATCCCTCGAATCCGGCTAATTTACTTGCAAATTGCAACCTTTAAGCAATTAAATATACCTTATCGTCCAGTATAGGACAAAATAGCTGAGTTTGTTTTGCAAGATCAGCTTTACAGGCTGTTGACCCATATGATCATATTGGAATTAATCCGATAAATAATTTGATCGTGGCACATGACTCACACATGTATGCTAGGGACTAATATATTTTAGACTCATAAAAGTAATCTATCTGATCGTGGTTGGTGACATGGTTCAGGAGTCTCATGGTATATCGAAAAATAGATGGGTCATTTTGTAACACCTGGTAGTAGAGTCTATAAATAAGTTCCTACCCTCTAGCCTTATATGTAATTATGAGAGGCACCACAGAAAAGGCAGGAGAATAGAGAATACACCGAAAAGTGCGCTGCACGTGCACGGCCATGGCGCGACGGAGGCGGCGGCAGTGCAAGGCATGCGGCCACATGCGCATGCCCGCGGTTATGCTTGCTGAACAGTGTTTCACTCGGTTGAACGGCCGTTTGTGCGGCCAAACGTAGTTTCGCTTGGCTGAACGGCATTTCGCACAGCTGTGGGGGCTAACGAACCCGTTTCCTCTCCTATCAAATTCATCTCCTGGATTAGAGCCTACATAAACTAATTGAGGTTTTTATCTATTTATACGAGTTTTTAGTGGATTTCTAAAGCAATAATCCAAATCTCTTTCTCAACTTAATAAAACATTTATTTTCTATATGTCATGGGAATGAGAATAAGAAGGGAAGAGATGTTCCAGAAAATGTTAGATTATGAGTATATAATGCATTTTGCTGATAAAGTTTGCTAAGTATCTTGTACTCACTCTTGCTATTATTCTCCTTTGTTTAGATGATAGCCAGCTTGGACCCGTACTTAGGGTGGATGACACCTACCCAGGGGAATTCTGTCCTGAGTGGGAGGGAGACGGTTACGAGAACAAACCGTATGAGGTGGATCCCTCATGCGGTGCTTGGGACGACTAGGAAGCTAATAGCAACTTGGGTTCAACTCCTAAGGTATATGTAAAATTAATATGTTATCCTTATATTTAGTAGTTCCTATATAATTAGAAGTTGAACTAGACTGTTTACTTTTGGTATTGTATTATTCGATCCCTAGTGGCTTTGTACCAAACTTTAGCCATGCGTAGCTATGTGTATGTAATATTATATTCTATCTCTAATTATTGTTCTGCTACATCATTCTAATGAGCTTATTATTCGTTATTACCCCTTGATAATGACATGGGTCATCACACTTGGTCGGTGCAAATGTTGATCTGGTTCGGTGGAAATCAAAACAGGAGAGACTCGCCGATGCATGGCAATCTATTCGTGAATATGCATGTGTCAAACATAGAGATTGCTTGTAAGTGAAGAATCTGACCGAGTTAAGACAAGGGTATTTTGGCACTTAGCCAAATACCATAAAAGTTAAAAGAGAATAAACCGCGGCGCTTGAGAAAAACGGTAGGTAATTGAGAAGCTAAGATCATCAAACATACCAAGAGGATCAGGACTTAATAGATTCGGTTGATGTGCTTTGAAAAGCGTGTACAAGGGTTATGTGAGTGAAAAAACCCAATAAGTTGTGGGTTGTAGTTTTTCCATGTGTTAAGTAGATAGTATTTATTAAGAGTTTAGATTAGGGTCCAATAGATAGAGGGAAAAGTGTTTCTCCTATACAAGGGAAAGATGCAGGGGTATGCCTCTCGCATCTCTTCAAGCCTTGAGTGAGTAGTTTGCGTTAGGTGTGAGGAACCCATATATGAGTGCTTTGTAATGCTACCCTTGTATCTTTTGTCATGCTAGGAGTGGCTATAAAAACCTTCTTTTTAAGTAGCAATAGACCAAAGTTTCTTTCAAAGAGTTGTGTTCTTGATCTTGCCATGTTACTTCTTGATTTGTTTGGTTTTTATTTTTCTCTCTCCTCTTCTTTATCTTACTGGTTGGTAAGTCTTAGAGGTCACATCTTATTGATATCTTTGTAGCAAAGTTTTGGAGTTTGCTCAATATTTAGCTTGTTTTGAAGTAGTTCTTGGGAAAACCAATTCCATGGGGTTTTGACTAGTTTCTTTATGTATTTAGACTTGCTAAGATATACGAGAGTTAATCCTAGGTCATTTTGACCGTCCTTAACCTAAGAGCAAATTTTACATATAAATTTGGTTTTTAACTTAGTTTTAGCGTAACCTTACTTTGGATTAAAAAGTGGTAACTTTGGTAACCTTATTTTGGATTAAAAAGTGGTAACTTTGGTCACGGTTTCTTAGATCTTTTGTTTGGATATGTTCTTGAGATATTGATACTACATGAGTCTTTCGGGATTTAAATTATTTAGTGTTTTCGTGTGAAAGTTAGGTTGGCGTAAAGGTGTGGTACGATCGCCGATTGGACCACACTTTAGGTAGTGGTAGGACCTTACAAAGTACTAGTACAAAACAAAGCACGGTGAGAGAATGGTGCAAGTGCTGTTTCGTGAGATGAAGGAGCCAACAGGGCAGCGGCAACAAGCATCCGTCAGATCAGACGATACGGAACGAAACGTGGCCACACCGGTCGAGATCGAGGCAGACGACTCGCTCCTCCCCCTCGGTTCCTGTGCCGCACGGAAACCTGAAAGATCGCAAGGAAACCGTACGCTTCGCTCCGGCATTTCCTTTGGCTTTTGTCCCTGTCTTAGGGGTGGCTCTCATCTAAACCCAGCAGGCCTGATAGAAAATCATAAAGCCCAGAATAGGCCATGTGTAATGACATAACCGCCTCTGAATGATAACAGGATGTAAAAGTATAACTATAAAAGCACTCCTCATATGTATATATATATGAATACAAGCCATGGGGAGGGGCCAGGCCATTACACTTATCTTCATCACTCTCCACTACCACCTCTCTCTCTGTTTGGTCTGTGACACAACAATCCCCTTTGCAACAGTGTATTTTCTATCCTCCCAAAAAAAATCGTGATTTTTTGCGAGAAGAAAATTCGTGTTTTTTTGCGAAAAAGAAAATTCGTGATTTTTTGCGAGAGAATATCAAATGCATGTACCAAGAAAACGCGCATGTTCCCGTTTATGGTTTTTGAAATGCAAAAATTTTACAGAAAACAAATCGATTCTCACAGCAACGTAGAAAAATTCGTGCGTTCCAAATCGAATCAAGAACTGGAAGAGAACCAGAAGGTGTTAGTGTGGCGCATGAGCCATTCCCGCTTAAAAATTTGTCGTGCTGTCAAAGCATTTAATGTTTGATGAGGCGCTTTATTCTTGTCCTTTGAGACAATCTTAACTACGAATGGGCGGCATCACTAATGACAGGATCAGAGAAAATAAAAAGTGTTTAATTTAGTTACCGCAACTCGGTCCAACTCAACTATACTCAATACTTCTTCGTTTTTTCTTCAGGTACCTGAACGTGGACAGTTTTTCATCTGAGAAGAAAATTTTCCGAGTATTAAACACAACAGTAAGAAGATGAAAAGGATTTCTACCGCGTCATATAAACAGTGACAACATAATTTTACCCGCGACTAAAATTCCGAAGAATAAAGGTAAAGTAAAAGGTAAAACAAAAAGACGAACCAAGCCGACCGTCCATTCCTAGACCACATGTCGACGGTGCAGTAGGACGAGGCAGAGATATCACAAAGATTCAAAGCACAGTGTAGGTTCCATGGGCACCCTGCCAGTGCCATGCGTATCTGCATGCAGCTGCGGTACAGTGTGGCCGCTGACGCGCATACTTGCATGCCACCACCATCACTTTCGTGCGGCAAGATATCTTTTCCCATGCCAAGGATGTTGTCGGTTATCTTCGTGCCATCTTTGAGTGAAATCGCCTGCACATGACAAAAGCTTAGCCTGTCGCCGTGTCGGCACGACACATCTCACGGTATTCATTTGTTATGCCTGGTATATGTCCAAACGTGCAAAGTTTTTTTTGCTGTTGCCTCAATTTGGCTAGGAAATGACATGACATAAACAAAAGGATTTTTACAAAAAGATAGTAGGAGAAATAAAATTTGATTGTTAATTTGTAAAGATATTATAAACTCCTATTTTTCAACTTTTTCTAGACCGGACGGTCCTAGCCGTCATAGAGGGTGTCGACTTCACGAAAGAGACGAGGAACATTTCCTTCTTGTCATTTGCGTGTCTGCATCTCATGCAAATGCGTCCCAAGAGGCTCGACTGAGGGAATTCATCCAATCTAAAAGAACCATTAAAACATAACTTAATTTTAACTAATTTAAATTATTAAATCATAAAGACAGGTATCGTTAAAGAACTCTAAACAAAACAGCTTGCTCATAGATTTTGGATTAATTGGCAGAAACACGAGTACACGACTAACCTGCTGTACGATGCTTCCGGAAGCCACAGTGTTACTGCCTTCTTTAAACAATAAGACCAGTATTTTGGAGAAGCAAAAGTGAATGAACCTGCTGTACGAAGCTTCTTTTTTGATAGACTATTACACAGGCGATTGAAATTTTTTTATTTTTCAATCACCTAAAGTTGCACTTTGAATCACCTGAAGTTGCACATGTTTTTTTGGAGGGGGGCTGCAATTTTAGTTGATTGAGAGAGTGCAATTTCAGGTCACCTGAAGTTGCACTCTGAATCACCTAAAGTTGCAGCTGTTTCTTTTAGAGGGAGCTGCAATTTTAGTTTGTTGAGAGTGTAATTTCAGGTGACTAAAAGATAAAAAATTTTAATCGCTTGTGCAACAGCAAACCTGTTCTTTTTTTTTTATGGTGGAACAGCACCGAGAACTCCTCCCCTTCCGTTAATCGAACACCGAGGGCTTGTTGGACAGCATGAGAAGCGTCCGATGGTTACAGGATGGCTCCGCTTGGACGGATGGTGTCGGGTCAAAATCGACGGTCAGAAATCGGTATGACTGTTCTAGAGAACCGCAATCCAGCGGCACGAGATTCCGTCCATTGTTTCCGAGGCTTCCACTTTGGAGACCCAGTCCTCGAGCAGTGCAGCAGCGCCTCTGATGACCGGCAGGCACGAGTTCTACCGGTCCGTGTCTGGAATGCCTGATCAAGTTGAGGCTTGGATGCAGTGTTGGTATGCAAAGGAATATCTATGGCTGCATGAGCGCATGTAGCAAACGGTGGTGGCGTACTGTGTTGCCTAGTACTATGAAGGAATCGATACAAAAATGTGTGTAACAAAACCCGGAGTATTTTCTTGTATATGCAATGGCATTCAGAATGGACCAAAGTGAGAGCTTAACCAGGATTTTTACGTAAACGGTTCACCCAATCGAATCATGGATGTTGCACGCATATAGCCCGCTCAGCAGCTGCATGTTCGCAGCATTTGGTGGGATGCATCTTTCTTGAGGCATGTTTGATGCTTGGGCGAATCAAGATCCACATTTCGGTTTGAATTATTGACTTCTAACTTATTTTTTATTATTTCTAAATTTTATCTTTTTTTATTATTTTTTGGGTTTTTTAGCTTTTTTACCGGTTTCTTCTGTATTCGTTTGTATTATTTGTGATAAGCTAACCTGTTTTTTTTTTCTATTTTTTAATTTTTTTATAATTTAATTACGTCAAATAAATCATCATTAGGTACAGTATAATTTCAACCATTTTAGTCATAAACCATTTTTTCAGTCTAAATGACTAAACCACTTTTTTCATCCAAATGAGCGGCCTCCAATGAATGGACAAATGGTCAGGGCGTGAGGTTGGTGCGGCCTCATTGCTTCGAACTGTACCGACCACCGACGGTTGTTTTCCGGAGTATTTTTTTTTTTTCAGTTTTTCACAGGTAAAAGAAAGAAACTGAGACCAATGAACCGAAAGAGCTCTAGTCCAGACTCCAAACATGTACAACAACCCAGAGAATTTCGCCAGTTCATATGTTCGTCGATTCAACTTTAAGCTGCATAGAGACTACGTGGATGGAAGTAAAGCACACAGAGACTCCAAAGACAACAGGAGAATAGCAGTAGAACAGGCACACCCAAGATGCCTAAATTAACCCACAAAATGAGGTCCATTACAACCAACCACCACGCAGGACCACAAAAAACATCCACAAGATAAGGCCATCCCAAGAGGCCCAACTGGACTGACGCTAATTGGCGGGTGATACAAGCCTGCCTCGGTTAATCAAGCCAGCCTTACCACCACTTCCAATCCCTGGCCGAAAGCTCCCTCAATTGCTCAGCTAACAGTGACAGCAGCAAAGGCCATCCTAGTACTAGGCCTAACTAGCAGCTACTACTACTTCCCAAGAACGAATGCGTGAGAAGAACCAACAATAAAACCATGGCACTTTCCAGCACGCTCCAAGTGGGAGGATGATGACTACCGACTACTAGCTATACTACTTTGTCTGACGCTTTAACTGGAGTTGTTCAGGTGAACTGGGCCCCACTGAAGGCCTGTCCGAAGGACCAGCCACGGGGGACGGCGTTGTTGGAGACGACCGAGCGGCCGTCGCTGGCGGTGACGAGGAAGGAGAGGCTTTGGCCGTCGAGGAGCACGTTGCTCTGCCAGTTCTGGCCCCAGTTGCGCGACATGGACTGCCACGCCGGCGAGCGCTCCGACTTCACGGCCACCGCATGCACGTCGCCGGCGCCGCCCACGTTGGTGACGAGCACTAGGTTGAAGTAGGAGTGGCCGTTGATGGTAAACCGGATGCCGCCCTTCTTCTTGCACGCCACCCTGCACACACAACCCATTTGAGTTGCAAGAAAGCAAAAACTGCTGCGAGAAAAGGCACGGATGAAGGAGACGTCTGTTTTAGGTAGGGAGTACCTGCGGTAGGAGACCGGGACAATGCCGGCCTTGTACAGCGCGATGCGCTGGAAGACGGGCTGGGACATGTCGAAGTGCGCGCGCGGCGGGTTGCACCAGCCGCCGTCGTCGGAGGGGAGCGCATTGTTCGGCGGGCAGAAGTTGGTGGCCGTGACCACGACCGAACCAGGCAGGCACGAGTGGCTTCCGCCGCCTGCCGCGTCGCACCGCACCTCGAAGCACGCCCCGCAGCTGAGCCCATTGTTGAACAGCACCGTGCTCAGCGCCGCCGTGTTCGTCCCGTAGCCCTGGCTGTACAGGTTCCCGTACCCGCACGCCCCTCCTGCACGCACGCACGCACAAAAGCACACACGCAAACAGTAAGTACCACGCGCTAACGGTGCCGATGTAATGTAAATGTTTTGCATAGCGCTGTCACGGGCCTACGTACCCATGGTGCCGGAAGCGTCACCACCGCCGTAGAAGGTGGCGTGCGCGGAGGACCATGCGCCGCCTCCAAGCGGCGTGTGCCCGTGCCCGCGCCCTTTCCCCAGCCCTTGCCCGCGTGAGAGCGCAGGCGGGAGCACCGAGGCCATGATGACAGCGAGGACGACGGCTCGGCGAGGCGCCATTGAAACGGGACGGAGTGGAGCGGCGCGCGGCCGTGCGGGAAAGTGTGGTGTGGTGGAGTGGAGTGCGGAGTGGGGTTTTGGTGGTTGGGCGGTATCGCATAAATAGAGGGGAGGCGGTAGGGGTGAAAACGGGTCGGGTTAATCCCGACCATCTGGTAGGGCTGTGCATTTCTTAACCGAACTGAAAAAATCGGTCCGAAAAAACTGAACCGAACCGTCAACTCGGTTTGACCGGTTTTCGGTATTCGGTCGGTTTTCATATTTTAGGTTTTTTGTATTCGGTTTTTTCGGGAAAAACCGAATAAAAACCGAAAATACCGAACTGGTGTCCGATGACTCCGGTCTGCATGTGAATGCACTGGTTACCAGTAGCCTGTAGCCGCGTCACTGGTATGACGTAGCTGGAAGGATCGTGCAGTCAGCAGTACATATATATGGTACTACCACATACTGATATTTGAGTGAAAAGGAAAACACAAAAGAGAGAGAGGAGAGGTCATGGTACTGACAGATCGTACGTAGATCTTGCGTGTTCACATCTATAGACAGGCGAAATTAATGAATGACACAATGCTTTTTTAGTAGTCTGTGTTCACATCTACTACTACTACTGACTGTGACTGTGTTCCATTTTGTTCACATCTTGCGTCTTGTACTATTTTATTAGTAGTCTGTATCCATGGGCACAGATTAACTTAAGACTTGAGATGTGTATGTGTGCTGCTGTGCTATTTTGCTCTAGCCAGCTATTAACTGGTACTACTACTGTATACTACTATGTGTTGGACAGTGTTATTCGCTGTATATTTGATCTCGATTCTCAGCAATACGGTGAATCGGTGAATAGTTTATCCTAGCAGACGCGTTGTGATGGCCAGTAGTATATATATATTGTCGTCTATTTATCTCGCTAGTCATTGTATCGTTTGTAATTTGCATCAACTTTGGTAAATATAGTATTTACCGATACCACACCGAAATAAATTGAGATTTACCGATACCGAACCGTATTTTTAAAAATACCGTATACTACCGAACTAACAATACCGTATTTACCGTATATACCGAACCGATTTTACCGAAATAACCGAATGCACAGTCCTACGATCCGGCACCGAATCCGATTGGTACCGAATCCGACTAGTACCGAATCCGGAGGGAAAAAAATATGGGTTAGGATATGGTAACAGCAATATCCGTCCGAATCCGAATATCCGTCCGAATCCGATACATCTTCAAGTTTGATTTCAGGTTAGTGCTACTGTTTGACATTTCATTTTCTTCTGCAATGGTAAAATAAAATCTTCCACATCAGCTATTAAATAGTAACATCAAATCGGTCGCCCTACTCCATTTATCGTGATCGTATGCATTCCTTACAAACAAGTAGGGGTGCAAACGAAATGGGTTAATCCCGACCGATCCGACACCGAATCCGATTGATACCGAATCCGGAGAAAAAATATGAGTTAGGATATGATAACAGCAATATCCGTTCGAATCCGACCCGTTTTCACCCCTAGGAGGCGGCGGGGCGGAGGGATCGAACGAACGGTTTGAAACGGCGCGGCGCAGCGCAGCGTAGGGCGCACGCGGGTGGGGCGCACAGGTGGGGGGCACGGCACGGCGCCACGGCCTGGCCTGCAAAAGACCCGGCACGTAGGGACACGGGTTTCTGGGAGGCGAGGCGGGAGTGGGAAAACAAAAGAAAGGTGGTGGTGGTGGAGTAAAGGAGGAGGGGAGGCTGCCGCGGCGGTGGTGCCTTTGCGAGTTGAAAGTGGGGTGAGCCCACTCAATGACTCAAGGCTGCTGCTCCGGTCTTCAGCTCCGTTTGTTTGCTTGGCTCGCGTGTGATGCGGAGCGATGATGACGGTGGAAAATCTCCCAAAACCAAACGTGGTGTACTCCGTTAGGTTTGGATTTTGCTTACTCCCTTGTACATTCTTATAGTTTGTGTTTACATGCATGTTTCGTTTTGCTCCAGCCTCCTCAAAGTGGGAAGCTCTGCTCAACAGTTCGCTAGAGATCAAAACCCTCAGTATTCTAACGGGAGTTGCCAGCTCCAGGAACCAGAATTGTAGCGAAGGAGATATTTTAAGTAAAAGGTTTCCATGGCATCTTTGACCCATGTACAGAATACTCTGACGGATTTCACCACGACGTTACTCCTGGCATGACATTCTCTGTGCGGCAGTAAATACTTATTGGACTGTGCTTTGTTTGAACAAATCAAGTGCCCTTACGTCGAAATTAAACCAGGCCATTCCTTTTACAGCGTAGCTGCAGTACACAGCCTAACAGGCTACATGAGAGTTTTGGGGTGGTGCTAGCGCGGTGATTGCCTGTAGACTGGTGTTTGTGTTGTTTCTATGCTGTTTTTAGCGGGTACTTTCTTATCAGTGATGTATTTTCTTCGGGGGCCGATATTTGTATTCTTATTTCTTTAAAATGAACAGCAGAGCTCCTCTGCCTTGTTTTGAAGAATACAAAGTTGCTACGTTTAATGTACTTCTCCCGGGACCAGAGCAGAAGACCTAGCCCCAACGTACACTTCTCCAGCTCAACTCATTCATGGGCTCAAGGCCCATTCTGTTGCCAATGGTCCATACAGCTTTGCGTTCACATGCTTAGCTCTTGTAACAAATGGTAAATTGCACATTGTAGCAATACATTTGTCAGTTGTAGTAAGAAATACGACCTTAGTATTTCTGGCTACAGTGGTTCGCTTTGGCCAAGAGCCCAAGACCCTACAGTTACAGTCTACAGGCTGCAGTAGCAGTATTGCTGTTTGGGAGCCTTAAATAGGGAAACCAAATAACAAAAACCTGAGAGACGCCAAATTACTACAGGATGGGGCTGTGAAGGCTGAAGAGGCTGAGCAGTCCAGCAAGCAGTCATGTGCTTACTCAGGGTGGGAGTATCCAAAAAAGGCTGCACCGAGCCAAGAGACCGTTCGTCGCTCAGAATTGCGTAACCACTGCAAACTGGTTGGTGCAGCCTTTAATTTGCCTTTGTCTCTATGCACAGGTACTTCAATTCGCGAGTCACATTTTGAGGTCCCAATTTGCAAGCATTTTGTTTGCCTCTGCCCTCCATATCTACTAAAACAATGTAACTGCCGAATAATATAAACCAACATTGTCGAATGGAGTATTAGCATTGAACAAGGCACTGGAAGATAAGTGCCTACCTCTGGGAATTACTATACTTACTATACTACACACGACAATAGCTTTGACAGCAATTTTTCTATCATCTTAGTACTAGTAGCCCTAGCGTTGGTATACACCTCAGTTACTCCAAATGTCCCAAACGGCGCCTGCCCCCAACGCAGAGGGTGTCGCATGGTGACTGGGCGGCTGGGCCTGCTTTTTTCTCTCAACATCTCACTGCAAGCAGCAGCAGCAATCGAGGAGCACATGCTCGCTCTGGCCGGCACCATGCATGCTAACGTCTGAGCAAAAGATTGTTTGTCCAACGCACACAGATTCCTCCAACCAGACTCTGATAGCTAAAGGCCCTGTTTGTTTCCACTTAAGATTATTATAATCTAGCTTATAATCATAAGTGGAAACAAACAGCCTAGATTATAAGGTAACTTACTATAATCTAATAGACCAGATTATTGTAATCTAATAAGCTCAAAAAAGGAGCTTATTTCAGCTTATAGATCCACCTTTTATCTTAAGGACCATAAAACTTTAGGAATATTACCTACCTTTGCCATTCATCCATCCTCCAACTCCCTTGCCTTTCTCTCAAGGATATTGTAGTCTTTAAACATTCGAATACAATAATCCATAACTCTGATAATCCAGGCTGCCAAACACTTGACAGCTTATTTTTCACCAACTTATTATAATCTAGCTTATATAATCTCTCACCTATAAGCTAGATTATAATAATCTTAAGTGGAAACAAACAGGGCCAAAGACACAACGCACGCACCAACCAGAGAAAGACTTCGGCCGCAAAAATTGGAGCAGATTGCGGGGATCAAAACCCAACCCAGTAAGGTTTTGTTTTCTTCTCCCCCTTTTTCAGTCGTCTCGCTAGCAGAAACGTGTCGCTCCTGGCTGATCATGTACTAGAGCTAGCGTTTTACAAGCTCGACGTCGCATCAATCTCTTCATGTAAGGCCTTGTTTCGTTTCGAACAGGAGTGAAGTTTTTTTGAACAGGGAGCAGTAAAGGGTGCCGGGTCATTTCGCAGAAACGGGAGGGGGACCCGTGAGCGATCGAGCGTATCACAAGCGTGTATTGAATGCAGCCTACGACGCGAGGCCACATCGCAAGCGCAACCACCAGTGGAAACAAAAGCCATCGCTCGCTGCGTATCTCGACGCACATGCGGTGCCTCCAAGGGCAGGGATACGACACGACGCGTGTCGGATGGTCGACGCAGAGGAACGCGCAGGTGTCCGTCCTACGCCGCGAAAGGAGGGCCCTCGCCTAGTCACACTGGTCAGCCCTTTGGCCGCCAATGCCTTCGGTGGAGGTTGTTTGGCCGCTGTTTAGTTGCTAGCCACATTTTACCAATAAAAATTATCATATTTATCTAAATTGAGGTGCTCAAATTTTTTGCCACATCTTAGCAAGTCTAAGGGAATCTTGCCACACTTTTTTTAGTCATTGACGCGTGGGACCTAGTTTACTGGAAGGGAATCTTGCCACAACTGTGGCTGCAACTAAACAGCTCCTTGAGTTGGTCAAATTTGTCTAACCTTAGACGTGGTAAACTGTGGCTGGCAACCAAACACCCCCTCAATCCAGCAAGCCACACATCCTACGACACCGTTCTTTACGCTGATATATCTGATAAATAATATTAAAATTAGTTGTTTATACATTGCAATAAAATTTATTAAATATATAAAGAATCATGCTATAAAAAAGTTACTTCGATCGATTGAAAAATAGAGAGTGGCGAGAAGATGGGAAGAAGTCAAAGGAATAGAATGGTTAGAGAAAAATGGATGTACTATTACCAACTTCTTTTCTTAAGTAGTAAAGATAATTCATATATGAATCGAATTCATTCATGTAAGATCCAAAATTCTTCCGCTCCAAACATCCCCTCGATCGGCAAAAGGAAGAAATCCAAGTTTGATATCAACAAAATACAAAATAAAAGAAAAATAATAAACGTTCATATCCACGGCAGACAAATTCTCACTGTTTCAAGAAAATGCAGTCAGATGTCGGAAGTTCTCACAAATCCACGAGGGAAGTTAGGGTGTGTTTGGTTCGTGAATGGAGGTTGTATCGTATATCCTGACTGAGTGGATACAGGCTGAGTGGAATTGTATTTCAGAAAAAGAAGATGTTTGGTGAGGTTGCATAAGCGGATGCAAAAAAAAACTGAGATGTTGTTTGGTTGCCTGTATGAGCGGATGCAGTCTACCAAACTCGAGAGGCGACACGTGGGACCGCATAAGATACATCGCATCAACCCATCCAGATGGCGGTGAAGCTCATTTTGAGCGTATCCACCCATCCGGGATGAGGCGTATTTTGCATCCGCTCATGCAGCCGCATCCACTTATCTGAGCAACCAAACAGGTTCTTTATCAGATTATACGGATTCACCCAGCCAGAACAAAGGAGATTCAGGCAACCAAACACACCCTAACTTGGAACGCAATGTTTCATACAACAACGACATAGTCCTCACATAGCAGATAGCACGGCGATTATACAACACTTAAAAATAAAAAAAATGACGATGCACTCTTCTTCATTGTTAGATCTCCACAGCAGCATGAGAAGGAAAAAACTAAACTAACAGATGGACTGTCACATGGCTCAGAGCCTCAAAACAAACAGATTGGGAAAAGTAAAACTAATTCATGCCAGAGCTGGAAAGTAGGTAATAGTATTTTTTTTGTAAGTTACAGGCATATGCATCTATCTGACAATAACAAAGTGAGTTTCTCAACCTGTTGATCCAAAATGCAGTTCCATACTGAAGACTGTTCTTATGATGAGTGTCCTGTTTTCAGGTCAAGAAATTCCTAAGCTACAAAATAGGAAAACACAGACAGTGTACCCACAGGACCCTTAGAATATCAACAAAGCAGAGAACCTCCTACTCTATAATGGTAAATGCCCTATAGTTCAACAATAAGTAATACTCAACATACGGCAGAACAAGTTGACTCCGTATATTGCCCGCTCGTTTCAGCTTCAGCTTCTGGCTTTTTTTACTATTCATAAATTTCGTTTTTTCTGATTTTTTTTTCTTTTTTGAGCTTTTTTGCTGGTTCTTTTTTTCTGTATTCGTTTATGTTGTCCGAGATGAGTTAACATGTTTTTTCTATTTTTAAATTTAATTACGCCAAATAAGCCACCTTCATCTACAGTAAAATTTCAGCTATCTACATTGCATTTTCAGCCATAAGCCACAGCTTTTTAGCCCAACCCAACAGGTAAGCAAGTTGATGTATTGTATAGAAAATTAGCGATTCAACAGATAGCCCTAGATAATAACGGCCATCATGTTAGATACGGAATCTACTTGACAAGTATCAAAACATTTTAAAATATGAAACAGAAGCACCATCATGTCCTCATACTTAATTATTGAACCAAAACTATCCTATACAATGAGAGAAAGCAAAGAGTTCAAGCCTACCAACACACCAAACTAACCCAAAAAAAGTGTCCGGTGGAAGTGTACAGTTCCTCATTTAACATTATGAAATGACCTCCAGATAACCTTGTGGCAGGGGAGAGGGGAAGGCGGTGTGGGTGGAAAGGGAGGGGGGAGGCGGCAAAGTGGCGATGGGGGAGAAGCTGGTAGGGGAGGTGGCATGGATTGTAGGGGAGGGGTTTGAGGCGCTGGAGGGTTGGTGGGAGCAAGCGGGGTGAGGAGCAAGCGGGGGAGAGGGGAAGGCGGCATAGGTGGGCAGGGAGGGGCGAGGTGGCGGAGCAACGACAGAGGGGGAGGAGCAGGCAAGGGAGAGGGGAAGATGGGGTGGGTAGGAAGAGAGGGGGTAAGGCGGCGGAGTGGCAATGGAGGAGAAACAGGCTAGAGAGAGGGGAAGGCAGCGTAGGTGGGAAGGGAGGGGGGCAAGGCAGCGGTGTGGAGGGAGGTGAAGGTGGAGGTAGGTTTGGCGGTCGGATCCAGAGAAGTGACAGGCCCACCTATCGGTGCAAAAATAATATAAGGGGAGTGAAGAGATAGATAAACCAACACAGGAGCGCTGGTGAACCATCACTATTAACTTATTATTTTAAGTCGTAGAGATATGAACAGAAGCTAAAAACTATCTGAAAACCCGAAAAAATGGGCCTGTACCTACGCTTGTAACGCATGTACGCAGAGTACCGCCATGCTTCTCGGACTTTACCAATTATAAATCGAACTACCGAAACCGCCCATGGCCCAGACAATATAAGATTAATGAAATGTTAACTTGGGCCAACCACCGTACATACTTACTTCGAACTCCTGGGCCTGGCCGCTTGTGAGAGTCTCCACCCTATTTCAACATGTCAGATCCGAAGAAATCAGCCTGGGAAACCCAACAGGAGCAGCACCAGAAGTCTGTCAGTGCCATACATCTAATCTAATCTAATCTAACCGTCACAAGTTCCTATACAGAAGGAAGACACCAAAGACAGAAGAAAATGTCATTTACATGCTACTCTTCTACTTCATAAACATGGGGGTTAATGATATATACCGCTGACAGCGCGTCATGCCCAGGCTCATGCTCGAGAACCCTGTTCCCCCGATGTTTTCTGCAGTTTTCCTGGTGAGGTCGCACCCGTCAGAGACAAATTGCTGCAGAGGATCCAGGGCACCTTGCACGAATCAGACAAATTGGTTTCTTCCGATAATCACCATTCATTAATACGCTGTAACCAAAAACCAAAATCCGCAGCCCAAAAGATCTGTCCCTACCACATGGACATAAAGAGCACAAAATCAAGAATGTAAACCAAAGAAAGTCTTTAGTGGAAGAGAATCATCAGCCATTAGGTATAACAGACGATGGTGAATAGCTGGAGGTACCTGGTGCGGCAACATGCTCGATGAATAGGTAGAGACCACCAGGCTTTAGGACTTTCTTTATTTCTGCACAAGTTGTTTAGTTAGAAAATGATGGTTTTAATTTAATATGGATGAATTGTGTTGTCGAAGTAAGACAAAAAGGAAGGGAAGGGGCAATGATCATCTTAACATTGATGAGATGTCTTGACAAGTTAAGGTGAAACGAAAGAAAAGATGCAGATACATGTCTGACTTCAGTTAACACCAAAACATAGCTACAAGAAAAGGAACGTGGAGCGTAAAAATGACTGCCAACTTGTATTCTGTAGTCCTTAGTCTTTATTCATACGCATGCGAAAGGGTCTCTAGCCCAATGGTTAGAGGCCTGAGTAGCACCCCCCAGGTCCTGGGTTCGACTCCCAGTGGGAGCGAATTTCAGGCTTGGGAAAAAAATCCCTCGCCGCTACCACACTAAAGCACGTGTCTAAGGCCCCGCCAAGGCGTTGATCCAAAGGATCCGCCGGTAGTCTCACAAGGTCGGGCGATGGTGCCGCTGTGTAAGGGTGGAGCAGGGGTTCGGGGGTTTTCTCGGTCTGCGTGAGAAGACCTTCTTCTTACGCACATGCAATGCTATACATCGTAATTCAGTAGGGATAGACTATTGCACAGGCGACTAAAATTTTTTTATCTTTCAGTCATCTAAAGTTGCACTTTGAATCACCTGAAATTGCACATGTTTTTTTGGAGGGGGGCTGCAATTTTAGTTGATTGAGAGTGCAATTTCAAGTCACCTGAAGTTGCACTCTGAATCACCTAAAGTTGCAGCTGTTTTTTTAGGGGGGCTGCAATTTTAGTTCATTGAGAGTGCAATTTCAGGTGACTGAAACATAAAAAAATTTCAGTCGCCTGTGCAATAGCAAAACTGAATTCAGTAATGCAAACACTACTCCTAAGGGAAAAAAACAATGACTACTTTAAAATTTTCTTGGTAGTCATTTTGCCATGGAATTATTTCAGTATTGCCTTATTAACATATCTGAAGTTTTTGTATGGCATAAAGCTTTCACACGTTGCATTTGTACTTAGATAAAAATTAGTGAACTACTATTGTAAATATGAACAACTGTTACCTCTTAATGCGGTAATGCCATATCAGTGTCCCTTTACAGAACACAACACCAGTGTGCCAATAACTGCATCCATTGAATTGTCCTCTGCTGGCAAAGCTTCGCCGACCTTAAATGGAATTGTGCATCAAACATGGTTCTCATACTAACTGGAAAGCATAGTCCACAACCAAAAGACACCATACCCCTTTTCTGAAAGTGAAGTTTGATGGTGGAAGTCCTGCGGAAATTGCTCCTGCCCGGCCCGGGCATACTCCTCCATTTGCTTATTAGGATCCACCCCAACTACGCTAACCCGATCGGCACTTGCATAGTACTTGAAGTCAGGGCCCGTTCCAACACCAAGCTCCAAAATGTTCTTCCCTGCAGCCGTCAATTGGGAAAATATCTTTGCTTTATACTGTGCAACCTGCAAACTTTACAGAGTGAAACGTCTAGCAAGATCACAGCAGGTCATGAATATCACAACAGTAATTCCTTTTAAAAAATAGGATCGTCCTTTTATAAAAGGGAAGGCAAATTACTGTGATCGTGTACACTAAGTAAAGCAATAACACAAGTTAACAATACCAGACCATACAGCTTACTCAGATACGTAACCGAAACAGTCATATATGTCACATACGGCAAAAATACTATGCAATTGGGTGAAGTGCTTTCAGTGAGCTGTCCAATTGCCGATACAAACGCAAAAACATAATGGGCCTTCTTGTAACGCCCCCGTTTCCAGGGGCGCGTACGGACACGGTACCCCGTAACTATTCACGTATGAACAGTTATGGAGTGTCGCGCAAGAGTATACCATTGCATGCCTACAACAAAAGTTCAGCATATATTTCACATACGGATTAACATCCATTTCAACAGCGGGGCGTGCAAGCCCAAAGTATAATTACATTACAGAAACTCCAAGATCCGCTTGAGCGCGGCCAAGACCTAAAGCCACGGATCCTCGTCAAGAAGCGACCTTCCGGACTTCCTCAACGGGAGGCAAACACCTTCGTCTTGATCCTCTAAAGAAGGGCAAAAGCAAGCCATGAGCCAATCAACCGGCTCAGCAAGTCCCAAAGGGACCCTAACTTATTACATGCACGGGACATCAAAGGAAGGGAGTATACTTGGTTTATTAATTTGAGTGGATGCAGTTTTATTTGCAAGCATTTTTAGAAGACAGACCCAAAACTACTCCTCAAGATCTCAGGGGGTTTTCAACAAGAGTTCATTAACCAACGAGTCAAGTTTAAACATTTACAAAACTACTTAAGCTTTCCGGCTGGAATCACCCAAGTGACACAGCTCCAATAACCGGGAGCACGGCGTATTCGAATACCATTTATTAGACTCTGCAGAGTTTGCTCAGCTTTACCCACACGATCCCTTAACTCCCGCGACAGAGTTAAGAAATCCAGGTCGTTTCACTGCTCAACTCTTTATATAGGCTCTACCCGGTAGAATTCACTCGGGTCTGGCCCGCACACACACACACACACAAGAGAAAAACGGTGCCGCTTCGAGTGAACTCTACCGTTGTTAGGCACCCAATCACGGCCTGCCTAACCTTTGTTACCCAAACACCTTCTCCACAACACCTGTAGAGTTTCAATCGGGTTGAGCAGCTACTAAACCAGTGTTGACAAGTCAACTCCTGTGGTTGAGCGGTCACCATGTCAATTGCTCGGCGTAAGGGTCTAGTCCTTATATTTTTCCCCGAGTCCGCAACCCCGGCCAGTCCGCAACCCGCAACCCGGGGTAAGAGGCGGCGAAACCGTCTCATGGCGCACCACACCCCCTTACCCTATCTTACATGTCGACATACTCTGCCCTAGGGCACGGCATCCCATACTACCTTGCCATAGAGCCGGGTTTTCCAAATTCTATTGGCCCGCAGCCACAACCTTATTAGAATAAGACTTTGCACGATAATAATAACCTACAATTATCTAGAATAACAGATAATTAATTCTAGGGTTACAAAGGCATGGCTACGAGTTTAACATGGCATTTGTCGGTGGTAGGGTTAACTATATAACATGTCATTCTAAACATTTTATTTTATTTTGAACTAACATTTCAGAACTAGCTCAATGCAAATAGCGTAATAACATAATTAAATAACATGGGTTGCAACATGATCAAAGGATTTGGGACTTGCCGTCAATCCGAATGATTTCCGCTAGCTCGAACGAAGAACCTCCTGGCTCCTGAAACTGCACTTGAACTTCTGGAATCTTCGACACTAGCGCAAACACTGAAAATAACATAAATCCGGCTTGAGACTAATCAAGCGAGGAAAAATAATCTATTAAAAAGGAGTAAAATGCATAAATCCTTCAAATGGAATTTTTAGGAATTTATCTGGGATGAAACTGGAGGAATGGAGGTCAATAATGGGTCAAGAATACTATTTGGAGCAAAGTGGTGAAATTTGGGGATTTTCTGTGATTTTCTAGGATTTATTTGGATTTTCTGGGATTTTGGAAATTCATAAATCGGGGATATTCGGGATGAATAAGAATCGCCGGCCGCTTGCTCTGATGCGGCCCGAGAGAAAACGCCCGCTCGGCCGTTCAAACCGCTGCCCACGGAGAGCGCGCGGCGACGCAGGCCGGGAGGCCACGGCCCAACCCAGCGCGCGCCCACCCAATTGGGATGGCGGACGCGTGGCCCGCGCGGACGGCGGGAGGCGCGATCGATGACGGGCGGATCGGACGGAGAGAGGCGGTGCTTTTATGAAGATCCGACGGCTGCGGCGAGATTCCATCCGATGGCTTACGCAAGCGGCAACGGGCGAGCAGGCGGATGAGATGGGGCCACGTCGCGGCGAGGAGTCGTCTTCCTCCTCTCGCTGCTACAGTGCTCCCGGGCGGTGGTTACGGTGGCGATGGCGGACCGGGCGTTAGGGAGCTCGCCGGCGGTAACGGAAGGTGCCAATGGGGAGAGCCCACTACGGTGAGTCCATTTTGGGGCATTGGAGGTGAGGAGCCCACGGAGAGCGGGAGGCAGATGGGGGAGGTTTCGGCTCTCCGGCGGTGGAGGGGTCACCGGAGCCGGTAGGGGTCGAATCGGCGGTGGTTTCACGGTCTCGGAGACTCGAGGCTCACATTAGTGGCGGCGGGGTTAGCTGAGGAGCGTCGAGGAGGGCTGGCCACGGGCGCACGGTAGGGGCGGCGGTGAGCTTCGGCGGCGGCGCTCCACAGGGCTCCACCTGGCCAAACAAGGGTACCAAAGAGGTTAGGAAGTAATGGAGAAGCTCTGGGTGGAATTAATCGGGAAATGGAGGGAGGAGGAGGGAGATCCACTCTGCGGTGTCACCGGCGCAGGGGGCGATGGCGGCGGCGACTGAGGCGACGGGGAATCAATCGGTAGCTTGGGGAGGTGCACGGGAGTGGTGGGAGGCGGATGGAAGTGTTGGGGAAGCTTGGAGAGCAAAGGAGAGGGAGGGAGCGGTGAGGCGGTTTTTATACTCGGCCGAGGGGAGTTGGAGCCGTAGCGGAGAAGGAAGGGCGATGGCGCTGGGTCAACAGGAGGGGATGGGGAGTTGCTCGGGCGTCTCCTCCGCGCAGAGATGACGTCGGCTCTGCACAAGCGATGGCGACGCGACGGGAGCAGGTGGAGCTGCGGTCACGGGCGATGGCGTCCGCGCGCGGGAGAAGGAGGCGTGGCGACTGCCAGGTGGGCCAGGGCAGAGGCGGGCGACGTGGCGCGCGGATGGCCACTCCTCCCAACCCGGGGCTGTCGGGACGGCAGAGGCGCGAGGAAGGACCGGGCGGCGCGGACGAGCGCAGCGCGGCGCGCCACGGCGCGCAGCAGCGCGCGCGGAGGAGGCGGGGAGGGGCTGGGCGCTAGCGGGCTGGCGCGGGCGCGGGGTGCGCGAGAGAGGAGAAGGCGAAGAGGGAGGCGGGGCGCCAACGGAGGGAGAAAGCGGAAAGGCCGAGAAAGGAAAGCGCATTCCGACAAAACTTTCCCGAAAAGGAAAGTTTTGAAAATTCACTCAAAAACCCAGCAAAAATCAAGGAAAATTTTGGTTTGAAATTTTGGGGCTTTTCAACCTACCCCCCTTAAAAGAATCTCGACCCCGAGATTAACTTGGTCCAGGGAGTAAGTTGGGAAAAAAAATCTCGCTGCAAGTCTGACTCTCGTTCCCAAGTGGACTCATCTGCTTTGTGATTCTTCCACTGCGCTCTGCAAAACCTGACATTCTTGTTTCTGAGCTGTCTCTCTGCCGTCTCAAATATTTGTAGTGGTTCTTCAGTATATGTGCAGTCATCTTGCAATTCAATATCTGACAATGGCACTTCGTCTGTAGGCTGACATAGACATTTCCGAAGCTAGGATATGTGGAACACGTTGTGCATTCTTGACAAGTTGGGTGGAAGCTGCACTTGATAAGCTACTTCACTTCTCTTGGAACCGATTAATAAGTCACAGGCTTCAGCATGGATAAGCAGTGGAACAAAAGTTAGGGCAACACACATACCTCGGCTTCGTACGACTTCGTGCCCTTGTCCAAGGCCGTGGCATAGAGCTTCTCGTACCAGTCCGGCCTCGCCCGGTGCACCCGCTCAAGCCTCAAGCATCACCTGCACAAAGCCAAACCGAGTTACTTGAATGAGAAGATGATTAGGAGGCCATCAAATTGGCTTCACAGGTAGCAACGCCGACTAAGCTGTGCCGTGAAAGAGCTTGCGTCGGGGTTGAAAGAAAAAACTAATAACTGCTACATTATATTTTTAACTATCACAAGGTAAAAAAAGTCAGAAGTCACGGCTTATAAATATAGGGTGAAAGGGTGTGGGATTGGGTGGAGAATGAAGAAAGAAGGGAAGGAGGTAGAAGGAAGAAGGAGCTATGACATGTGAGACCCACTTTGAGACATAGCAACTTGGGACTAATCCCACACATAGGCGGCAATAGCAGCGATATTTGTTGTAGTTCTTTTATTTGTTCTTGCAGCTTGTTGCACTTTCTTGGAGATGAAAAACAAAAAATGGAACAAATTAAAGTTATGACATTTTTTCCTTACATTTCCAAAAGCTCCAGCCAACATTTGCTAAATCAGCTAAGCCAAAAGCTCAAACACCTTCTGCTTTCAACTGCTTCTCCTTCCAACCGCTACTATTTCAAAGCCAAAACCAAAAACTAAAGGCACCAATCTTATCGCCGGAGCGAGATGGTAGTGAGGGGAGTGAAAAAACTGTTTCGAGAAGCCAAATGTTTGTATTAACTTTTAGCTTTTCTAAGCAGAAGCCAATGCCAACATGCAGTGCAAGATGAAGTTTATATGCTCATGGAAGATTACAAGGTGCAGCCAAAGTACAACTCTTTCCTCTCTCAAGATTTCTCACTTATAACAACGAAATCAGACAATGTAGTATAGAAATACTAAACCCTAGAATCTCCTAACACTAACACCTCCCCTCCTTCCCTCTAAATAATTGCGCACTCATGCATGCTTCTCAAAGTGTTTACAAGGATCAATCCACTGACACATTAGTGTTTGATTCACTCCACACAATCGACTCTATCCTAACCCTAAATCACCTCCTTTGCGCCTCTCGGCATTGCATTTTTGGTGTAGGCCTTAAATCTGATTTGGAGAATTTTTCCAAAACGTCTCCGACAAAACTTTCCAGCACCTTTCCTTGACTCCGTCTTTATCTTCACGTCAAAGCATCTCCACATGCTTTAACACGTAGCTCGTAGTACCCAATGACTAGACATCACATCTTCACATATTCAAACTCTCTCGAAATGTCTCTATGTACATTGACTCATTACTCGGCGCACCACATATGCACCAACTTGTCTCTCCATGATTATTGTCTTCTCTGTGCTCTCGCTTGATCCATGTAGCCTTACCCAAACTTATATGATCGCTCTGAATCTCAGCTCCCCGCCTAGTCCTGATCTATTATTGTCGACCACTAACATTCTCCAAGCAGCCTATATATCCAAAGACCAAGCAACCATTTTTGAGCATAAGTTTGTATACTTAACTCACATTGGTCAAAACAATACTTCATGCAATACAACACAACCATACACAAACACCCATACCATGCACACTCTCAAATCACTCAACATATCTCATTGGTCCCACAAGACCCCACGCCACCCCAATCTCCATGTTCGGTGAGTTTCCGTCAAAACTAGCAGCGTCACGACTTGTTTCACATTCCTAGAAATCATTACTATCATGTAATTTCTTTTTCTCGTAGCCACCCGCCCGAAAAACCCATCTCTCCCATCCCGGTGGAATATTTCTCCAAATGGGACGAATCCATCCCACTTTATTCCACCTCGTCCCGCTACGCAAACACAGGGACGAATGCTACTTCCGAGACGATGCCATCTCATCTCACCGTACTTCCGCTAGTTAGAGATCCGTACATTACAACAGAGTCATAAAAATAATGAGATAAAACTTACTGTCTGGCTAACTTCACATATCAAATATTAGAGAGTAAGCGACAGAGAGAGAAGGATGGCTAGAATACGCGAGGAGATGGGAAAAGTGGAGGGGTGGACGGTTGTATCCTGAGAGAGAGAGAGAGGAAGAGAGAGATGAATGGTCCAGATCAAATCAGATGGCTGAGAAGAGAGGAGGGAAAATAGACCATCAACTCACACTTTTATAATAGTAAATATTTTTGTTCTCTGAGATGTGCTAATGGTCCTACATATTGGGCCGCATTGCTGCAAGCTAGAAAGGCCGGAATAAACCATATCGGCCTACTTTGATGCTCTAGGCCGAGGCGTAACTGGCGCAGCGGATGCCTAGGCTCTGCTCGGCCTTAAACACCAGGTTAGGCTGGGCCAAACCAACAATGCACGAGACAACTTCAATCAGGCCCAGCTCAAGTCTAACCAAGATTGAGGAATGCTCGAAAAATAGTTGGGCTCGAAAAATAGTTGGACACGTAAAGACTAGCCTTATCCACTAAAAAAACTTCCATCCTTTACGCTAGATCTCAGAGGCAAACATTTGCCCGCCCAAGGACGAACCCACTCTGTAACAACAATGGCTTTGCCGCTGCTCAAGTCACACACTCACTTCTCTGCTCTGCACCCCGCGAGAAGAGCCGACCTCCATGGCCGCTGCCCTGCAACCGTGCACGTACCATTCTCTCTCAACGTCCATGTACAAAGCTGATCGCCTTGGCTTTATTGCAATTTTCACGTGTACCAGTGTTGTTCCTTTGCATTAAGCTTGGCAGATCCCAAGACGCCATGTTCAATTCCAGCCATTCAAAGGTAAACAAAGTGAAAACTATCATTGTGAGGCAAAATTCAGCCGATTCAATGCGTGCTTCAAATTGATGAGGTTGTGAAACATTGAACCAAACTGTGTTTCTGTGCACGGCCATCTGAAATATGACGAAACCGAGTACAGACAGTAGTTTTTGTGTGGCTCCGTAATGGACCTCGATATTGTGTTGCAGAGGTCAGCCGGAAGGGGTTCGCTGAAGGTGAACGCCTTCCCGTTCGAAGTGGTGCCGCTGATGGTGCCGATGGTGGAGCACGTCGACATGCAGAGGGACTACGTCGTGCACAAGTCCATCTGGCACCTCAGCGACGCTGCCATCAAGAGCGTCTGTGAGTTCGGCACAGGTGTTCCCTTCCACAGCATGATTGCACTCCAGTTTGTTTTTTCTGAAACTTTTTTCCTTCTCGTAGATACCTTCTATGTTCACGGCCTGGGGCGTCTGCTGCTTTGCGTCCATGAAGGCAAGCACGCACTACTGGTAGCAGTAGCTAGTACCAATGGTCATCACTAGGATCGTAGAAATTAAGCATCTCCTGCGTGTTCGTGACACGGCCTTGTGTGGATTAACAGGATCCTTTCCACGACAGCGAGGCGTACAGGGGAGAAGGTGCTGATGGCACCGTGCACTGGTACTACGGCCGGGTATGCATGCATCATTGCATTGCAGCATCTTCCCCCTTCATCATTCATCAGCTGGAAGAATCTTCAGACAACTCGAGGAGCTCTGACGATGCTCGAATAATTGATTTAACTGAAATATTACTTTTAGAAATAATCTTGATTTAGAGTTCAAGATATAGTAGAGTCCGTCTCCGTGTTTAACTCAAATTGAAGTTGTGTCTAACTTAAAATCCGAAAACGTATGCTAGTAGGAGATTATTAGCCTATATATTGAGGAGGCTTGTAGCCAGTCTTGTAAGAGAACAAAAGAAAGAGGGGTAGCAAATAAGAGAATAGAGAAATTTAGAAATTCTTCTGTGTTCTCTCAGATTATTTGCAATGTGTGCGTTTTCTCTTGGATCAAAGTTTTAACAAGTGGTATAAGAGCATAGGCGAGAAGTGAGTCGCTGAAAAAAATCGTCTCGAGGATTCCATTTTGTGCTCGTCTCGCGCAGGCTTCTAAGGCATCCGCTCCGCGCGTCATCATGTTTTAGCAGCTCGTCCATGTGGCGCTTCCATCGGTCAAGCAACAGAACACGTTTCTGCAGCAAGAGAGGAAAAGAAATCGAAACGTTGAGGAGATGTGTCACTGTTCTGTATCAAGTATGAGTTTAGTAAGTCGTAGTTGAGACTGACCGCCTCAATGTTTTAAAATCTTTGCATCTGGATGGACCTGTACCAGTTGAGTTGAGTTCCTACATGTAACTTACATGTAGAACGTTTCATGTGGAGGTGTGACTGGTAGTTCATAATGCATTGAAATTAAAATTAAAGTATGTTGAGTCAAGATTAAGAGGGAAGATTGTTAGAAATAATTTCGACTTAGAGTTCAAGACGTATTAGAGTCCGTCTCCATGTGTAACTCAAGTTGAAGTTGTGTCCAATTTGAAGTCCGAATACATATACTAGTAAGAGATTATTAGACTATATATTGAGGAGGCTTGTAGCCAGTTTTGTAAGAGAAGAAAGAAAGATGGGGAGCAAATAAGAGAATAGAGAAATTCAAAAATTCTCCTGTGTTCTATTAGATTATTTGTAATATGTGTGTTTTCTTCTGGATCAAAGTTTTAACAATTACTACTGGGACAACTAAGCAAATTTATGCGCAATGTTAATTTTGTAGCAAGATAACCTGGATGCGTCTGCAAGGGAGGAGTTGTTGAGGCAAGAGGTGCTTGAGGAGATTGAGCAAAGGGTCGGAGAACTGAGAGAACTCGAGGAAGCAGGCAAGGAGGAGGAAGTCGCAAAGTGATCGACAAGAGTGTATTGATGGATGGATGGGTTCCTCCACTGAAAGTTTGTGAGCAAACTTGCACTCCTCGGTGTACCACACATAACAGATGTTCATGCCGTAGTGCAGCGTAATAGTAAGATAGCTTATATATGTCAAGTAATCAAAATCACAAAGTTTGATTAACATCAATGTGCAACATACTACCATGGGAGCCTCCGTGTTTGTACACCAAGTTTAATAAGGAAATAAAACAGTAAAGAAGAGCTTTTCGACAGATTAGAAATAGGATTTTGTTAAACGCCATTCGGATGTTTTCTTCTTAACTATTATCCACATTTAGGACTATTGGATTAGAGATCCAATAGCCATGAATTCTCCCCTCCCCTTGAATTCTACCCCCTCCCATTTGAAAAAAATCTCCCCTCTTTAAAAACAAGGGGCCCCTTGATCTCTAATCCAAAGGTGTACGATCGTCGATGGCAATCAGAAGGGGGTGAATGATTGTAACGCTTAGCAGAACCTTTTTTATCAAATTTTCTGACTTTTAATTGTTTAATCTACAAAAAACAGAAATAACAAAACAAAAAAACAAGATTTTTTTCCTGATTTTACTGTAGCAATACAATACCGATTACTGTAGTACGCAATGTAGCAATTACTGTAGCGACTAGATAACGGGTTGCTAAAAGTGCACGTTTTCGTTCTATCTTCCAATCGGTTTTTAATTAAAAACTGATTCATGTATGTAAGCAAGAAAAATACCTAGACATAGATCAATGCATGGAGAATCTATAGGAATCAAAAAACCAGGAAAAAGGATAATATATACGAATTAAAAAAACTCACAAACTTTTATTGAAAAACACAGATACTATTCATCCATGTGACTCTCGTATACATGCATGCCCACTTTCATAGACTGCCGTATGCATGCATGCTCACTTTTTCCTTTTTTTTCGCTCAGCACTTTCAGAGACTGTCGCCTGGCCACCGCTCGCGTATATACATTAATACGAGTCTCGTCTGTCTTTATTTTGTTCGCTCAGATCGGCCGGCGCCACACCGCGTCGTGTGGAGATAATCCATGGGACATCGTAACGCGCAAGGAAACAACACGGGCCGCACCGAACGGAGACAAGGATGAGACGCTGCCGTCCGTTTTTTTGCTTCTCAAATAGATCTATTTTATTTCTGAATCATGGTGGTTACAAAGTGCTCTCTCCTAGCACCCCTAAACTCTAGCATGAAATTAGTCTCCCCAAAAGCCACAGGGTTAACCCCTAACCCCATCTCTATTTATAGTCTAGGGCCCAAAACATGGGCTGAACCTAAGCCCACGAGATATAATCCAATTCAAATAGCAAAGGGACTCGAAACCCTTCCTAACACAGGTTTTACAAAATTTCAACTTCTCCAACTCATCATGTGTCGAAGCCTCCAGGACCGCACTTCCTGTATCTTCTCCACGCATCATCCACCACGTGTTGTAGCCTCTGGACCGCACCTCCGTGGCTCCAACACGTATCATCCATCTTTGATCTCCATACGCCCCAAGCATGAGCTCGACCATCCCATGACCTCCTTAACCGTCCCACTACTACAGAAAGGCTAATAGTAGACGGCAAATCACAGACGATTTTGTGAAACCGTCTGTAATGTAAACTATTACAGACGGTTTTAATTTGAAGGCCGTCTGTGGTATTTGTGGCGGGGAAAGGAGTATCACGAGCGGTTCTTCTTGCTGAACCGTTTGTGATCTTGGAATATCACTGAGCGGTTTTATTAAAAACCGCCTGCGTGATAATTCGATTATCACGACGGTTTTTATTAAAACCGTCGTGTTGTGTCGACTATCACAGCCGGTTGTTGTTAAGAACCGTCAGGAATGTTCATAGACGGTTTTCACAAGAACCATTGTGATGTCCCTTTGTCTGTCATAATCTAGATCGAGGTTAATATATAAGTACACATTGCTTCTAATAACTTAACTACGTAACTCTCGAGACAAGAGGTCACAAATTAAAGGCAAATTTATTAATTTCAATTAGAGGCAAATTTATTACAAAAGTCGCACAGGTAAAGAGTTTCCCAGATTGTATTCTTTTGGGCTTCGTAAGTTTCTTCTTCAACTTGGGGACTTGGAGGATCAACCGCTAAATTCTCGAACGTCGTTAAGATTGCCCTTGTCCTCAGCACTTCCTCGTGCAGCCTGGGCAAATTATCAGCAACATCCATAATGTCGTATAGGATAGCATGAAAAGATTCCTCAGAATCTGCCGTTTCTGCTTGATCGGCAAGGCTATCCATCAGTCTCTGCAATGCGTGTAGAGCTTCTTCCGCATTGCGCACATTGTGGAGAAGAACCAGGGTGAGGGCTGTTTCCCTTTCTTGAGCGGCAGCGAGACGCCTCTGTCGATGGCGGAGGATCAGGTCAAGCTGACGGATGCAAGAAAGTCGGGGAAGGAGAGCAGGGCGGGTGCGGAGAAGCTGCTCTAGATGCAAATTGTTGGCCGCCTGTGTAAGGTTCCGGCCGAACAATTCGTGATGAACAGATGAGAGGAAGGAGATGATCACAAGAACAGTAGTAGAAGCCATGTTGTATTGTATATTGTATTGTACGTACGTAGAAGAGACCTGGATTAGGAGCGCATATTTAACCTTTAGCACAAACGATTCGTATACCCAAACATTAATGATATAGACGCGCCGTATAATGATCGAGAGACGTTAATTAGACGATCGAAACATGAAGCGTTCGGCATCGAAACACGCGCGGCGTTCGGTATGAAGCTTATCACGAGCGGTTTTTATAAAAACCGTCAGGATAATTATTATCACGAGCGGTTTTATTTAAAACCGTCGTGATAATGACTACGGCATTTATTGCGCCGCTCGCATCGCATCGTCTTCATTTCGATCAGATCTAGCCATCGCTGCGCACTTTTTCACTCGAGAGGAAGCTAGAGCGATTTCGAGGCGATTAATTTGGTGGGAAGAGGCGAGATTGAGCTTTGAATTAAGATTCGACTTTCCTAGTTCTTTGTAGATATGGTTAGTAATGAAATTTATTTATTTTTAATTGCATTACAATTTAGGTGTAAGTAATCCATGAGTGGTTATTGAAGATGGTTAATTAATTTGCAAAATTGTTGGTTATATAATAGCTATTGTGTTTGTAATATGAATTGAGCTAGGAAATTAAGTCTCAATATATTTGAACTTTGACGATATATTTGAACTTTTCACGCTCAACGCTCTCGACGCCTCACTCGTTCGATGCTGGACGCTGTAAGTCTGTACAATCAAAGTCTCTGTTCACGTAATACCGATATATGTCACAATTTGTTGATTTCCTATGTTATATATAGATTCATGCTGATCGAAGCTAGATCATCGAAATCACAAATTGGTTTCCTGGACCCACGCTTGGTCGCCATTGATACCATCATCGAGAATGCATCCTTCGTCGAGGACTATATTACAAAAGCACTGCTGGCTCACCAAGATAAGGAATTTGTTCTTATGCCATACAATGAGAATTTCCATTGGATTTTTAATTGTAATTATACCAAAATGGAACAAGACTATATACCTTGATTCTCTAAGTAAGAACAAATCCAAGTACACAGCTATCGCCCGAATACTCGATAGGTACGTACATTGTACATTGTACTCTTTCTTTCCTTCCGAATAACTAATCTAACTTTTTCGAATAACGAAGGTCGTTCGCCACATACGTTCAACAAACACGTGACTCAACGACAGGGCCAAGGCCTTGAAACATGATCGCAAGTTTCGGGTATTCGCTAGCTACACATTAATTAATCATATACAACACATAGTAATAATGCCACTTGATTTAACACATTATATTTTTTGCGGTGCCACAATAGAGCCGGGCAACACGTGTGGATACTACGTGTGCCACCATATGAGACTACTCCTCGATTCCACCAAGATCACTAATTCTAAGGTTTGTCAATCTTCCCACATTTATTTCATACATGTCAGTTTTATATATGTGCGTTGATATTCCTATCGACAGTGCGTCCATCTCTACATCTGCATTGACACAGCCGGATTTTGCAAAAATTCGAGGAGAGCTCATTTTGTTTTTGTGGTCAAAAGTCGTAAGATCAGATGGAGAGTTCCACTGCCCAGAATGATTTTTTATTGTAATTCTAAGTGTAAATACAGTGTAGATCTTTTACAATTGTGTATTTGTTAATGGATATTTTATTTCAACTCAATGAATTGATTTGCGAAATGGATGCTTTATGTTTGTGAAATGAAGTGCGTTGTCAATTGGATGTTTTATGTCTGTGAAATGAATTGAGATGTGAAATGTATCGAAATGAAATGAGATGTGTGAATTGTATATGTTTATGTCGTGATTATCGCTTGTTTGAGGGCATGGCTAACATTTCCGAGGCTAGCTATAAGCGAAATAGATTCTGCTTGGGGAGGAGTATCACAGATGGTTTTCATTAAAACCGTCAGGATTATGCGATATCACGACGGTTTTTATTAAAACCGTCGTGATATCGCATAATCACTGACAGTTCAAAACCGTCTGTGATAACTTGATTATCATCGACCCATAATTTGAGGCGGTTCGAAAACCGTCTGTGATGACGTTTCTGAACCGTCTGTAATGTGGATTTCTGTAGTAGTGTCCGAACCTCGGATCTTCTCATCCTAGTCCTGGTCCACCTCGTCACCGACCATGATCACCTCCATACTCAACCTGCACATGCAAAGACCAAAGAACATTCTTCCGGCACAAGTTCGTCCCAATTTGACCAACATCAGTCCACGCACACACGCGACACAACTCGTATAATAACGCTAAACAAAATCACTAATTATTCATTATAACAAATTAACCATTGTTAATTATTCATCATCAAAATATCCTAGACCTAACCACATGGTTTAACAAAAGATCATAAATTTAGATGATAATTAAAAAAACATCCGGATGATTCCTATACTCCCTCAGAAATATTAGCGTTAGCCTTGAGCATCACAATGTTATGTACGTAGCCATACGGTCATATGCACTTAATGCTTTCTTTTCTGCGGGCACGCGTACAAACTAAAGGTCCTCGAGCTGGAGATAATACAACTGCGCTCTCGCATGCGTACAGTACTCTGCACGTATAGTAATAGCATACCAGTACTGCACTGTAATCTACAGTATGGCCGCTCAACGTTTCAGCTAGATAGCCACTCGGTACATGTACACAGAGTTCAGAGACTGATCAGAGACTACTTTTACATGAGGTGCCGTGCATGGGCGCGTACGTCTCCCATCCGGGCTGGCGTTGTGCATGCATCGACGGCATGCGCCGTCTGAGCTCTGCAGGCCGCGCCTAGCTAGCCAGCAGCAGCCGGCGAGACTGAAAATAAAGGTGTATGGCGTTGCCGCTGCACACTGAAGCGAAGTGCTCCCGCTGCTGCAAAATCTGCAAGGCTGACCGCTGGCGAGCGGTGACATACTGACATTGCAACTATTTAAACTCTCACTTATGAAAGTAAGTACAGAGAGTGGAAATATAACTACTCACTGATTTCATTCAATGAACAAACACAGTGAAAGACGCTTTTTAACGAAATGGACAAATGTTGCGAAACAAAGGGTGTACTAATAGTAAAACACGCACTGCGGATAGTTAGTGAAAACGAAATAGCAACGAGAAAACTAGCCTATCAACTCCTAAGGTAAAAGGGCATGAGTTCTGGTTCGGTACATTCGCTTGTTCTCAGCCGCCCAATACAGCTCATCCAACGGTTCTCATGATCTTAACACCTCCGGTGTCTCTGAGTGGTGTGCAGGAGTGGTGTTAGGTGCAGTTATACCCCCTCGTTAATTAACGGCTAGATGCAGTGGAGGTGTTAACACCTCCAACACCTCTACGTGGACCGAACCAATTCTCAAAGGGCATATCTTAACTCGAGAAATGAACAGCCTAGCAACGTAGATACATCATGCAGTATTGCAGTACATATACAGGGATCCTAATCAATGACCAGCTTCTACTTAGGACAAACTTCATTCGGCTATATGCTCGATCGGTTGCCAAGTACAACGCGAAACACAAGAAAATAAGGAAGAAGAGCGTAACTTTGCACCGCGATCAAACCTGCAGAGAATGGCAGTACCACTGTACCACATGCATTCTGAAGCTAATTTGCACGATCATGTTTGATCCACAACTACGCATGCCACACTTAATGCTTGCACAACCTGTCTCATGAGCCATAGAAAAACAGAACCACGCGCGTGCTTCGTTGAGATGTTGAGGGGAAAAAAAGAAGAGCTATGAGATTCAGAAGTGAGAATATGTACCTCGATTAGGTTGTGTAACCCTGGCCAAGAACAAAGAACTTTGGATCGTCTCATGCATGAATAAGCATGATGTGCGTGCCGCCTCCATGTTACACCATCTAAGGTCTTGCATGACAAAACGAGGCTGTCATGTAGCCAAAGAAAACTTGCCGATCGATCCATACATCGCGATTGCACCACCGCATGCAGTGATACAAGTATTGCCATGATCTTGGAGACACAGGCCGGCAAGTCATCCTTGGCTACACAAACAGGAACACCTCATCTCCACATGCAAGACCTTAGATGGTTTCATCAGTGCATAGGAAATGGTGATTCGCTAGTACACAGGGAAGATCGAGGAGGAAGATAAGCTCGGCCCAGTGGGTAATGCGAGGCTTCTTCGGTGGTACTCTGCGAAGGAACGAAACGGAAGTCACTAATATCTGTTTGCCGTTAGGAAAGCGGATTGATTTGTGTGTGTTTACTTGAGTTGGTGAGAGCATATAAAAGAGGAAGTGTAAAGCGATCTAGCAGGGAGAGACTGACGGGAAGAAAAAGAGACGTGCCTTTAATAAGAGCGTCGCTCTCGTTCGGTGCAGCGGAACACGGCCCCTGACCTGCATGGATTTGACACTGCAGCACCGACAGGTCTACATAGTAGAAGTGTTGGCTAGACTCACTGCGTTCGGAGAGGTGTGGCCCCACCGTGCTAGCCTGAATTTCAGTGAAATGAAATGCTCGAGATTCTTCACAAAGAATCATCATTCATCTATGTTATTAAAAGCACGATACAAATATGGAACTACGAGGAATAATCGAAAGCACAAAAAATATTTAACTTAAAAACTATTATGAGAAAAAAAAATTATGGATGCACGATTAGCAAAATTATTATATAGAGAAGTTACATAATTTTTTTGTCGTATGACATATGTAGATAACTTATGACATACATACTATCTATCATGAGGCTTACAGATAAAATAAATAGTCGTGGAAATAAAAGCCTCAGATGAGAAAGGAACAGAGACCTAGTCAGCAACGAAACAGAGATCTAATCAAAATCTGAAACAGTAATCTGCTCAAAGACGACAACAACATTCCGCTCAAAGACGGACAGAGTCTCAAAAAATAATGATGAAGAGTTGTAGTCGAAATCGCCTCGAGTAGCCACGTCTTACTCCAATCGGCACATAGTCCATTTGACTACTAGATGTGGTGAATCATCCATCGAAGCTAGGAATATTCTTATGCAGCATCATACAGTGCTATGATTTCCGAGTGATTCATCGAAGTTGACACAAGACTTTGCGTAGACGATTTCCATGAAATTACAGTTCCTCCACACAGGAATACATAGTCTGTTTGTGACCTAGCTGTATACAGGTCTAACAGGTACCCGACATCTACGTAGCCAATCATATTCAGGTGTTGGTTCTTTCTGTAGAATAATCCAAAATCTTTACTTCCTTTGAGGTATCGGAAGATGTCTTTTATCCCCTGCCAATGTTTTTTGGCAGGTTCTGCACTATACCTTACTAATAGATTTATAACAAATGCAATGTCCGATCTAGTGCGGTTTGCTAAATACATAAGTGCTTCTATTACACTTAAGTATGGGAATTCTGGTAACAGGATTTCCTCCCCTCTTCTCTAGGCCGGTATGGATCTTTGTCTTGCTGTAAAGATCTCCCGACCATCAGTACTTTTGATGGGTATATCTTTTCAAAGCTAAACCTCTCCAACACCTTTTGAGTGTGTGTTGACTGATGCACTGATATCCCTTTAGGGATATGCTCAAGCTGCAAGACTAGGTAATATTTGGTTTTGCCCAAATCTTTCATTTCGAACTCTAACTCTAGGTAAGAGCTCACTTCCTTCATATCTTCTAGGGTTCCAATGATATTCAAATCATCTACATATACTGAGATTATACAAAATCCATTCTGGGATCGTCGTATAAATACACAAAGACAATCCTCATTGTTCGTGTAGTATTTCTTACATAGAAAGTCGCTTAAGCGATTACATCATATCCTGTCTGATTGTTTAAGTCCGTACAATGATGTTCTGAGTTTCAAACTGTACAGGTTTGTATTTTCTCTGTATTGGTTTGGGAATGGCATACCTTCAGGCACCTTCATATAAATGTTTGAATCCAAGTTTCCATAAAGGTATGCAATTATCACATCCATCAATTTTATTTCTATGTTTAAGTTCACTGCCACTGAGATTCAATATCTGAAGGTAATGCCACCCATGACTGGGTTTGTTCATAATCAACTCTTGAGCGTCGAGTGAAACCTTGTGCGACGAGTCTTGCTTTATATCTTACAACTTCATTTTTCTCATTTCTCTTTCGAACAAATATCCACTTATGCCCTACAGGGTGCACATGGAGATGCGTGCGGCTTATATTTCCAAACACCTCTCCTTTATTTAGAGATAATACTTCAGTTTCTATTGCCCTTTCCAACCCCCCAATCTGATCTTTTTTTGTATTCAGCGAGCGATGCAGGTTCTGGATCAAGATCGATGATTGTGGTAATTTTCTTTGCAAAGTAAATATCAACATTGGTTGTTGTCCTATTCATGAATTCTCCTATGTGCACATAGTTTACAGCTATTTCATCATGGGTTGATTTTTCTAGTGCTTCTACTTGCTCACTACTCGTTCCAATTGTGGGGGTAAGTCCCTTTAGTTTTTAGTTTCGATGTGTGTGCATACATCCATGTTGGCTTCTGCCTCCATGGAAATGTTCAAATTCAGTATGCCTTTTCCTAATGATGCTATTCTGGTACCAAATCTTAACTGGGTCCCCTTCTGGTTCTGGGGAACCTTGGTAATTGTCTGTGTCAAGTTCTTATACTTTTTCACCAGACGTCCCCAGTTACTTGGGATTCGAGGGGTTGGAGTTCTCGTCCTTTTATTCTGAGGCCTCTAAATGGGATTAGAGATACCTTTAACTTTCTTCAGTATTTCAACCCTCTCTGGTACATTGTGTGCAGGCACATGCGACTTGATCACCATCTTTAAATCACTAAAGCGTTCAGGCAGTTTATTTGTTAATGCTTGCAAATCAATAATCTTCTAGACTTCTCTATTTGCTTCACTGGTGCGCAGCTCATGTGCATAGATTCCCATGGCTTGTCATGTAATTTTCTAATATTTTTCATAAAGGGGTTGATTTCCTCCCCCATAATGTTGGGAAACTATCCTCATCAAATATATTATCAATGAAACGGGCGGTATACAAATCTCCTGTTATGGGATCCTAATACCTGATTATGGATGCTGTCTCGTAACCAATGTATATCTCAGACTTTCGAAGAGAGCCCATTGCAGTACACTGTGGTAGGGGTATAGATACATAAACTTTGCAACCAAATCTATGAAGATGAGAAATTTCTGGTTCTGACCATTGCACGAGTTGTATAGGTGAATGGTGGTTATATGCTGATGGTCTAAAGTTGATAAGAGTTACTGCATGCAGGACTGCATGTCCCTAACATAAATTTGGTAAATTATAAGCTTGCAAAAGCAGTCGGGCAATAGATTTAATCATCTTAGTTAATGCCTCTACTAGTCCATTCTGGATGTAGAGATACGGTACGGAATGCTCAGCTTTAATTCCCATTGCCATGCAATAATCATCAAATGCTTTTGAAGTAAATTCTCTAGCATTGTCCATCCTGATGGATTTTATATGATGATTTCTTACCATACTCTTCTTCAGTTTCAATGTGAAAACTGTTAGCTCCAATATCCTTAAACTTAGGAGAGTTCTAGTCGATTTTGGGTAGTTGTAAGTCGATAGTCGTAGATATAGTACCCGGTCGAAGAATCCATAGACGAAGTACTCGTAAGTCGAGTAGCAACCGTAGTCGAAGAGCTGTGGTCGAAGACAACGTGATCGAATGTGGTCGAAGACAACGTGGTCAAGAAGCTATGCTCGAAGTACTTATAAGTCGAGTAGCAGTCATGGTCGAAAACACCATGGACGTAGCAGCCGTGGTCGAGCAAGCACAGTGGTCGTAAGTCGTTACTGGGCGACTGAGTAATGGCTGAGTTAATGAGTCGTGTAGTTAGTGACTGCATGTATGTAACAGAAGTATGAGTGGCTATATGCATGTAATGAAGTATTAGTGCTATAGTTAGTACACTATTAAGGTCTTGTAACCATTTGTTGTGTTGAGTAGTATATAAAAAAGAGAAAATAGAAAAGTTGTATGGCATTACGCAGCGAAAAAACTCTATGTGTCTGAGTTGATCGTAAGAATCATGTGTGTCTGAGTTGCTCGAAAGTGTTTGTGTGTGTTGCGTTCACTGAGAATGTGCGTTTTGATCCATCTGGGCAACAGTTCTTTCGCGGCACAACTTAGTCGGAGTTTCTATCTATGAGGCCAACCTGATGGCCTCCCAACCATCTTCTCATTTAAGTAACTTGGTTTGGCTTTGTGTAGGTGATGCTTGAGCGGGTGTGTGTTCGGACTGGTACGAGAAGCTCTATGCCACATCTTGGACAAGGGCACGAAGTCATACAAAGCCGAGGTATATGTGTTGCCCTAACTTTAGGTCCACTGCTTTTATTCACGAAACAAGAAAAAAAGATAATATATGTGAATTAAAAAAACTCACGAATTTTTATTCAACAACGTGAGCACTGTTCATCCATGTCTCATGCGTCGTCTTCCCCTTTTTTCGTCGTTTTTTACGTGTCGCTTTTTTTCACCCACACGGTCGCCGCATTCATCTCCTATATATAGCAGCCGTCCTAAAAATACTTAACCTACTAAAACACCTCATTAAACCTAATACAACTCGTTCAACTAGATCTGGGCCTTTTCAGCTCAACTAGGCTTTTGGCCCACTAATCTTCAAGGGACACGGAAACCTTCCAAATGCGGGGTTTTCACACTTCCGATTTTTCAACTCATCACGTGTCGAAGCCTCCAGGACCGCACCTCCCGTAGCTTCTCCACCACCATCCACCTTTGATCTCCACATGCCCCAAGCATGAGTCTAACCATCTCACGTAATATCCTCGACTACTTGGACCTAAGATCTCATCCTAGTCCCAGTCCTCCTCATCACGAACATAATCACCTCCATGCTCAATCTGCACATGCAAAGACCAAAGAACATTTTTTCGGCACAAGTTCGTCCCAACTTGACCAACATCAATCCACACACACGCGACAAAACTCGCATAATGCTAAACAGAATTACCAATTATTCATCATCACAAATAAACCATTGTTAATTATTCATCACTAAAATATTCTAGACCTAGCCACAGGGTCTAACAATCTCTCCCTTGATGAATACATTGACAACACCTCAAGATAGCATGACGAATTAGCTTCAAATAGATATAAACGAAGAACTAAAGCCGAAAAAGCATTTCAAGCCACAAGTCTCAAATCTCTCCCCCTCAACACAAGAGAGGCAAATTTATTCTCCCCGAATTCTCTACAAATTCTCTCCAATATCTCACAAAATACACCAAATCTCTCCCCCTTTGGCAATGTAATCATCAAGAAAATTCAAAGAAGGAATAATTCTAAGAAGGAGCAATGAGAGTAAAAATCAAGAAGCTTTATAGATTATTCAAGTCACTGTGCATTGATTTAATAAAGCAACCAAGCCATATTTTTAGTAGAGCTATCTAGATCATATAAAATCATATATCATATAGCAATGCCAAAACCAGTCTTGAGCATGATTAAGTAATTTATATTAATAACAAACATCTCAACAATGACCAAATCAATTATAAAGAACACAATGAGATATCATAACAAAAAGTCAAAACCTAAAAGTGAAGTAAATTTTAAATCTAGATGAGCTAGCAGTCTCATGTAACAACCTATTGCTCCACACTCAATTCATAGGCATGTGGCATACTTGTAGCATACTTCTTTTTATAATGAAATGATTGTAGCATACTTGTTTTAGATGGTGGTATGCTTGAAGCATACTTCTTTTTATTTGTGCACTTTTTGTGCCTTTTTCTTTTTCTGTACCATGGCATGTTTGAAGTATACATCTTTTCAATTGTCTCTTTCTTTTTTATAACATGCCAAATTGAGTGATCATAAAAAGATCACAATATGAAACATGCGAGTCTCATAGCCAAGATTTAAAATAAGATTCACAATCAAGCTAATCCTTTTCGATGAACATCATAAAGTACTATATATAATTAATCTAGTCAAAGTATTTCACTATGTCATATTTTAGTTCAAATATAGCAATTAATTATAAATAATCATGATCAAAGCTAAATAATATGAGTAAATATAATAAAGAAAGCCCTATTTAAACAACTCATTTAATTTAAATGGCTTAGACTTATTAATTTATTTGATAAGTATAATAAACAAAGCTTCCTAACTTTTTAAACAACAAGCTCCCCTTCAGAATAATCCCATAAGATATAGCACACCCAACTCCGCACATGAGCAAAACGAGAAGTATCAAGCGACTTAGTGAGAATATCAGCCATCTGAAAATCAAACTCAACAAGGTGTAAGATTACATCACCTTTTCCACATGGTCTCTCAAAAAGGTGGATTCTCTTGGAAGCTATCAAAGGAGTGAAGAACCATCAAGTGTTCCAATCAAGCAATGATGTAAAAAACTGGAACCCAATCTAGCTCATGTTCTCCAGCCTTGTCAGCTATTCTTACATCACAGGAAATATCGGTCTCACAGTACTGAGTTAGTGAAATAAGATCTAGGAATCCATTACCGAGACACACGATGAACAGGAGCAACAAAGTTAGAACCAAAATCACGTGCATGTGGGTGATCATAATGCCGAAAAGAATGTGAATTATTTGAATTAAATCTCAATCTAGCATGTGAAGCAGATTTAAAGCCACCATAAAAGTTCTTTAAAAATATAGCTTTTGCATTTGTTCTAGGAACAAAAGTGGTTGCACGTTTTTATCTTAAAATATTCAATATTTCCTTCTTCTCTTTCTTAGCTCGCCTAAAATAAAATTCGTGCAAGTGTTCATCTTTTCCACAGTAGGTGCAATGAAATTTAACACACTTAGAATTCTTTTAAGATGATGAGCTAGCACCTACATCATTAGCAACTAAACTTTGCACAAAACCAGTAGATTTAAACACAATTTGGTTTGATTCAGATTTACTTCAATTTTCTAAGTTCAAGAAGCCTAATAACCTTAAGAGGATTATTCTTGGCACGCTCAACAAAATTAAATCGTAGACCGCAATTTTTCACACTTATTTTTAACTTATATAGAATCATCTTCAAATCTTTCTTGCCAAAAGAAAAGCTCTCTAAAGTGTCTTTCAGGTACTCATTCTCTTTATCTAGAGTGGGACAAGTTGTGCATTTAATAAGTTCATTTACAAGATTCTTAGAAGCACTAGACTGAACCAATCTTTCTTTTTCAGCAAAATCATTAAGTTGTTTAGTCAAAACTTCTATTTCAGTGTTAAGCTTAAGACAATTAGAACAAGAAGATATATCATGGTAAAGCATCTGTTGAATTGTTTCTTGAGATGAATTAAGTCTAGCTTTTAGCAATTCACAATTAGAGCAAGTTTTAGATTAAACATTTGAAATACTGGACTCTAAACATGTAGAAGAACTAAATTTGAGCTTTTGAATTTTATCATTTGTAAGTTTTAACTTTTCACCACAAGAGTCATGTGTCAATCTTAATTCATAAAGTTTAGCAGTTATATCACTAAGTTGAACCAAATTTGATGCATTAATTGTTCTAGCAAATTCCAACTCAGTATGTAAAACTTGACAAGACTCACAAGATTCATTATCAGGATTAGAAGCTCTAAGTCTATTGATTTCGAAATTTAAGCTCTCAACAACAAAATCATGATTTTTAATTTTATTTTTATACCTTTTGACCTCCTCTGTCAATCTAAGCACAGCACAAGATAAATCAGTATAAAAAGGTTTTACCTCATCAAGATCACTGTAAAGATTTTTATCATTGAGCTCCTCACTGTTGGCTATAAAACACATCCCTGTTAAGTCCACCTTCTTTGCCTTCTTACCATTGCTCTCATCATCACTTTCAGAATCATCATCACTCAAAACAATCTCATCAAGTGCTGAAATTATCTTGTTGACTGCCCTGCGATAATTGCGCTTCTTGTTTGCATCAATCTTGATTTGAGAGTGACGAGTTGGAGCCTTATCATCCTTAACTTCTTTGCTCCTCAGTTTGGGACAATTCATCTTAATATGGTTTAGTTCACCACATTCATAGCCTTGTCTTCCGCATTTTTCCGTCATTTTTCACGCGTCGTTTTTTTCTTGCCCATCGTTTTTTTTCTTGCCCACACGGCCGCCGAAATCATCTCCTATATATAGCAGCCGTTCTAAAAATACTTAGCCTACTAAAACACCTCAATCCACACACACGCGACATAACTCGCATAATGCTAAACAAAATTACCAATTATTTATCATCATAAATTAATCATTGACAATTATCTATCATCAAAATATTCTAGATTTAGCCATATGGTCTAACAAATGGGCGTAGCGCGGACAGGCACGCGCACTCGCGCAGCACGGGCCGGGAAGAGAGAGCCGCGCACGGGCCGCGCCGTGCGGGGAGTTTCCGTGGCTGGGAATCGGGCGTGGAAGCAGCGCGCGTCCTGCCGAGTTTCTCTTCGGCCCGACAATACCCACATTGCCTGACGACCACCGAACAGCCATGAAAGGATGTACACGCATTGAACAAGCTCCTCTTTTCCTTTCCCCGTTTGACTGACAGTACATTACATTTGTTGGCATATTACAAATAAGTAGCCACCATTTGGTGGACAACACAAGGACAAGAAGATGGTATGAACAAAGGTCCCTGTTCCGCTCGCAAGACAGATCATGATTCAAGTGTTCCACTGTGCCAAAGATCATAGCCATTTGCGTCTGCACAGTTTCTTGGTTTTCTTCTTTTCCTTCGCCTTCATGGACGGGTCTATCAGCGCTGATCTTCACAGATGGATCAATGACAAGCGGGCTTAATGGCGCATGCCACTGTTAAAACTTACGTCTACACTCGGAAAGCAAACAGACCAACATCACGCTTTTTCATCGGAACACACGTTTGGTGTTACTGTACAAAAACAATCCTATAGTTACGGACGTTGGGCAGCTGCTAATCTCTCTTTTTTTACTCATCTGTTTGTTGTACTCTCTGCCTTGGTGCTTGATTGGTGGGCAAGTTCTTCAGTAATGGTTTTAATGCAGCCATGATCTCCGCAAATGATGGTCGCATCTTCGGGTCCCTACAGCAAATACAGGAAGCAACAGCACTGAGATAAGAATGTTGATATTGATTACGAAGGTACAATATGTCTAGAAGAATGATAATGCATATTTTGAAATTGCAACCCAGCAAGTTAGGCATACTAACGTCTGCCAGCATTTGGTTATGATCTCTGCTATGGCGGGATCCATGTTATCTGGAATATCAAGCCGACGATGCTGAAACCCAACTGCTCCAACAACTTGCATGGCGTTCATGCCTTCCCAAGGCTGTAGTAATGTACAAAGTTCCCATAGTATGACCCCATAACTAAAAACATCGCATCTGCCAACATGCACAACCATTTCAGCAAGCACAAAGTTATTTGAGATAAGCACACATCTAAACTAAGTTTTTAACCAGTAGACTAACTTCTCATCTGATGGTTCATTACGAAGTATTTCAGGTGCCATCCACTCAGCCTGCACATCAACATAAACGGTCAGTGGCAACTATGGTAGCACTTGAACCAGCTGGATACAACTAAATGATACCCATACATAACATAAATCAACTTTTGTTTTCGATAGTGTACAAGAAATATCCTGATACAAGAGCAACAAAGTTCTAACACACTTAAGCCCGTTTGCCAGCTTAAACTCATCAGCAAACTACACTGTACTAAACAACTATCTATGTTTGGGCTTTAAACTGAAATATCATACAACAGAAAGAAGATGAAGGCAGTGGAGGGTTAAGATATTGCAGGGAAGTGTAAGTCCACGATATACTTTGAACCTCCGCCATTCATCCAAACCCTGTAACTATCATCAATTCATCACCAATCTTCCTTTCGTACTATGATAGTTGAAGTTATACCTTCAAATCATTTCAACCCTTTTCCACATGCAAGGACCACGATGGAGTAAGTTTATTAATACCTGATGCAATTGATATTAATATTAACTGTATATTAGAATAATGTATTGACTGGTATGTAAATTCTAAATATATAAGAGCTGAGCCAACAGACAAACCACAGACTCTTGCCGCTTGAGGTTTACAAAGATAGATGCACACATATGAGAATTGAGAACTACAAAGTTTACCATTTTTTTTAACAAATGGAGAAGATAATTTACAGAACTGGAGAACTAAGTACACTACAAACAAATTTAATCATACAGAAGGAAGTGCTTCTATACTTCCCCAGGTAGAAAATTGCACAAGTTTAACGCATTTGGTTACAGCTGGCAGATTAACTTACGCCTTGTATGAACTGCAAATGCTTTGGGATTTATGCAATTTTCTTTTCAGAAGAGTACAGAAGCACTGCTCACATAAAAGTTATGCTAAAATTGTGGAAATCATGCAAGCTTACTGTTCCAGCTGTTGATCTTGATGACAGGAAGGTATTGTTCTTCATTCTTGATAAACCAAAATCGCAAACCTAATTGCAAAAATTATGTAGCTTGCCATGAAAACAATACACAGAATGTCATTGCTATAATGGAACTTGTGTGTTACCTTCACAACCCAATTCTTGTCAACCAGTAGGTTTGGGGATTTCAGATCTCGATGGACTATAACTGGTGTGCAATTATGCAGATAATTCATACCACGAGCCTAGAGACCATTGGAAGCAAGTTTAGTAAACAATATTTTAGCTGTACTTCTCCAGATTTATCAGCAACAACAGCAGAGATATTAAAATTATGCATTAGTCGTACCACATCAAGTGCCATTCTTAAGCGCTTCCTTTCATCCAACTGGTTGTTGGGTCGATGAATCAACCTGAACAAACTACCTCTGCAATATCAATAGCACAAGTAACAATTAGTAAATAATGTAGACTTTTTAAAAGGAAGTATTAGAACTATGGCCATAGTTTATACATGAAAGGGAAAAAGGAGCTATTATGAGTGGGTGCATGTGTGTATTAAGCTTAGAACAATATGTACGTTGGTACTACATGTCATGCATATGTTGAATTGCCACTATTTGTATCAGTTTCCAAATCGTATTTTTCATATTTGTTTCAGCACATTCTGCTCCACAACACTATCCTCAATAGAATCATTGTCAGCAACCTATTGCACAGCTCTTAAGGGGGTTCGCCGGCGAGCATTCCAGAATTGTCACTTGAGTCAGCTTGACTTGCAAAGCTAGCCAGGCTATTAAAGCCCTTACAGGATCGGGAAGATGAGATCAAAACAACCCGATCAAAAGAACAAAAGACGTAATCATTATCCAAAAATATTCCTAACAGAGTAATTATTTGAGAATTTGGACACTTATTAGGATCAAATAAAAAAAAACTCCTTTCTTCCAAATTGCTAGGGCATTTTCCATTTGAACAGAAAACAGTGGGGAAAGCCCCTACTGTATATAAGAAAATTGCTAGAGCATTCATGAGCAATGAGTCCATGGAGCAGTAGTTCTTAAGTAAATTAGTGCAAAATGAAAGGTATCAGAAAAAAGCTTGTCTTGTGAACACATCAAATTCTGAATCAAATGGTAAACTGGAGTGGTGATCCAATATGCTATGTGCTATCAAGTAAACACAAATGCAAAGCACACAATTTAAATCAAGAAAGCCTACCTTGGAAGAAATTCGGTGACAATGGAAAGATTAGGCACACGAGTGATAGCGCCCATGAAGAGAACAACATTAGGATGACGCAGCCTTTTCATTATTTGCACCTACACATGAAGCGATTATTAGGTGGTGTGAGAACTGCGTAAAAGGAAATTTAAACGACCATTAATTGATATAAAGGAAATTAAAGTTCTTAAATGATGGTCAGGGCTGCTGACTTAATTTCCAAACTCTTCGGCGATAGACTGCTTGGATTTGCATTCCAATTAGTAAGAATCAATCGTTAAAAGAAATCATCTGGAAAATATTGTGTAAACCCAAACCAAAAATGATACATACTCTTTTTAATACAATGCACCACAATAGAAATATGGAAGGAAAATATGCTTATTTCAAGGAAATCTGAATCGTATGGTTTACAAAACGCACAGAGTGCACATGAGTGCAACATGCATATGCATGAGTACAGACATGAGTGTGTACTCACAAACAGGGGCGGAGCCCAATGGACCAGAGGGGGTTCCCAGGAACCCGGGTCCAAAAAAAATTTTAGTTATTACTAGTAAACATTCACCCTTTGTGCACCCCCCTTGGTCCAATATGGTGTACCCCTAGTCCAACAAACACCCTCACTCGCCCTGTCCAGCCCATTCTCCCACCGTCCTATGCTCCCACGCGCGGCCCGTTGCACCCCCCTCCGTTTTGCTCTAGCTCCGCCACTGCTCACAAACACATAAATGAACACAAACAACAAAGCCAACAGTTTTGTACTTCAATCTATTTATGTCATTTGAGTTACAGAAAGCAGTATACCTCAGTTCTAAATTCTTCCAGAGCATCGCTTGAAATATCTTGTTGCAAAAACTTCTTGACTGCAACTTCCTATAAACAAAGAAATTTGTTATCCTGTAAAAAATGGAATTGAAGGAAAAAGAAAGCCAAAAGACATTTCTAGAAGATTCACAGAAGATGGAGTGCAGCAAAGGATGAATCTTCGAACTACCCAAAACAACTAAAGCTAGGCATGTTCTTCAAGCTTTTTTTTTTTAAAAAAAAAGGCTAAAGTCTGTCACTAAAGAAATCACATTTCACTTAAAATTCCAGGTGACAACAGGAAACAACTGACTGCAAAAGTCTACAGCTAAAACTTTCTTTTTTGGTACAAGACATAACCGTTTCAAAATATGAATGGAGGAGAAAATCAACCAAATGGCTATGAAGGTTCCTCGTAGGTTGTTTTAAATGACTTTTCTAGTTGCTAAAAAGTAGAAACCTATTCTAGTGTCAGTAATTTGTTGACAGTGTTATGATATATGTTATATTTTTAAGCATTTCTTCACATCATCAGTCCCCAATAGACCAAAAGAGGTCAAATTTGCTTCCACATATTTCCGCTGCTCACTTAGCAATTTTCAATTCAGATGACAAACATGGAACTTTTTAATACATTTAAAACCATATAGCAGCACATGTAAATTGAAATGCTTACTGTTCCATGCCATTCTCCTCTATAAACTTCTCCAAACGATCCTGGAACACAAAAGGTTTGGATGGAATTTATATTTTAAATAACATGTAACATGATTTTAGAAACTGTACTAGGACAATTCCAGAGAATCATTTGTGATACAGTCACTGGAATAGTAGCATAACTAAGAAAACAATCATCTGCGTAAATAAAGAGAACTGTACCAAGGCCGATTCGTTCACCAATTGTAATTTCTTCCCATTGGATTTCAAACTCTGCAACGCCATCCAGAGCAATATCAGATTTTGCACTCTCTGTCCCACTTGATTTGTCTGAGGTTCTTTCAGCTTCCTGAGGAACTTCAACTGAATCCTTTTCTTGATCCAGAACATTATCTTGGCCATGATTAATTTCAAGGTGCTGTTTATCCCAAAATTCATCTCCACCTTTCTCAATTGATTCATTTCCTTCAGAGGGACTTGGCAAACTAAGCGACTGATTATTAGGTTCCAAGTGTTCATATTGCTTGCTAACAGCAGCAGTTGTCGCGACAACTGCAGCTGCAGTGACAGTGGCTGCAGCTGCAACGGGCACATCAAAGTTTATATCACTATTAGATTTAGCGGCAGCAACAACCATTGAAGAAGCAACAACCGCAGCAGTTGCAACAGCAGCAGCCGTAACAGGCAATTGCTTTGAGAGCTGTGATGGAACTTCCTGGGAAGGTGCAGAAGGTTCATACTGAGAAATATAGGGAGATGCATTATCCCGAATATCTGGGGGATGATAAATGCCCAAACCGTCAATAGGCTTAAGTGAGTCCAGAGGTGCCCAGTGAGGAACAACTTTTGATTGGAGTTCATGTCCAGGATGATGAGGCAATAATGGACCATGACCATGATCAGCATATTCCCTTGACCCAAGCTCATTTATCCTCCTTTTCATTTCATCCTTGCTTTGAAACAGGGTGGTGTCACACACGATGAGGTCCTTTGGCTCTTCCATTGAATCTTCTGAAAACAAGTCAGGTGGTGCGACAACTCCATTTTCAAGTAAAACCTCATGGATCTTCTGAGCTAACTGTGGGTTTTCTTTGGCAGCATTAATCATGTACTCTGAAATATCCTTCACTTTCATCCTCCGGACACCTGGAGCACTGCCCACTTCTGAGGAAGAAGAATTATTTGTAGCCACAATCTCGTCTGTACTTCTAGATTCATTAATAATAGGCCTATTATCACTAGTGCATGTGCTAACAGATAATTTCTTGAATGAACTTAATAGCGTATTTTGTTGATTGCTTGTCTGACTAGTTGTAGCTTCATCAGTATCAGAAGGACCAACGTTGCTTGATGTTGATCTTCTGTCAAGTAACTCATACTCAAAAGAACCACATGCAGAATTTGATACTTCACTAGGAGAAGATCCCAACTGATTAGTAATATCATCTTTGTTAAAATGATGATTATCTGAGAATGACCTTTCTTCGAATTCTGTAGACAAAACAGCACCATCTGAAGGAATAAGTGTGCCAGGATCTGCCACGAGATCAACAATAAACTCCCTATAAAATGCGACATGTTAGAAATAATCTTGACTTAGAGTTCAAGACGTAGTAGAGTCTGTCTCCGTGAGTAACTCAAGTTGAAGTTGTGTCCAACTTGAAATCCGAATATATATACTAGTAGGAGATTATTAGCCTATATATTGAGGAGGCTTGTAACCAGTTTTGGTAAGAAAAGCAAGAAAAAGGGGAGCAAATAAGAGAATAGAGAAATTCAGAAATTCTCCTGTGTTCTCTCAGATTATTTGCAAGGTGTGTATTTTTTCCTGGATCAAAATTTTAACAAGTAGTATCAAAGCCGGAATCATCTCGAGGCGGAATCGCTCGGCGACTAAAATTGACTAAATTGTCTTGTCGATTCTGAAGTCGCGTTGGTCCGGTCGCTCGCCTCGTAAAAGTCCGTCAACTCCGAGCGGTGCCAGAGTTTGTCCGTGCGGCACGTACGCAAATTCTCGACCTGAAGACTTGGTCCACGCATGACAAAGGAAAAAGTGCAGCATCGAGTTTTTTCTTTGTTAGTCTTTGGTCATTGATCCCAAAAAAAAAGCATAACCGCCAGGAGAGAGAGACAAGACAAAGAAAAGTGATCAATCTTCAAGTCAAACACAAGCTGCACACGCAAGGACAGAGGAGAGAGAAGATTTTCTTAGCACTTTTGCTACCTTGAGTGCTAGACCAGAGGCAACGATAGGAAGCTATGAAAAGAAAGTGTTTCTTGCTAAAACGCTCAGCGATGATAAATCAACACTGCTCTAATGATGAAGGTTGGAGTCAGGGACGTCGAGAAAATGTGTCGCCAACCAAACTCAAGTAAGGTGAAAAGAAATCAAAATGTTGAGGAGATGTGTCACCGTTGTGTCAAGTATGAGTTTAGTAAGTCGTAATTGAGACTGACTACCTCAATATTTTAGAATCTTTGCATCCGGATGAACCTGTGCTAGTTAAGTTGAGTTCCTACATGTAGTTTGCATGTAGAACACTTCATGTGGAGCCGTGGTTGGTAGTTCATAATGCATTGAGACTAAAACTAGAGTATGTTAAGTTAAGATTAAGGGAGAGATTGTTAGAAATAATCTTGACTTAGAATTCAAGACTTAGTAGAACATGTCTCCGTGTGTAACTCAAGTTGAAGTTGTGTCCAACTTGAAATCCGAATACATATACTAGTAGGAGATTATTAGTCTATATATTGAGAAGGCTTGTAACCAGTTTTGGTGAGAAAAGCAAGAAAAAAAAGGGGAGCAAATAAGAGAATAGAAAATTTCAGAAATTTTCTTGTGTTCTCTCATATTATTTGCAATGTATGTATTTTCTCCTGGATCAAAATTTTAACACGACATGGTATAGGTTGTTATAAAGTGAGATGCATATTTACTACAACTTTTGTTACCCGGTGCCAGCACTTGGATGAAGCAAGAAGTCTAATATCTACACGCAATGCAGTTGTGCTACCTCATGCTTATTTGTCCTACAAAATCCCATTTATGCTGATTATTTAAAGGGTGTAATACCTTTCATCATCAAATTTCACAATGTTCAAAGCTCCATCATCCGATCCAGTGTACTGCCTTCCTTTCAGGAGTCGACAAGGGACGCCAAGGCTATCAGCCAAAACCTACATGCAAGTATGAAGAGAAGTAATTGTTAGTGTACTAATGGATCATCTATTGAACAAATGATTCACACAGTATTTTGCCATGTCAGAGAAGTAATTGTTAGAATAATGGATCATCCATTGAACAAATGCTTCGCGAGTAGCGCTTCCATGCTTTTCCCTTCTATGCACTTGCACAAATCCTAAAGCATCAACCAAGGGGGTAAGTAGGCACAATCCACCCTTGATTGTTGCTTTAATATTTACGCAATCCACTGCGGGGAGGAGCATAGAATCACCTGAGATTTGACACATCATGTGTTCAGAGTATAGAACAGCAAGAAAATAGAGCCATAAATTTTGATATTAGAACAATAAGAACAACAATGTTGATATAGAGTTATGCATTGAATTTCAAGTTGAGAAAAAAATAGAAAACATTATAGCAGATGATCTTCAATGTTCATGTTTAGAAAATTCCCTTTGTAAATAAAGTTTAGAATTGGAGTAAGAAAGACAAGGTCAGAGATTGGCCACGCCATCTTACTTAAATATCTTTTATTAAGTTACTAACCTTAAATAGCAGCGCACGATGATGAGCTAGACCAATTTTTAATTGGCCAAGAGGCACAACTACACTTCCAATACTACTTCTCAGGGATCTGATCATACTCTGGTATTTCACCGACATGCTCTCAGGATAAAAAACTAGCCCACCCATGTGGCTAGCAACTAGGCTAGCAAGTTTCTGAACCAAAGCATCACCAACAAATTCTGAAGTTTTCGATCGAAGTTCACGAGCCATGAGTATGGCTTTCTGCTCAAGTTTCATAAGCTCAGGATCTTCACCTCTGTGGACTAACACAGCTTCCCAGTTGACACCATGTGAAAGTGGCTGTGCTCGCAGATCAATAAGAGAGGGAATGGTAACCAATGCTGGCCCATTCCCAATGACATAGAGATCATAAAAGCCATCCGATATTTTGTCATCATACCCAAGGGCGTTGAAATTCTGCAAAGCATGAACAAATCTATCATATGAGACTATGAGGCATGTCAGAAAATGGTGAAAGTCAAAAATAAGTAGGGACCATTTTAGTTTATAGAAACACCAGGGATACCTAGCCTACGATAAAACACTATCAAAGATGCAATTCAATGTCAATGTATGGTCCCTTTTAGAAAGTTGACACAGTATTCGTGCATTTGAACAACAAATAACAATTAACTGAAAATGTGCACTTAATCTTAGAAGAACTATTTTGCTCAAAAGAAAGAGCTCCTGCTGATACCAAACTGTAAAGGATATGCGAGCATCACACTGTACAACCCACACAAGCAATGAGAATTATCCTGCGGTGTTTAGTTATAAGGTGAAAATGTTTAGCTTATCAGACGGACACTGGTTTTCAGTGATTATGCAGTCAGACTGAAGAACATCATGACATGTAATCATATTCATGCCACAGAAATTTCATGTAATCTTGTGTTACCAACGCAAACACATCCAATTCACACAATTACACTAACTATGTGCTAGAGCACGGTAACGCCGCGCAGCCAGCATTACACCTGAGCAATTGCCAGCAATTGCCACGATGAAAATGACTTGACGAATGCCAGAAAGAAATGTCGTCAAAAATGTACTGTCAAGCGGCTGCACACCATGCAATCTACTCCGCGATCACAAATTCACAATTGCAATATGAAAACATCTGACGAACGATGAAATGGAACCAAACAAGGCTGAATGGGCTAAACTGACCCAGTATCTGACCGCGAGGACATCTGCGGGGGAGCTCTGAGGCGGACAGAAGCCCAGACTGATCTGCTTCGCGACCTCAATCTCCATCTCCTCTGGATTGTCCCGCGCGCTCATCTCCAGCACGAGCTGCAGCTGGAACTCCTCCAGCTCATCCTCCTCCTTCTCCCTCTCCCGCTTCCTCTCCTCCGCCTCCGACGACTCCCTTATCACCCTCTCCTCCACCTCGTCCTCCTCCTGCGACCGCCTCCTCTCCCTCTCCATCGCCTCCTCCTGCGATCGCCTACTCTCGCCCGCCCCGGATTGCCTCCTCTCCTCCGGCCCCACCCCTACCGACGACGACGCGGACGTCGACCCCTCCGCCTCCTGGGGTGTCGGGGGCGTAGCGGGCTGAGACCGGCTGGGCACGGAGTCGAGCCAGCTCGATACCGCCGAGGACTTCCTCTGCTCGGGGTGGGGATGGTGATCCGTGCCTCCGATGCCGATGCCGATGCCGATGCCCTTGCGGGAGGGCGGAGGGAGCGGCGAGGAGGCGCCGTCGCCCGACCCCTCGCCGATGTGGAGCTTCCGGAAGAAATTCTTCATGCCGCCGCCGAAGCCGTGGTCGCCGTCGCAGCAGCAGCAGCTATTGCCTACTGGTGGTGGGGGTGGGTGGGTGGATCCGACATGGCCACTGACGCTGAGGCGGAGGAGTATTTAGGCAGGTTGACTCGTCTCCGAGTGGGGCAAAATGGCATAAGTTTTAGCGAGTTGTTATCGCTAGCTACTAGTTGCTCGCAGTTAAGTGGTTAATGGAATTCTAATTATCGAATGTAAAAAAGTAAATACATTTGTATTGTAAAATAAATACGGATCCGAATAGTTTCTAAATTTTTTGAATACAAGTTTGAATGTGATATGCGAAATATGGTTCTAAAGGAATACCGATACAAATATTATCCAGATTCGACTTTGACATGCGGAATACTTGACATATTTTTTGCATTTGATCTTTAAATTGGGTATATTATATATGTATTTCAATGATTTCAATGAGCCCCTCATCATAATGGACTATAAGATGACATTTCATGTTTTTAATAAAGTTTTTGCATACTTTTTTAGCCAAATTTGATACATTTATAACTGATTTATTTGCAATATATATAGAATTAGTTAGAATTAGTGGCAAAATAGCACCAATGGTCAATAATTACGTCATAAAACTAGAGGAAAGGGGACATAAATATTACTATAAAACCGGTGTTAATTTGCTAAATTTCATTGTGATATAGGATATTCGTATCTGACCGAATTCAGTAGATATTCGATTCATATTCCTATTTATTATAATATTCTATTCATATTCGTATTGAGCATATTCGAATTCTATTCATTTAAAAATATAAATATGAAAAGATTACTATTCATTTTATATTCGATCTGTGGTATCCCTACTCGTAGCCTCTGCTCCATCCCTCGGCGAGCGATGACTCAGTGAGGAAAAGACCGTAAAGAATCGAGTGTTCCTACCAAATAACCTGGGGTTAGGGATTAAGCCCTATTATTTTGGTTTTTTTTAGTTTTTTGTTTTAGCTTCTATGCAACGAGTTAAACGGAATAACTTTTTCAAATAATTTTTTGAACCCCGTCATACGTTGTCGTAAATTATTACTATCCATCATTCAATTCTACTTTAAAAGTTGTGTAAATTATTTTGAAAAAAAAAGCATAGAATCACATCTTTATACTATTCATCCGGGATTGGTTAACTTTAATTGTGTCTTATTACAATGCGTGTAATTAATAGAGAAAGGGAGTATGCGCTTCCCTTGGACCACGCGATAGGCGAGGAGGTTCCGTTCGCGCACACGTCTCTGAGAATTACATGTGGGGACACCTGATCCTCTGTCTCGCATGTCATTGAGATCAGTTTGCATCTACATCGTAATGCGGCCGCTTTAGTTCCGCCGAACAGGAAGTGATTAGCAGAGTGGGAAACAGCCGAAGGATCACCTGGAAAGCACCACCCGGCTTGCGTGGACGCGGCTCACGGTGACCACCACAAGCCTGACCCACTGACATGCGGGCCCGAATCAGCACTGACGGCGGTATCCGTTCGTATGAGCACGTTGGACGAGCACCATTCCGTTGAACCCACCCACCATTGAAACTTGCACGCTACCATGTGGGGCCCGCCGCACAACTTTATCCTACTCCCACTGACACGCTGATCCGGGAGATCTGCCAGCCCACTTGCCATGTAGTACAACTCCATCAGTAGTGGACAGCGAGCATTTATCCTCACAGCATAACGGTCTGCTTAGATCTTCTCCAGCGTGCAATTTTTATCCACTGTTAAGTTCCGGCTGTTTGCTGCAGCTTTACGTCCCACTTATTTTAACTTAAGTTTCTAATTTCTGATTTAATTTTTATTATTTATAAATTTTATCTTTTTTAAACTTTTAGCTTTTTTGAGCTTTTTTACCCGTTTTTTTTGTATTCGTTTGCTTTGTCCGTGATGAGTTAACATATTTTTAAATTTTTTAAATTTAATTGCGTCAAATAAGCCACCTTTAGCTACAGTATAATTTCAGCCAGGTACAGTGCAATTTCAGCCATAAGTCACTATTTTTCAGCCCAACTGAGTGGGGCCTAGACGGTTAGTTTTTGCCTAAAATAGTACTATGTGATTAAAAAAGCTGAGATTCAAATTAAGATGTTCAATTCGGCTTATGGCTTAATGTTTTTATTGAGCTGATTTTTGGAGCGTTGTTTGTGACACAAATGATACGCTACATGCACTCATTCCCATATATTCATAGATGACTATGGGTTCATTACACACATCACGCATGTCACGACCACACCTACTTCATACATACACGCGTATTTTTCGTGGCACGACAAAACCTACATAGTTGCCACCAAGGGCGCTGCTATCCAATTATGTGTCATGTCCATCAGTACGGACTCCGCTCCATGTGGTAGAAGCGGTACCACGCCCCCCAGCCACATTTGAAGGGCCTGCATACTGCCTCTCTAGGTTTACAAAATCTCTCGCATGTAATTCGTAGTCAATAATGAAGTTGTGCAATGCCATCATACTCATAATAATTGCTTACTACGTGCATAAGTGGTAGCTAAGAATGTTGTCGAGTATGCGCCATTTTATCTTGCACATGCCAAATACACGTCATTCCTCAGGGAGGAGTGATGGAAGTTGAAAACTTCCTACATCCCGGACGGCTGAGTGTTGTTCTTGAACTCTGAAATATGATGCCTCTAGTTGTGATATGGAGCTACGTACCCCAACATGTTGGGATACTCGGAATCCATGAGGTAATACTTGCCTGCATCGTTACCATTCGTGAAAGATAAATATCAATTAATCATCCTCGTGCAAGCATTTGTGCAAATGTATTACCTTCTGGTGGATGCGAGAACCGGTCTCCGTATTTCGCCATTGTCCCATGCAGGACAAGAATGTCATGCACTGATCTGGGCCATCCTGTGCACATAAAAGTGAACCTACAATCAAAGTCACATACCGCAAGCACATTTAGTCACGTACCGTAAGCGCATTTTAACTTGTGTACCCGTGTCTGTTGAAATACCTTGTGTGCTCCTCATTTGAAATTGTGACTTACACATGTGTGCCATCAATCTCCCCTATACAGTTCATGAAGTATGGATAGAACCTTCGCTGAAGTAGTCTCAGACACATACTCCAATAAGTAGGATCAGATGGTGCAATGACATCACCTACAAATCTTTATACACACTTTAGCAACTCATTGAAATTTCTGCTTATCATATCAACTGCTCAAATTGATTCATGACCTATCTGTTGGATTGCAGCGATCCACACGTCCACAAGAGCAAGGCGAGTGCTTCTCTTGAGGTGACTTCTAGGGAGGATTTCAGGCCATAGTTTTCCACCAGAGTGTCGTGCAACCTATCAAACACTCCTCGGTGCATCTTAGATATGTTGTAGCACTGCTAACCACTAGCAAGTTGCAACTCGATCCATTGTAAGTTGATCATTATTGGAACTCTCGGGGGTGGCCTAGACCTCGAACTTACTTCATCATTAGGGAAGCGAACGCGGCAAAGGCCAGCGAGGCAATGGAGCCAATGGAAGCTTTAGCCCCATCGTTGACCCTCTCACTGGCCTCCTGCCCCCTCGCACTCATAACTTCATAACAACAGGAGCAAACAACAAAACAACCATAATTCAGTACTCCATAGTTGTCAACATTGTTTTGAATGCACATAGAACATACATGAACACAGAATAGGCACATAACAATCAAAACTATTTGTGGAACATGGATATGCAAATTTATTAACTCATTGGATCGTTGGTTCATGCATCATACAACTCCGCAAGCTAACAACATAGCCAAACACACATATCAATGGGAGTTCATGCAAATAATGACAATAGAACAACAGGAGTTCATGCGTAGATCCTGCAAAAAAATATAAACACATAGAGGAATAGAATGTTAATGCATGCAAATTGTAAGGACCAAACCCAATGATAAGCTTAGGGATAGTTCTTCATCCTATTCCATGTCCTCTTAAGCCAACGAAGCCGACCCTCGCTCATTTGCATGGCTAGAAAGCTAGTGTAAAACTCTGCCTTCATGAATAGTTGTGTGGCATAGTAGTACTTGTCACTCTCTTCCTCGGCCACGAATCCTGAACCACATAGATCAGCTACATGAACTCTTCCCTCACTGAGTCACACATGGGGGATGTGGCACATGAGCCCGATAGTCGAGTGTCGGTGGTGTGGGTCTTCTCACAGATGTTGACCAAATGCTTTAGCTCGGCATTCTAGTCGATGTGCTTTGCATGGGGGGTGTTACTCGGCAGGGTGGCTCATGGCCAAGGCCTTTTCTTGCAGGATGTTCCAGAGGTTCCTCCACTACCCCCATTCTCTGAGGGGATGACAGGGTTGGCATCATCATCCTTGTTGCCGGAGTCCAATGTGTCAACACCTGGCACAAATGCGTACTTACTCGTGCTGGTGTCATTGCTGAAGATGACCTCCATCGAGTCCTCATGTCGTAGGGTTTCCTTTTTGAACTTCATCACTGATCTGGTCTTCCCCTGCAAAAACTAAGGCATTGCACAATTGCTCATTTGGCCATGATGCACATGAAATTAATTGAATGAATATTACACTTCTCACAGGGTACTAACCACAGTAGCTTGTGCCCACCACGTGTTGTTGGTGGCAATAGAGCCCGTCTTAGTGTGGCAATGGAGCCCGTCTTAGGGTCAACACAAGGCCTGAGGCACGTTGCTTCAAGGTCTTCCATGTGGCATAATCCCGTATGAGACTCTCCCGCTTATTCTTCATTTACTTGCATGCATAAGACCGGTCAGTGCACTCTTTGAATTTGCGGCAAAGGTTGTCGTACCCCATCTGGTTCAGACATGCAAAGGGTCAGTTGTGGGCCATGATCTCCTCATGCAAACATGCACAGGCATCCATCCATAGTTTAGTCGTCGTCACTGTGAGTTGGTGACGCTGCTCATCACGGCTCTAACCAGCCAAGGTAAGGACTATAACCCCTTTCTTCTTGCTATTTTCCTTACTTGATTTGCTAAGGTTACCCATGAGGTGAGATGATTTTCGGTGAGATTTGGGAGATGGATGAAAGGGACAAGGCTGTGTGGTATCCTAACCGATTTGGTTAGGTCAAGGTCCCTAGGGGTCTCCTAGCACTGTAGCTTGATTTCTCTTTTATGAAGGTAAGTGTGGTGAGATTTCTGTGGGTTTTGGCATGGTTTCACTAGATTCTTGTGGATTCCACGACCCCTCGACTTCGGCCATAGCCCCTCGACCACAGCCCTATTCGACCACGACACCAACTTCGACGACCAGTTTGGGAGACCAAAATCGCCAGACAGCGCGACAGGCTTTGAGCGAAGAGTGGGAGGAGGTAAAGAGACTCACCGGACGAGCGACCGCTGGGCGGCGGCGGTAGGGGAGAGCCCCGTGGGCAAGAGTAGTAAGAGGAAGCCACCGCCATTGCCGAGTGCACTTCTCTTTGATCCACTGGCCGCTGTCGTTGAGCGTCATTCTCTCCGATCCACCGGCCACTGTCGCCGAGCGTCGTGCCATTGGTTAGAGGGGCGATAGGAGATGGAATTAATGGCGGCGCTCTAGGGAAAGTCGGGGGACTGCAATCAGATGCTGCCACGCGGAGAAAGAATTGGTGGCGGCGCCGAGGAAGAGGAGGAGGCGCGACACGAGGGTTCGGGGGAGAAGGAGGCGGCAGTTGTGAGAGGTGGAGGCAGGGAGGCGGCGACGGACAGATGGGGAGAGGAGGCGGCGGGCAAATGCGTTGGGGAGGCGGCGATGAGGGGATGCGATGCTGCTGGGGAAGTTGAGGGACTACGACCAGACGCTGCCGTACGGGGAAGGAATTGGTGGCGGCGCTGAGAAGAAGAAGGCAGCAGTTGCGAGAGGTGGAGTAGTTGCGGGACGTGGAGGATGCGGGGAAGAGAAGAGGAGGAGCGTGACCCACGCATCGGCCCGACCTTTTCTACGAGGAGCGGAAGAAATATCTACATGCCGATCTGGACAGCTGATCTTTGATCGGGGGAAGAGAAGAGGAGCGCGGCCCACGTGTCGGTCTGACCTTTTCTACGAGGAGCGAAAGAACTACCTATATGCGGATCTGGACAACTGATCTTTGATCGGACGGCTAAGAAGAGAGGAGGGAGAACGAACCAATGACCATCAACTCACATTTTTATAATAGTAAAGATCATGGCTGCCTTTGCCTTGCATGAGTTGATCCTTTCTTTGGGTGGTGTTGCTTTCCTTTTTTACATGGGTCATTTTTTAATTGTGTTAGTTCGTATTGAATACCAATACAACTCGTATATGGATGTAGCACAGTTGGTTTCGCGATGAATTTTACAAATTGTGTAATAAATCCACACCATTATAATTTGGTTTCATCATAATTGACAGCGTACATCTTTCACTTTTTTCCATCAATTAATGTGAAAATTTCTACTCATTAAGAGCGAACATAGTGATTTTTCTTTGCTTTAATAAATAATTAGCTAAATGGCCCACGTAATTGCGTGTCTAGCACTAATAATAGAATTGTATTACTTCTAATAATCATTTGTAATTATCACTTTAGTTTAGCTCATAACGCTAAGCTTTGAAAGACACGATATGATACGAGCAGCGGCTGTGCTTGGGAAGATGGTAGTTGGTACCTACCGTTAGCAGGGCAGTCTACCACTTTGTCCCTCAGATGTGCCTTGGAACCGGAGAAGCCACCTCTAAGAGCAACTCCATCCCATTAGTCATTTCTCCCTCTCTATTTTCTAGGATGAAGAAGCTAGCTATTATTTTCAGCTCTCTATTTGAGTTAGCATTCCAATGGCCTAGCTATTTGAGAAGCGAGTGAGGAGGCGCTCGTCAAATCTAGCTAGCGGCCGGGAGAAAATAGCGACTCGATAAAAATGAAGAGGAGGATAAAGAACCAGTTGAAGTACATTTCTTGAGTCATATTAGGTAAATATACAATGAAGAGCAGGATAAAGAACCGGTTGGAGTTGCTCTAACATGCTTTATGCTCCGTTTGGTTGACTAAAAAATAGTGATTTATGGCTAAAATTATATTATAGTTGGCTGAAATTATATTATAGCTAAATATGGTTTATTTGGCATAATTAAATTTTAAAAAATTTAAAAATAGAAAAAAAATATATTAGATCATCATAGACAACGCAAATGATTATAGAAAAAAGAACAAGAAAAAAGCTTTAAAAAGACAAAAGTTTAGAAAAAGACAAAATTTATGAATAGTAAAAAATAAACCAGAAGTTAGAAACTCAAGCTAAAATGAGCGGACGTTAGTTTTCTTCAAATGTGAAGTGTAAAATTGACTTCAATGTCTCCCTAGCAATACGAAGTTCTCGAATTCATTATTCGAAACCCCCTGTTTGGTTGACCTTGTATTCAGGATTGTGCCTGTCCTCTATCCCTCGCTCAAACGTGTCCACCTTTTTTGGCGGATGGCACATACATGCATGAAAACAATATAGAACTAAACCCCTTTCTTTCTTTGGATTTATCTTGTGCTGCACCTGGCCTTTCAATGAACTTTTAGTTTCATAGGGCTTGCACAATGGCTGCCACATAGGTTGTTCCCTGTTATATCACCTAAAATCCTAGATGGGAGGGCAAAAGGTTAAGAAAGAGGAGATGAAATCTCTTATTCAAGAGACATCATGTGAAAGCAAACCATGGTTCAACAGAGAGAATTGTGGTGGAGGCTAATGAGAAAAGGTTTAATTAAAGTAATAAACAACCAATAGGAATGGTGATAGAGACAAACAGATGTAGGGGTTGCCTTTTCTCTAAATGATGTGGAGGTTCTAGAGATAGCCTATTGTACATGTCCATATGTGTCAATCAATTCAAACCTGCTTAACATCATTACTCCAACGCCATATGGTCTAATTAGTTGATTGGCTGGTGAGCACCTCTATCAATCTTAATAACTCTGTCCATTTACTTTTATAACGCACGATTTAACTTGGCACGTCTCTAAAATCAGACTTTCAGCGCTGTTTTTTTAACCGTGTATTGTTTATTACTCCATTCATTGATTAATGTAGGACATATTTTGACTTGATACAAAGACTAAGGTGTGATAAAATTGAAAAAGTCATGAGAGGAAATAACTCAAGTACCTCTTGTAATTTCTTTGAATAGATGAGAGATAATACTTTGTGTGGGTGGTAATGAATAAATGCATATGAGAGAAAATAAATATGGCCATGGTGGGAAAAACATCATTATATTTGCATACACACCCTACATTTATCAACAGAGCTTCAAAAAGTATATGCCTTACATTAATCGACATAGGTAAGTACTACAAAATCATGATTTATGAAAGTACTTTTAAATACAAATCCAACGGCATCCCTTTTGTGTCAAAAAGAGCTATATACAAAACCTATATATTGCTTAATTATTCGTAAAAGTTACAAAGTTTGAATCTTGAAATAGGATGGCGTGCCTTATAAAAATCAACAAAGTGAGCAGCATGTTGTACTCAAAGACAACAGGTAATTGCAGCAACGATATTGAAGTCGCTAAATGTGGATTTCTAGCGAGAGAATTGCTATGGAGATGAGAGGAAAATTATAGCATGTAGCAACTCAAAAATTATTAGGATGAAACACATACCTCTACTAATCTTAACCAAAGCATAGATTTTCGTCAATTAATCTCTCTGGTTTGTGTGGTTATGTAGTTACCGTGGAAGATATGCAAGATCGCTTCCATCATCGAATCATGGTTTGTCAAATAGATACAAGGCTAGTAGCCTGCCTTCTAAAATCCAATGAATAGTATAACACCCCCATTTCTAAGGGCGTTAGGTTTCTCATAACTGCCCAGAACTATTTAGCTGCAAGGTACTATAGTTGAGTACTGTATATTATGCCAACACAAGCTCCTTCATAAAAGCCAAACTTTATTACAGAATTATGATTTAGCAACCTAGTTTTACACGGCCCAAAGTTATATTACATCACAAAAAAAAACACCACATGTGTGTCTGAGCAAGATAAGTCCTAAAAATAGATATCGTCTACACTACAGGATTCCTCAAAGTTCTCTTCTAAGGGTTCCTCATTTTCTTCCCAAGCTTTATCCGATGATATTTTAGTAAATATGAGCACAACCATACTCAACAAGTCACATGGGAAATACTATTTAACTACTTGCCAGGATTCTCAAGAGATGAAAGTACAATGGTTTTATTAAGGTAATTATGGATGCAATTTTATTTGTAAATATTTTTGAACATAGAATAACAAAGCATTAAAATGGGGCTCAACAAGTTGATTACCGGATTGAAACATTATGAATGTTACTTATGCGTTGCTATTGGAATCACCCATTAAACACAACTTTATTTACCGAAAGTACAGCGTATTCAAATACTATTTGAGATTTTGATTCTACAGAGTTGTCCAACTTTACCCACAAGATTTCTTAAACCCTCATGACTGAGTTGAGAAAATAAGATTTTTCACTGCTCTCTTCTCTATATAGCATCTACCCGGTAGTACTACGGTCACATAGTTGACATTCCACTGGCCAACTCAGAAAGTGCTCCCTGGCCCCGTGTGCTCCTACCATTGTTAAGTATAGTTTTACCACTTGCATACTACCTCCTTTATACACGGACCTTTCCACTTCTGAAATACCAACACCCTTTAGATATTAAATTGATTTGAGTAGCTACTAGGCCAGGTTTGATAAGTCAAAACTTGTGATTGAACTGTTACTATGTTCTTTACTCGGCATAAAGTTCTAGTCCTTATTTTTCACCAATGAGGCAACTATTCACAAGCCATTAACCTAGTGCACCCCAACACTACCACCAATCCAACCAAAGCTTCCTCCCTAGGGCAAGGATATGGATTCCAACCATCTCGTGATTTTTCATGATACATCCTTAACTCTAGTAACAGTCTATAATTCTATTGGCAGGACACCAAATCTCTTAGTAGTGTAAAACATTTAAGTTCTTTAATCTACCATGGTATATTTAATAGTAATATTATTATTTCTAAGGTTTATCAAGGTGAATATGGTCATCAAGTAAGACGAGGCTTTTCCGATGGTAGGATATAGCTAATTATCATAACATTCTAAACAATTATTTTAATTAAATAACAAGCTAGGGCACGGTTGGGCGGTGGAGCTTGTCACTGGCGAGGTAGGGGGCTAAAGAAGCCAGGGCAAGGCTTTGAAGGGGTTCATGGTGTCATAGTGGAGCTGTAGATGGAAACAATTGAAGAATGGTGAAGCTTAATACCAAAATTGGAAATTGGGGGGGGGGGCTTACAACGGGGTTACAGCGACAACGACGATCTTCCAACCGATGAGGGAAGTGGGGGTGGTCTTGGGGCTACTAGATGCCAATGTAGTGAATGGTGGCGCTTATGGGCTTTTATAGCCGAAGTATGGCGGTTGGGAGCAGTGGGCACTTTGTTCGGTTGGCGGTGCGTGGCCAGGGAGGACGGTCGTGAGAAATTGGCAGAGATTGGCAAACTGCAGTGGCACTTCAGCCCTAACGCTCCTGGGATGCCGAGCTACAACGGTCAATTTGTGCGGGCATAGTGTGCCAGCCGTGAGAGAGCAGAGGGGTGGCGGTAAACTTGATCCCAACAGTTGTGGCACGCAGTCAAGGTTCTTTAATGAGGGATGTCAGGGGACTGTCAGGGCTCAGCAGGTGATGGTACGGTGCTTGACTGAGGTTGACAGTGGAGAGCAGGGTCATGGTGGCGACGAACAAAGAGAGGCCGGGTGTCGGTGTGGGAACAAGACGGTGGTGAGTTTTAGGTTGACACCAAGGATAAAAGGAAGCATAAAGCCGGGAAAGGAAGGCGCAATTGGCCATGGAATTTCCTAATTGGGAAAGATTCAAATTCAAGTGAAAATCCAAGAAAAATCAAAATCAATTTGAATTTTTGGGGCGTTTCAAATAGTCCGAATTTTGGACGCTTTTAGCACTTTTGCTATCGTAAATTCCAAAAATGGTACCGGTGAAAACAAAATTCCTAACCTAGCCCCTAGCCGACCGCACCATTTAACCGGGAGCTGACACGTGGAATGGTGCGGTTGGGGAGCGCACCACTCCGAAGTGGTGCGGTCGGGGAGCGCACCACTCCGCCGAGTGGTGTGGTCGGGGAGCGCACCACTTCGGAGTGGTGCGATCGGGGACCGCACCACTTCGGTGTCGTGCGCTCCCCGACCGCACCATTCCACGTGTCAGCTCTCGGTTAAATGGTGCGGTCGGCTAGGGGCTAGGTTTGGAATTTGTTTCCACCGGCGTCATTTTCGGAATTTGTGGCAACAACGGTGCCAAAAGCGTCCAAAATTCACACTGATCGGCATGAAAAGTGACATGTCTTTGTGCTTTGGATGCAAAAGGCCAGGAGCCAATGACACAATGCGGCACGTACGACGAATGTGACAAATAGTGTTCGATGGATCCAAAGTGGCATGAAGTCACACGCTACATCCTGTTCTTTTATGTGACAGTGCGGCACCGCTATATCCCGTGCTCGCATAACAACCTTGCAATTCATGCTTTGCAGATTCAGATTTCGTGTCATAGCGTGGTAAGAAAGACCAGTCAATAGAGGGGCATTTTTCAGGAAAAAAAGTTGGGGAAATTGACAGGCCGAATACAGGTCTTACTCGTCTATTTATTTTCATATATTCGCTAATTCAAATTTAGAGTTCTATTTGTCATGCATTCTAGTTTGTATCAAATTAATCTATACCATTATAACTAAATTCACCGTAATCGACAATGTAGATATTTTTTTCACCGTTAACACGATAATTTCTAACACTTAGCGAAAGGATTACCTATTGCATGGCTATGGAAAGGATCACTTTGATCTCTTATGCGTCTCTCCATCTTGCTGCACCTAGCGGGCTCTTGCATGCATCTCTCCTGAGTTGATTTTTCTCTAGTGTGGTTCGGTTTCTTTGTCTTCTCTGCGACTCTGCCGAGCTGATTCTCCTATCACTTTATCAAAGTTGTCCAAAGTAAGTACAGAGAGATTAATAATAGTATTCCAGCGTCGCCATCGGCTTAGCACGAATACTTTCACTCGAAAGTTGGGCTTGTGTCAATGATATAATTTGGTCTACTGGGATGTTCACATGAGGAGAACATTTTGCATCCACATGTGAACACACGTACACTAATCAGACTCAAGTCTCACATTATGCCCCTACGTAACGACTTTTTCACGTACTCATCTAGCTAGCTTGTGAACAACGTGAAAACTCCTCTAGTTTGGATACTAACTAAATAATGGCATCCGAATCCTTCTTCAGTACGTGAAATATTAAGCTAATCTGGCCGAATTCTTTACGTGAAACTTTTTTCAGAAAATAAAATTTATAATCTAAAATCTTTCGCTTTTCGATACGATTAATATGGTAACTTCTAATATTTAAGAGTGAATATAATGAATTCTTGTCCTATCGCTTTAATAATATAATAGATTTCTAACTTTTGAGAGTGAATATAATAAATTTTCTATCATTTTAATAATATAATAGATAGATAGTTGATAGATATCAACATAAATGGATATATAAATAGACAGATAGGAAGGTGTTATAATATCTTATTCCTGTTGCTAGACTCACCGTTCTTCGACACCATTCGGGAACTTGAGGAAGACGCACCGTGGAACGCCAGAAATTCTCACATTCTCTCATTTCAAAAAGAAATTCTCACATCCTCAAAACAACCTTGGCCGACTAACCGAGGAATGTTGGCACAAATTCTGCGGTCATGTCCCCTAGGTAATACGTATGCAATGCACACGCAATGCATCCTGTACAATCAAAACGTGCTGCATAGTCCCTCTCAATTTGAAAGGACGATCGAGAGAGAGAGAGAGAGTGGTCGATGATCGATCTGATGCTGTGCTACGGCCTACGGGGTGATCGGTTGGGCTTCAGTTTTTAGCTTCCGATTTATTTTTTACTATTCATAAATTTCGTCTTTTTCTGAACTTTTGGTTTTTTGCTGAGCTTTTTTGTCGGTTCTTTTTTCCGTATTTGTTTGTATTATATGTAATGGGCTAACATATTTTTATATTTTTTTAATTTTTTTAAAATTTAATTATGCTAAATAAGCCTCTGTCAACTACCGTATTTTTTTCAGCCAGCTACAATTCTTTTCAATTATAAACTATCAAAAATAAGCTCAAATGATCACCACCATATATCTCATGTACAACGTCTTCTCGCAGCAGCCCCAATGCTCTACACCTCTACCTAACTGCGGTAAAGTGTTGATCGGCAGTACATCGCAATGGCCCATCATGCGCCGGAAAAAGGGAATGGCCACCGGAGACGGCTGGAAAGCACCGTTGATCGACATGCAGAAGACGATCAAACGTCCGATCATCAGCAGTTCTCCGCTTTACTTTTGCCTGTTTTCCGATCCGGCTGACCATCAGGGAGAAATTTTGCTGTGTAAGTGTAACGGAGGTACAAAGCGACATGTATAACGAGCCAATAGCGTGACGACATGTGGTGCAAAAATACTGTGGAAATACTGTAGCATAAGGGGAAAAACAAAAAAAAAACTGTACCGCAGTGCTATAGCTCGGGGAAAAATTTACATTTTCTGCGATGCTACAGTGTTTTCCCCAGTGCTACAGTGTTTGTACAGTATTTTTGCTCATGTGTCGTCACGCCGTTGGCTCTGTTATATAAGTCGCTTTGTACCTCCGTTACACAGCAAAATTTCTCACCATCAGGAGCAGCGCCCGGCCGCCGGCCGCAACACCTTAACAACCTAAAAGCCCCATCCGTACCGATGAAGAGGCATTTATATTGGATTTTACTGATAGTTTTTAATTTTAGTTTATAAATAATGAAAACTTATAGAGAGACATTTGTATGTGATTTTGATCGATATAAATAAAGTCACTACAGTATCTACTATAATCGACTAGAAGAAGACACTCCGTTTAAATGTTAGGTACTGTAAAAAAACGGCTTTTAGAAGCGGAAGCGAACAGGCCCAAACTCACCTCAAATCTGTAGATGAGTAGGTAGAGGTGCTAATAGGTTGGGTTCAAACAGGTTAAACGGGGTGGGTTCTTATTCGAGTTGGATTTGGATGGGTGGAAACAGGTTGGAAGAACGAATGGGTTGGATTGGGTTACCTCATAAAAAGGATTCGGGTGGGGTGGGGTGGTTTAGAAATTTTGAGTTGAAATCGGATTGTGAATGGGTTAAACCCGTGACGTGGCCTAATGAGGTGGCACTTAGATTATCCATCGGTTTGGACTACCATATTCAGTTATAGAAGTTTCCTATAAAAGCATGTGAGGCCCATGTTTTCATCTAGCCTCGCCAATTTGCATAGAGTAGCTCCTCTATTTGCAAAATCATCTCCAATAAATTTTAGTTAATTTCGAGAAACTTTTGTAGTGTGAACCTGATATTAAAACTTCAAATATTGAAGTTTTATGAAAACTTTCTATACAAGCATGTGGGCCCACGTCTGTGCCTAGCCCTGCCAATTTGCATAGAGTAGCTCTCCTATACACATAATCATTTCCAATAAATTTCAACCAATTTCGTAAAACTTTTGTAGTGCGAACGCGAAGTTGAAGTTTCAAATACCGAAGTTTTACGAAAACTTCATATAAAAGCATGTGAGAGCCACATGTGCATTTAACCCTGCCAATTTGTATAGAGTAACTTTCTTATATGCAGAATCATTTTAATAAATTCTAATTGATTTTGAGAAATTTTTATTGTGTAAACGCGAGGTTGAAATTTTAAATGCCGAAGTTTTACAAAAATTTTCTATAAAAGCATGTGGGGTCCACATTTGCACCTAGCTCTGCCAGTTTGTACAAAGTAGCTTCCCTACATACGGAATCATTTGCAACAAATATCAATCGATTTTGTAAAACTTTTGTAGTGTGAACACGAAGTTGAAATTCTAAATACCGAAGTTTTACGAAAACTTTATACAAAAGCATGTGAGAGCCACATGTGTACCTAACCCTGCCAATTTATATAGAGTAGCTCCCCTACATACATAATCATTGCAATAAACTTCAATCAATTTCGTAAAAAATTTATAATGTGAGCGTGAGGTTGAAATTCTTAATACTAAAGTTTTACGAAAGTTTCTTATAAAAATATGTGAAGCCTAAGTGTGCGTATAGCCCTGCCAATTTTCGCATAGTAGCTCCTTTACATACAGAATCATTTGTAATACATTTCAATCGATTTCGTAAAACTTTTGTAGTAGGAACGCGATGTTAAAATTTCAAATACCAAAGTTTTACGAATAAGTGACAGGTTGGTAAATGGGTTGGGAAGTGGATTGAGGTGGTGATCGGTTCGGCTGAAAAAGCTCGTGGCTTATGGCTGAAAAAACCACTGTAGCAGACAGATGCTTATTTAGCATAATTAAATTTAAAAAAATTTAAAAATAAAAAAATATGTTAGCCCATTACGTATAATATAAACAAATACGGGAAAAAAAGAACCGGCAAAAAAGCTCAACAAAAAAGCCAAAAGTTCAGAAAAAAATGAAACTTATAAATAGTGAAAAATAAGCCAGAAGCCGAAGCCAAGTTGATCAGGGCCTGAACCCATGAGTTCGAGTTGGGTTGGGTTTAAGTGAAAAGTGGTTTGGGTTAGATTGGATTTAAGTAGAAAGTGGTTTAGATTAGGTGAGGTTGTGAAAAACCTTTTGTAGATTGGGTGAGAATGAAAATTTGATTTCGTCTTGTATAAATTAGGTAGATTTTAGATTAGATTTTAACCCATTAACAAACCTGTGGGACTAGCTAACAGTACGTACGACGGCAAGGACGACTGCATGGATTGGCTTCGGAAGCACTCCATCGCACATTTGCATGGAAAACTGGGCCTGCCAGAATCCGATTCCAGGTTCAGAGAACTCAAGTAGTCCGTGCATCACACTCAGGCACAGCGAGAGCTTTCTGAACATGCAAGTACTGATCCCGTACGCATTTAGCAACGAGCTGAACGAGGCTTGACCGGTCAAAGCCACGCATAAAAACCGAGCCATGTGACCCGGATTAAGGCCACCTTGCAGACTGCCCTGGGGAATGTAATGCAGATATCAAGAGCACATGCGAGTGTCATGGGGAACCACGGGCCACGGACACTGCCTTAATTGATCAAGCAGATCGAGTTAGGACGACGATAATAACGCGAGCGAGAGCGAGGGGTAAAGCTTGTTGGGTTATTTAGCCCCCACATGATATAGGAGCCCGTGCTCTCACACCAGCCCAAGCAAAAGACGCACACCAGAGAGGAGAGGAGGGAGAGGAGAGACAAAGGGTCTGTTCTTTTTAGCTGTGACTTGTGGCTTTTGGTTGTAGCTTATGACTACTTTTAGGTTGTTTATACAAGAGATTACAAAGTAATAAAAACTCACATACGGTTTTTGCCGATATAAATAAAATTACTAAAGTATGTACTACAATTAACTAGTGAATTCTATATTAAAAAAATACTCTGTTTAAAAGTTAGTTACTGCAGAAAAACTGAAAAATAGTTTCAGTAAAGAACAGGGCAGAGGATGGGGTTGGTGGTGCTCGACCGGGACGCCTCACCGGCGCGAAACCGTGGTTAAACGGATGGTTCCACCGCATCGAAATCGATAATTTTGCCCCCAAAAACGTGCGCCGGCTTGGACCAGCGCGCGGATTCGCGCTCGCGTTCGCACCCACCACCCGACGCCTCGCCGATGGGCTCGTCGCGGAGGTGCGTTTGGGCCAACCGCTGGCCTGGGCCTCGCTGCTCTGGGTGGTCCAATCACAGTGCTCCAGTGCATCAACAATTCCGAACCCCGCACGTTTTCCTCTCGGTGTTCGTTCGGCAGCGCGTGCGCGAGATGCTACCTATACGGTTACATCATTACGAGACGGACCACCTACACGGCTACACACCTACAAGCTAGAACGACGCATCAGTGCATCACCGAATCGAGACACACGCCAATCCAGCAGTCACACGGCATGGAAACGTGAAGTGAGTCAACCAAAGCTAGCGGCCGGCCGCACGCCGGAGCCCATGGCGCCGGGGATCTCGATCTCCTACGCCGCAAAATCGGTGCCATGAAAGGATGGAACAGTTGAGACTTGATCATGGACTGCATTGCTTACCCCAGTTTTGGTGATCTATCTGCGGTGCTATGGCTATGGCTAGCTGCACTGTACTCGATCTTCCACAGGGCGGCGATGCGGACAGCACTGGATGTAGATGTAGTACTACAGTATGCCGTTCCATCACAGAATCTATCGACTTGCTTAACGTGGACCTAGAGGGTAGGATCCCAGCTCAGGCACCAGAGAAATTTTATCTTGCTTTCGCGAGTGTAAATAAGAACAATTTCATTCCGGGAAACAGGCTTGGATGGGATCTGATCTTTGAGGGATTTCACCTGCCTCAGGAGCAAAATCCCCCATTTCATGGATCAATGGCAATCTGCCAAGCCTAGCAGCCTCCGGCAAGGCATTCATATTGCTTTTTTTTTTTTGCACAGGCACGTAATTTTATCCATCCACTGATGGGAAGAAGAGCATCCCAAAAGCTCAGTGGGGAAGAGAACATTTGGAATCTAAGTACTAATTTTCTTATCATCTCCTAAACAAAGGCCAACCCAGGCAACAGCCTATCTCTTGAAAACTTCGCCTCCTTTCACCATTTTTAACTCATTTTCATCGTAGTGGCTCTCCTATGGACCGCCATGCAAATGCTAGTACCTGGACACTTTACAGCATATCACTGGCCGGTGTCGTACTACATGCTGCCCTTTAGTTAGCTGGGTAAGTAGAGGTTACGGCAGATAGTGGTACTTGAAACTGATAACATGCATGCGTGGACATCTTTTGCATTGCCACATAAGCAGGAACGGTGGGCCAGAGGCGTCGAATTTGTTCAAAGTTATTCCCACACAGCAGAGGGATGAAAGGCTACAATTGTGATTTTTAAAGACAATATCAACAAAAATCTGACACGCGGGCAGCTTTTGTGGGTATTTTAGGAGCACACTTTAGGATTTACCATCCTCATGGGATCTGTTCTTTCGGGCTTTTTTTTTATTATAGTAACAGATTATTTTTTAAAAATAAGATATATTAGTTAATTATAGTATATATTAAAAGTTCAATATCTATATCAGTCAAAATCGTAAATGAGTATCTTTCTCCATAATTTCTGTTGCAAACAGCTAAAATTAAAAAAAATCACTTAAAAACCATAAACCGTATTCCCAAAGAACATGCCCTTTCTCTTTTGTTACCGTTAACCAGCAAGAGGAACCATGTGGAGATAAATACAAAGGGCAAAATGCACTCTATGTCAATTGCACCAGCAAATTCTGCCATAAAAAATCAACAAATTCGATTACAAATCGAAAGGCCAAACGGCGGACAAAATTCAACAAGTTTTCTAGTCCAGTAAGGATGTTGAATTAACAGCTCTTATCAATCTAATCTAGGCCATATATAACTAAGATCCAACGGTTAAGATGACATCTTAACCTTCAAAATACACAAAGCTTTCTACTGCAGAAATGGATCAGTTTCTTCTTATATTCGTTGTGCTACGTAGGACCGACTATGGCAATAGAAAGGTGAATAATGCATTCTCAAAATTCCCCATAAGCATCCAGAAATTTTTCACTCCAGTAGCTAAAGAGCTATAAAAATTGTATTTGACAACGTAAATCCAAGTAACAACCCAAAATAGCAAAGACTTATAAATTTAGCTCGTGCCAAAAACCACTCTTGATGCAAATTTCAAAATCCATAATCAAATGATGTAAAACTTTTCACACACCTTGTTGAACATCTTAGAAATATATTCCATCAAAGAATCGTATAGATCTTGGTTAAATTTTCAATCTTTCCTCGAAGCATGCAAAATTGCAACAAACTAGAAAAATATCAAAAAATTGAGAAACAACTTCCTCATGGGTTAAGAACAACCAAGATGTCTCTAGATGAGTTCTCATCTATCACAGCAAGCAAGACCACCAAAAGATTCAAAGCTAAGACCTTCCAATGAAGACTCCTCAAGAGAGCCTCCAAATCAAGCAGGAACCAAGCAACTTTGGAATCTTGTAAACCACATTGCCTAGATCAAGAAAGTGAGATCCTTGGCACGCATCAAGATCAAGAAAGTGAGAGAAAAGGCAAAGAACCAATAACAAAAGCAAATCAACCAAAACAAGAATACTTCATAAGAGAAACAAAATTGACATATTGCTACTTAATGATGAATGTTTCTCAGTCACTCCAAAAGGACAAGATAGCACATCACAACACTTACTCTTCTCTCTCAAACACTAACCCTACAACTCAACAATGAAAAGAGTTGGGATAGTTGGCTAGCAAGCTTCCATCCCCGAACCCATTAAATAGATAGAACAACTAGCCCACATTTAACTATAATAGATACTATCCACTAGTACAATTGAGAGAAACCAAGTTAAGTCCTTGGACATTAACCAAGTGAAGCATCCACATCCCAATGTGCTATTTGCACTCACTTTACTGCACTATCATTTGTCCAAGTGAAAACCATTTTAGTTTAACCAAGACTGAAGACACATCTATGTCATACTATACAAATTTTATAATTGTGGCTACAACTACGATTCAATATCTCTTTAAGTCAAAATTTATTAATTGATCAACAAGAGATGATGAGCCGAACGTAACAATAAACATGACTAAGCATACTAGAGATACAACCCAAGTGGGTACTAGTATTACATCACTAGATAATTAACCATCCAATGATAATAATGGAATCATGGCATTCAAATTATCAAGGAGGGTTTAATCCATTTGATTGATAACTACCAGGTATAAGGGTTTGTATTAAATTAGCAATGCATAATAGTTTAGAACAAAATATTAATAAATAGATTCAATATGATCAAAGGTCATGACTTACCTTGGCTTTGCTCAGTTACCAACTCTCGAACTTCAATTTCTGTTTCTGCTTCTTTAAAGATGTTATCTAACGAGAGAGGAAATTAATAAAATATAAATAAATTAAAATAAAATTCAAAAATAACAAAAACTAGAACTAAAATATAAAGCTCAATTTTAGATGAATTTAGAAAGAAGAATTACGTCAATTGGAGTTCGAATGGAGAAAAAGGGCTCTCGAAAGGTTTGAATATAAGAAAACACTATTTGGCTTTTTCTAGATTTATTTTCCTAAAGGAATTTTGGTTTATGACGTCAAAAAGGTTTTTTGGTTTTTGACTGAATTGTTTTCCTAAACAAAATTGATTTGGGTCACTGGCATGCAGGGTCGCGTTCTATGGACTAAGTCTACGGATCAAGGCTTGGGTCTACGGTGAATTGGGTCTATGGCACAGTGGATGACATGTGGGGACCACATGGAATAGGTTTGACTCACGGTGAAATAAGTTCATGGAAGATTCTAGAACTGATGTGGTGAGGGGTGACGCAAGCACTGACGCCAGCACGGCGGTCGAACCAAGGTGACGCTTCGGAATCGAGGGGACAACATGGGAAGCGAGTAGGCGATGAATGGAGTGACACGAGCCGATGTGGCTTGGTCAACGGTGAAGACGAACAGCGGAGGAAGGAGTGGCGCTCGGTAGATTGGCGGCTCATCGGCGGGAAGAGTCGATTGCGGCACGGGACTCCGACAGTGGGGAAGACAAAGCGTCATGACAACTTGGCGAACTTGAAGACGACGAAGACGAAGATAGCGGAGTGACTTGGTGATGGCGCTAGTGTGAAGAGGGCGAGGTGGCTTGAGGTACGGAGACCAAAAGCTTGGATCGGCCTTTTATACAATGTGGCACGAAAGTCGGGATGGCAGTCTGAGGCGAGCACGGTGTGCGGTGACGATGTCCGAGGTGGACACGACGAGGCAACCAGATCGGAGATGACACAGGTGAGAAAGATGAATAATGCATGCTATTTCTCATCTGACAAGCGAGGCCTGTGTGTCAGCGACTGCGCGAGGAAGGCACGGATGGTGACGCGTGGTGCAAGCAAACGGCGATGGGCGAAGCGAGTTGGCGCACAGGAGAAGATCGGGCCGGGATGGTGGGCTAAGCCAAGGCGGGAAAGAAATAGGTTAGGCTCTTTGGTTTTGGCCCAAAAAGCTTTAAGGATTTTCTAACATTTTTCAATTCTCAAAAAAAAGGAAAAATAAAATTTGAGCTCTAGAAACTAGCAAAAAAATCCAAGGAAATACCAAAAAAATCCTTGTAACACAAGGAACTTAAATAAAATAAATTTTGAATTAATTGGAGTTTATTTTATTCACATTAAATCTTTTTAATTTTTAAAAAGTATATTAAGCTTTAATTATTTAAAAAATCCAAATGCTTATTTTTAAAAACCTTCAAAAAGCATAGGAAAATAGGACGTTACATGACAGGTGGGACGAAAGGCTTTTAAATTTCTTATTTATTTATTTTTTCTTAAAGGAAAGGCTAGGTGTGACTGATAGGTGGGCTTGGGCTACAGTGATGGAGGCTATATGTCAGTGGCTCAAAGTTTAAATTTAGTTTTAATTATACTTACTAATGACTTGAGTCCACATGCCAGTGATTAATTTAAACTAATGGGTGTCATTAACATAACTTAATAATGGGTTGATGATGCAATTAACTTAATGATGTTGCTACAGTGATCTCTCTTCCTACCAAAATAGGGCAACGACTTTGCCGGCATTGCCGAGCTCGGCAACGATTGGTGGATGGCGACCCCAAAAATGGGTTGCTGAGGGGTAGAGAAAGCTAGGGAAGTCAGTGTTGTGGCTCGGACGGTGCTGAGGCGAGCCGATGACGGCGCATGGCGGCTGGAACAAGCGAGGGGAAAGGTGGTGGTGACCAGGAAGGAGAGGGAAGGAAAGTGGGGATGCACAAGTAGGATAGTGGTAAGGGGAGCTTACTAGTTCTGGTCATGGAGGCGGAGATGCCGTGAGGCGATTTGATGATAAGAGCTAGGGGCAGCACGTTAAGCACTACGGTGACGACGACTTGGGACAAGGGGAGCTCAAATTAGAGATTAGGGAAGGATGACAAAGTCATAAAGATGCTCTAATAGGTAGGAATTGACCTAAGCCTCATCGGAACAAGGATGGTGACGACAGTGATGGTTTTCGGCTGGAACAAAGGAAGACGATGACACGATGAGCTCTTGTGGAGGAATCCCATAATTGGCTAAGGGGAATCGAAGGTCATGGTTGGGAACATGTTTTGACACATGGAGTTTAGAGATAGAATCACAGGTCACGTGGAACAGTGAAGTGGACACGGTAGCTGGAACCTGGCACGCCAGTGCGAGCTCGATCTTAGCGTGGGGAGGAAGGGAAGAGAAGGGAAGGAGGCTAGGCAGGCACGAGGGGAGGAGGATAGAGGAGAGCCAGGGCGGCCTTTATAGGTAAGGAGTTGCGCACAACACACGACACTAGGTGAAAGGAGCGACGTGCCGAGTGGAGGTGTCAGGGTATCATAGGCCCAACATGCGCGTGGGTGCACGAAGCGCGAGCGGGGGAAGAGAGAAGCACGTGGGTGTGTGATGAGGCGGCAGTGGGGCGCACACATTGGTGCATAGCGGGGCCAGATCGGGGGCGCGGCTAGCTGGCGACTCGACAGCGATGAGGTGACGAGCAAACGACATGAAGCAAAGCCTACGCGGCGACAGTGGCAAGGATGGGGCCGAGCGGTGGCGGTGTTAGTGTGGGCATGCACGACGAGGTGGCTCGAGTCGGAGCGAGCTCCGAGAGCAAAGAGGGAAGAGAGAGTGGAGAGGTTTGTAGGCTGGTGTGCCAACTGGGCCGAGAGAAAGGAGACACAAGGGGAAAAGGGGGAAACGTGACGGCCCACATGAAGTTTTGATTTTTGATTTGAATTGAATTTGATTTTGGGTTTTGAATTTGAGTTTGAATTGAAATCTGAATTTCATTCTTCTCGTTGCTTTCAATTTCTCAGGGAATTTACCATAGATTTAATTTTTGGTATTCTTTATTATTATTATTGCTATTCATTATGTATCTTTTAAATCCTAGGGTTGGTTTTATTTTTATTAATTGTATTATTTCAAGCAGAAACTTCGATCAAGACTCTCGGGAAAGATCAGGAAAATTTAAGTAACACCGAAATGCATTAAAATTTTATCAAATTTTTTATATTTTCAAACATCCACATTTTAAGATGTTACAAGCACGCACAGGAAGGGAATGTGCCAATATGGAGCCTGCCAAACCAGCTAGCGAGCGTGGCCAGAAACCTTTTCTTCTGTTGGCTCTTTTTTTAGTCGCTACTCCCCATCTTCATGTTCCCTGCCACTTTTTACGATCCACTAGTAGTGTTAAAATATGGTCATGCTCACTGTTCAAAGCGCAGATTTCGATGCGAAATGGAGAAGTTTGTGGCAATTTGTCGCTTTGGACTTCTGTTTTTTCCAACGGTGGTCTGGTCGCCATGCAAAAAAATAAAAAAAAGAAGTGTATTTGCAAGCTTGGAACGGCGAAGTCCGGCACGTTTGCATACCAGACATTCTGATGTATAATATCATGTGATACTTGGTAGGATATTACGAATCACAGTAAAGGCTTCAACAAAACATATATTAACATTGCATCATTTTTTTTGGAAATGCAAACGATGGAACACCACAACCTTGTGCCATCCAAGCGACAGTTTCACAGCCATTTTACACTAGCTACTCCAGTAGTAGAAGAATTCTTCACGGATGATTTACCTACCTCAGCTTTCCTTGACTTAGAGAAGTACAATGGTGCTGACTAGGTTGCCTCTAGTGAAATCCACATCAGCACAATCCTAAGTGGAAGAGAGAGAAAAGAAGAGAGAGAAGCAGTCGCATCTCATGCAGAGGTGACCTCTAGCACATTATACGAGGAGAGAGAGATAAACTACCCCTCATGCAAGAGGTGACCCCTGATATATTTATGTAAGTATTAAATGTTTGAGTGCTTTAGTAGAGGTAACTTCTACTCTACTCATTGTATTAGCTACCTCCACATGAGCCACATGTAATCTTTTTGCTTATGTGGCTAGTCCTAGAGGTGGCAGCCACCTCTTCTATTGTACTTGCCCTTAGAGCAGGTACAATAAAGTTTAGTCAGCAGGCTATAGCAAATATAATATCAACAAAATCTTACGTGGCAGAGAGAGAAAGGAAGAGAGAGAAGGAAGCTGGCTACTAAATTACAGTTAGCTATAGCACGTAAAAATATGCATTTCACTCTCTTACACGTGGGGCCAAATAGTTATTGTAATAGCTACCTTATTGTATGAACTATTTTTTTAAGGTTATAGATGAAATGGACAAGTGTTATAGCCACTAGTTGACTATACTTTTGTACTTGCTCTTATGTCACATTAATGCAAAGGGAAAGGCAGTGAAAGATATATGGTCCGGATCGAGATTCTGACCTCCCGAGTTGCCGTTTCTGGAATATTCACGGGTACGCGCGCAGCCTACCCCCTAGCAGATTCCTTCTCGATCTAATTTCACGACATCTGTGGTAATTCTTGACGGCCCTTTTCAGATTCCGTTACGGATAACTCAAGATTTGGCAGAAAAGCGAGGGACAAGGGGCTGACACGTCACTTCCGCGCCCACACGGCCTGAGAAGTCGCCACCCAACAGTTGCATGTCCGTTTCAAATTTCAGTGTACGGTCTACAAAAATCCCCCGCAGAAAAATCATTTCCTGCACTGGAGTAATGAAACAAAAACACACGTTTCTGAACCTCAAATCTGAAAACATTTCGATTTTACACTCCGTGAAGTCTACAGAAAGTAATTTAGGTCCCGTTCGTTTCAATTTGAGTTTTTGGTTTCTGATTTATTTTTTATTATTTCTAAATTTCGTCTTTTTTTTGTTTTTTAGTTTTTTGCTGGTTCTTTTTTCTGTATTCGTTTGCATTGTTTATGATGGGCTAACATATTTTTCTATTTTTAAATTTTTTAAAATTTAGTTATGTTAAATAAGTCATCATCAGTTATAGTATAATTTCAATTAGTTACAGTACCATTTTAATCATAAGCCAAATTATTTTAATTCAATCAAATGGCACCTTAGACTTTAGAGCACGAAAGTAACTGATCTGATTTGAAGCCAGTGAGTGGCTAAGGAGCAGCAGGTAAAGGGCAGGTCAGTCTTAGAATTTGCTTTGTTCAGCCCTACTAGCCCGAATTACTACTCGTCGATCGTCTTTCTCGACACAAGTACGGATACGGAGCATAAATGGATGTACACCGTATACCATATAAGTACATCCTAGTATTAAAACCACATCATAGTACATCACGCAATCAACTAGGGATGGCAATGGCTCCGGTGACCCTTAGGGAATTACCTATTAGAGAAGGGTATAAATAGGGGTGGAAAAAAAGTTCGAGGCTCGTGAGCTAGCTTGGCTCGTTGAAAGCTCGGCTCGGCTCGTGGCACAAACGAGCCGAGCCGAGCCGGCTCGCAAGCCGCTCGATAGGCTCGGTCGGCCCAGCTCGACAGCGTCTCCGGCCCATCACGTGTGAACGGCTCAGTACGACAGTAGTAGTATGTATATATGTATATCAATTTTCACACCTCTTTTGTTACTGAGAGGTATTATTAAAGTACACGTTACTCTTTTCTATGTTAATTTCACATATGGAAAAGAAACCAAAGAACTTATCATTCAGAAAAACAAATCTAAAACATAAAAAAGGTTAAAGACACTCAAAAGTCAAAATAAGCCTAACGAGTCGAGCTTTTTAGAAAAATCAATTTGCATATTCCACCTAACGAGCCGAGCTCGAGCTTTTCAGAAAAGTCAATTTGCATATTCCACCTAACGAGCCGAGCCGAGCTTCATTTTTAGCTCGTTAGTTTAACGAGCCGAGCCTCCTCTCTAACGAGCCGAACCGGCTTGATATCCACCCCTAGGTATAGAGGAGATTTTATCCCTGCTAGATTATATGGGTATGGAAATGCCTCTTCCATCCTCGATTCCTACTATTCCCGATATATACTTACATATGCGTAGATTGATATTTATATATGTCTAAAATATAGTTATTTTCTCTTTAGTTTATATATTTTCGTATACAACTTATCTAATATTATTCTACCGTCTTATGTATTAATAAATTTATTTATTTCTATACAACTATATGATAAATATATAAATTTTTTTTAATATCATTGAAATTTATATTCTTGATAAGATTGTTCTCCGTCAAAACCTCAGGAAAAACAAGGATTAAAAAAATAGCCCTCGATAAGTAAATAGGGAGTATGAATAAGAGGGTAGGAATACCCCTATTGCCATCCCTACAAACAACCGACCAAACCCTGCATCCTTTTGTACGCCCCTTGATGTCGCGGTACGTGCAGCGTATATCTGAGCCGGGCGTACCGCGTACGTACGTATAAGCAATCGCTCGTCCGCGCTGCGTGCTGCCATTGGCTGTTCGGCTCCACACCTCTCACGACTCGCTCGCAGTCTCGCTCTCGGATACAAACGGTAATGGATAATTTATTTTATTCGATATTTATATCTGAGAAAATGCGAATATGGTAAGTAAAATTTGTATTTAAAAATATTTATATTCGTATTCGAGAATATTTGTATCTATATTTGAGAATATTCGTATTCGCATTCGTATTCAAGAATATTCGTATTCGAGACTATTTGATTCGTATTAGATCCGTTTCTAGAACCCATGAAAAATCCGTACGAATTTTGTGATTCAAAATTTAAATTTAAGCGGTTTAAAATCGGTAACCAGTCAAAAATCAGTGAAAAATTGGTAAAACCGTTAGAAATCCGTTTTATCCGATATTCGTATCCGAGAAAATCCCTATTCGAAAATAGGCGTATTCGTATTCAAAAATATTCGTATCTATATTTAAAAATATTTGAATTTATATTTATTTTAAAAATGTAGATTTGTATTTGTATTTGAGACTATTCAACTGATTCCGATCCATTTCCACCCTATACAGGGTGCTACAAGCCACAGCGCTGCAGCGTTAGATAAAGCAAAGCGAGCAAGGGATTGGTCCAAATAAAGCTCCCGCTGCGCTGCCATGGCCCATCTCGCCTAATAAAACACACCCCCACGCACACACCCACTACACCGCACCGCACGAGCCAATTGCTCTCCTCTTCCTCACTAGCTCACCTCAGCTATCAGAAGAGTAGTAGTGGTAGTAGTAGAGCGGCGCCGAGCTGAGGTTGAAGCTAGGCAAGAAACAGAGGGAGAGAGGGCTGGGAGGGAGGAGGAGCAGAAGATGATTACGGCGGCGGACTTCTACCACGTTATGACGGCGATGGTGCCGTTGTACGTGGCCATGATCCTCGCGTACGGTTCGGTGAAGTGGTGGCACATATTCTCGCCGGACCAGTGCTCGGGGATCAACCGGTTCGTGGCGCTCTTCGCCGTGCCGCTGCTCTCCTTCCACTTCATCTCCACCAACAACCCCTACACCATGAACCTGCGCTTCATCGCCGCCGACACGCTGCAGAAGCTCATGGTGCTCGCCATGCTCACCGCCTGGAGCCACCTCAGCCGCCGGGGCAGCCTCGAGTGGACCATCACGCTCTTCTCCCTCTCCACGCTCCCCAACACGCTCGTCATGGGGATCCCCCTGCTCAAGGGCATGTACGGGGAGTTCTCCGGGAGCCTCATGGTGCAGATCGTCGTGCTGCAGTGCATCATATGGTACACGCTCATGCTCTTCATGTTCGAGTACCGCGGCGCGCGGATGCTCATCAACGAGCAGTTCCCCGACACCGCCGGCTCCATCGCCTCCATCGTCGTCGACCCGGACGTCGTCTCGCTTGACGGCCGGAGGGACGCCATCGAGACGGAGGCGGAGGTCAAGGAGGACGGGAAGATACACGTCACAGTGCGCCGCTCCAACGCCTCGCGCTCCGACATCTACTCCCGACGGTCCATGGGCTTCTCCAGCACCACACCGCGGCCCAGCAACCTCACCAACGCCGAGATCTACTCGCTGCAGTCGTCGCGGAACCCCACGCCAAGGGGCTCCAGCTTCAACCACACCGACTTCTACTCTATGGTCGGCCGGAGCTCCAACTTCGGCGCGGCCGACGCGTTCGGCGTCCGCACAGGCGCCACGCCGCGCCCGTCCAACTACGAGGACGACGCGTCTAAGCCCAAGTACCAGTACCAGCTCCCCGCGGCGAATGCGGCGCCGGGGGCGGGGCACTACCCCGCGCCGAACCCCGCGGTGGCAGCGGCGCCCAAGGGCGCGAAGAAAGCGGCCACGAACGGGCAGGCCAAGGGCGAGGACCTCCACATGTTCGTGTGGAGCTCCAGCGCGTCGCCCGTGTCCGACGTCTTCGGCGGCGGCGAGCCGGACTACAACGACGCCGCTGCCGTCAAGCCCCCCCGCAAAAGTAGCAATCTTTTTCACCACATACTACCTGATTTGGGGAGCGTTTCTAGGCTAATTTGTACGTTTTCACATTTCTTTATTGCAGTGGATGGAGCGAAGGTCAAGGAGGACTACGCGGAGCGAGACGACTTCAGCTTCGGAAACAGGGGAGCGATGGACAGGGACCCAGAGGCTGGGGACGAGAAGGCCGCCGCGGCGGCGGCCGACCACAGCAAGGCGGTTGGCGCTGCGCCGACGGCGATGCCGCCGACGAGCGTGATGACGCGGCTGATCCTGATCATGGTGTGGCGCAAGTTGATCCGCAACCCGAACACCTACTCCAGCCTCATCGGCCTCATCTGGTCGCTCGTCTGCTTCAGGTTCGTTCGTACACTACAGCCGCAGCTCACAAATCTACCACGGCGCGCAGTCGTGGTCAGTGATGCGATTCTAATAAAGCGTTCCCCCCTCGTTGCTGCATTTGTGCTGCCTCCTTGCAGGTGGAACTTCGAGATGCCGGCCATCGTCCTGAAATCAATCTCGATCCTGTCGGACGCGGGGCTCGGAATGGCCATGTTCAGTCTCGGTCGGTATCGCAGCAGCTGCCGCTGTGCTTCCTGCTACTTCAGTTCAATCCAACAGTGGCAGCGAGTTCTTGTTCTTGTAAGTAATTTGGTTGCGTCGCGCACGCAGGGCTGTTCATGGCGCTGCAGCCGCGGATCATCGCGTGCGGGAACAAGGTGGCGACGTACGCCATGGCCGTGCGGTTCCTGGCCGGCCCGGCCGTGATGACTGCCGCGTCCTTCGCCGTGGGCCTCCGCGGCACGCTTCTGCACGTCGCCATCGTCCAGGTACTTTGTGGGGGGACAAAAGGATAAACAGCGAAAAGTCTTCGCATGAGCAACCTACCGCGCAACCTTCTTTTCTCAATTCCTCGTGCTTTGCTGTGTCCTCCTCTTAAACACGGCCTTTTTAACGTTAGGCCAGCACGAAAGCTTACTTTTCTCACCCTTCTCACTGTTGGTTTTTTTGTTTTGTTTAATGGCCGGACGAACGAACGAGCAGGCAGCTCTGCCCCAGGGCATTGTCCCGTTCGTCTTCGCAAAGGAGTACAGCGTGCACCCTGCCATTCTCAGCACCGCGTAAGTCCCATGTCCCTGGCAAAGCTGCCCTCCTGCACTGCACTACTGCACACACACAACACCACGAGCTGTTCCAGGATTCTCTGGAATTGCCCCTGAACGTTTCGCTTGCTTGCTGCTTGCAGAGTCATATTTGGCATGCTCATCGCCCTGCCGATCACGCTCGTCTACTACATCTTGCTCGGGCTGTGAGTGTGTGCAGACATGTAAAGATCGCTACTACAAGTTCAGGAGAAGCAAACGAGGAGGAGATCATAGAGCTAAGACACTGCTTGCAAAATGAGGGGCTCTTTAATTTTTCTCTCTGTAGAAGTTGGCATGAGAGGAGGACAAGATGGTAGCTAGCTAGGACAACGGTGAGTCAAAAGGGCACCAAAAGCAAGTACAAGTACAAAGTTTGGGGGGACACAAGATCCAGTTCAGGGCACGGAAGAATGGCTCGGTTTTGAAGGGTTTTGGGGGTTCTGGTTGGCTGCGCTGACCCTTGTAAAATGGATGTCATTCTTCTCATGGTATATTGGTATTGCTGAGTTGAGATGATATTTCGGTTTTAATAGCTCTAATAGTTGGAATGGAGTCAATCTCAGTGCTAGATCATGCATGTTCAGTATCTTCATTGCATTGTACTGTACTTAAGCGTATTGTATCATTCATACTGCTTTTACTTCTACATGAACTTTTGGTGCATTCTTTTCCACTTTGGTTTTAGTTTTGATTTCTGTTGTTATAGTAACTAGTTTTTAAACGATACATATTTTTAAGGCAGAATTTATAGGTAGATTATAGCATATATTATACTAAATTCAACTATATCAGTTAAAATTATATACGTTTTTTTCTTTTTTTCATTAAATCTCTCCCTAATAGTTAGAATTCAAAAAACATAAATAAAAAACAAAACCACAGTATAAAATAACCAAATATTTGACGAAGCGTACAACACGCAGCGCGAAATCATTTGACACAGTAACCAGAACAGCGTGCTTGCGCAGTTGTGCTTGATCAAGTTGAGGCCACAAAAATGCATGGGCGAGACCTTCCTTCCCATCAGTGCTTGCTGATATGATAAGACATGTCGGCTACAGTTATGTGCGGCCAATTAGTATCTGTACGACTCCAAGAAACTAGTGGAGACGGCACCGAGAAACTAGTGACTCCACTTGTAATCATGGGTTCTTTTTTATTTTTTGGGTGAGCAAAATCAGGGAGATTACTTGGCGCTTGTCAAGAGACGGCTAGGAATGGATTAAAGATTGCTAATGATGTTGAGGCATACGTACCTATTAATTAGACTACGAGTCGTATAGTACTTTCTAATTGATTGATTAGCTCATTCTGAGGAAGAAATTCAGAAAATCGAAAAAAAGTTGGTGGGGACCACGTTCGGTGCAGGGCATTGTGCGTGTCTCCGACAGCTGGCTATTTAGTTAGCTAGATCTGATGTGGCAAGGAAAAAGTAGGAGAGAGAGTAGTCACTAGCGACGAGCAAATAGCTGATCTATTTCACGTAGTCCAAAAATATGAGAGAGGAGTATGTGGGTCTAACAGTATAAAATAGTCTTTGCTTTTATCTCTCACCTCCACGTCAGCTGACTATATAGTTAATACTAGCTATTATCATTACGGACGCCCTAACGTGGGATTTGATGTGGACCGGTGGAGTATATCCAGCGACAAGCAGGGCCCTCTAGGTTGTTGTCGCATTAAGTGCCTTGCTGGGGTCCTTGTGCTCCCCTTCTTTCTTTTTTCCTTTCCTCCTAATCTGCTCTGCTGCCTAATCTCTAGTTAGGCTTTGTACTGGTGACTTCATGGCATGCTTGCTGCATCCTCCATCTTCAGCTAGTGGTGATCATTTGGATTATTTTTTTTAGCTTATGGCTGAAAAGCACTATAGCTAACTAAAAAAACACTGTAGCTGACAGAGACTTATTTAGCATAATTAAATTTTTTTAAAAAATAACAAATATGTTAGCCCATTACGTATAATACAAACAAATATGGAAAAAGAGAACCGGCAAAAAAACTCAACAAAAAGCCAAAAATTTAGAAAAAGACAAAATTTATAAATAGTGAAAAATAAGCTGGAAGCTAAAAGCTGAAGCCAAAACGATCACAACGAGCCTTTTCAATGCTAAGCCCTCTTAATAGTAGAAACCTGAAACCTCCAGATAAGATGAAGCGAAGTGCAGACGGGTTTTCAGTTCTCACGATTGTGATTTGTAACTTGTAAGCTGAAGTCTCAGTAGCTAGCTTATTGCAGAAACTGGTCACAACTAGTATTCAGTTTGACTGCCTAATGAACCGTTATTACACATGTTTGGGGTGCTTTCTTTTTGACCAGGCGAGTCTCAGAGTAGGCTTGCAAAAAAAAAGATTCGATTAACCTCATGAAGAATGACATAACGTGGTATCTTTTCTTACTAAAGAATGTCGCAAAATAAATCCAGAAGAACGACACGAAACATTCATAATTCAATGTATCGGATCAATGCCAATGCTCGCATCGTATCAATAGGGGAGGGCAACTTGCAAATGCTCCGCGGTGTTACAACAAGTTCAGAATGCGGCCGAGTGTGTTTCACGTGTTACACAACACTCTAGTAGTGAATTATGGCATGTGATTGTCTATGGAAGTATGTTCAAAGAAGTACTTGCTTTATTTTTCCGGACGATGGGGGCACCGCAATCGCAAAGATAAGCTATAAACCGCTTAAAGCATTGTACTAGTACAATTTGCTGGAAGTTTAACGAGGTGTTGGAGTGTGTGTACAGACTTGGAGATGATGTCATTGCACTGTCTTATCCTATGTATCAGATTTTGCATCCGAGGCTCCTACATCGAAAGTTCTATCTATATTTCGTGAACTGCATAGGAGCGATTGATGGCACACATGTACGAGTCACAGTTCTAAATGTTGAGAGGGCACGACATTTTAATAGACACAGGTACACTAGTCAGAACGTGTTCACCATATGTGACTTGGATTGCAAGTTCATCTTTGTGTGTGCCGGATGGCCTAGATCGGTGCACGACACACGTGTGCTGCGCAAGACAATGGTGAAGTACGGTGATCAATTCCCGCATCCATCGGAAGGTTACATGTTCGAACATATATCAATTGTACCATGCATGGCACGACAAGTAATAACCGATATTTCTCTTTCACGCTTCCCTCTTTGTAGGCAAGTATTACCTAGTGGACTTTAGGTATCCGAACAGGCTAGGATACCTAGCACTATATCACAACTATATGTACCACCTTTAAGAGTTTTAGAATGGTACGCAACCATCCGAGATGCAGGAACTTCTCAACTTCCTACACTCATCTCTGGGGAATGCCGTCGAGCGTGCGTTCGGTATGTGCAAGATGAGATAGCGCATACTTGACAAGGTTCCTAGCTACAAGTCTCACAGGCAAAAGGCGATTATTGTAGCGGCAATGGCGTTACACAACTTCATTCTGGACTCCGAGAGGCCTCGCAAACCCACTGATGCAACACGTTGGACCTTCACTCGTGCCTAGGGTAGTGGCACCTGGGCTTCCTTAGGGCACTGATACCTTAATAATGGATATGACATGTAATAGAATACCAGCGTCATTGGTGACAACGACTTAGATTTACACATGTAATATGTAGGTGTACTACTCGTGTACACAAAGTTTGTATCGAGCTCGTACTGCTATGTGAAAATCAGCTTCTTTAATTCGCAATAGCACTATTTTTAATGGTTATAGTATATTCATAGCTGTTACAATACATTTATAGTCATAGGCCAGAAGCAGGCAGTCGGAGCCGGATTCAGCAGGACCTTATAACTAACTTTTGGAGAGTTCTGGGGCCCATCAGATGACAAGAAGCCCTCGAATCCTTGATGCGCTGTTTCGGAAAGATGTTTGATTTGAGCTTTGCCTATGTACGAAAAGTTGGAAGTGACCACAGGCCAGCTCGCGCCATGCATGCATGATACCGAGCTTTCTCCGAATAACTATCCGTCATCTTTATTTAGTCTAGCTTGACTTAGCATTCACAAAACTGATCTCTTTTTTATGGCTCTAGTCCAAACATGTGACTCACTTAACATGTGTTTGTATCCTTTGCGGTTGCGAAGAAACCATTAGGTTGAATGCAGAAATCTCACATGGTATTTTTAAGAAATTTTATAGAAAAAAGTTTTGACCTATAGGAATCTATTATATTATTAAAGCAGAAGTCAATAAAGACACCATGTTCGCTCGCAATAGATAGAAAATACTATATTAATCAAAGAAAAAAAGAAAATGATCCACACCATCGATTGATATGAGTCTAGATTCTAATGGTTAAGATTGAGATTGAAAAAAAGGGGAAAAGAAGGGATAAAAACAATAGAGGAGAATATGAGGAGCTCCCTTCGGGACAGAGAAGGAATCAAGGGAAAAGAAATTTTGCAAACCAATCCAAACTGAATAGAGGACGGAACAGAACTGAACAGAGGATGGAACAACAAAGGAAATTGTGTACATCTATAAGACAAGACAGATGGAGAAGAACTCCGGTTTAGAACAGCAAAAGGAACATATGTTTCTCTTGTTTAGAACAACAAAAGAAATAGAAAACAACAAAGGAAAAAAGAAGGGATAAAAACAGTAAAGGAGAATACGAGGAGCTCCCTTTGGGACAGAGAGGGAATCAAGGGAAAAGAAACTTTGCAAACCAATCCGAACTGAATAAAGGACATAACATAACTGAATAGAGGATTGAACAACAAAGGAAATTGTGTACATCTATAAGATAAGAGAACTGAAGCAGAACTCTAGTGTAGAACAACAAAAGGAATACATGTTTAGATAGAATACAATATACACTAGTAGACAAAACGCAATCCAATTCGAAGAGAATATGAGGACATGTAGCCTACAAATACATTGTCCCAAGTAGAACCATGGCCTTAACTAAGCCTTTCTTGTGTCCCGGGAGTTGAGCTCGGCCAAGAGGAAGATGACAACTTGCATCTCTACGACTATCGTAGACCTGTAGGTGGCCCACCGCTGGGTCGTTGCTATAGGCCTATTTGGTGTCCATGGGCAAGGTGAAGAAGGCTGTGACACCAGAGCATCCGGGCAGAGGCAAAGCAACAAAAAGCAGAGCAATTTTATTGCTCCCAAATCCAGGCGAACCCAATAACGGTTCCAAAATGCTGGCAAGATAGAAGAAAGCAAATGGGGAACAAGCTACCTATTGGATAAGGCTGGAACAAAAGGACACGATGTAGTAGAAAAAGGCATCGGCTTGCTTTGTCCTAAAAACATATTTCTCCGATACATTTCCTATTTAAATAATTGTTATCTTCCAAAACAAATCTTATACTAAAATTATATTTCCTCTACATGTAGTTTGCCTATTATCTCACTTTCCTTTATACAGAAAAGATTAATTACAAAATACAATGTTACCAAGTAAAAAATAAAATCTACACCATCCATCATGGTGCGTCCAAAATGTAAGGGTTCATATTCAGATAAAAAGTCCATGTCAGGTAAAATGCAAAAAAAAGAGAAAGGATCAACTTAATTTTAATACAATTTTCAAACTAAAATCCCTAAATAAATAAATAATACTAATTTGGAATAAACAAACAATGGAATCATAACTTTGGAACCAATCTAACCGCGCTTTTGCGTGGGCCACCATGCTAGTTGGAAAATTAATCTTGCCAAACAACGCATTATTTGTTACAATTTTGATTCAGGGTATTTAAAAGCGTTTTTTACAAGATCCTCCGAGCTTTTTATTCACCTCAAGTGGATCCAACCTCATGGCAGCCTAGGGGCATGGGATATTTAACAATACAAAGCTTGGGTATGTCTGGGGTGTAATCTTCCCTTCTAGCCCAGTAGTAGTGGCCTCCAGCCCTCCACAGCCCAGGGCATTATGAAATCCTGGTTCCGCCACTACCTTCAACCGATCACAATCTCACTTGCATCGGGCTCAAATGGCACACTTGTGTCAGAAATAATAAGGACTTGGACATGTAGAAGCCGAGTCATAGGGAGTACATGCATATGCATGACACTGTTTAGGGGGTGTTCGTATTGGTTTTTATTGATATCTTTTGGCTATTTTTTCTTTTTACTGAAAATAAATAGTAATGGCTGAAAAAGTGGCTTTAGAATGAGGAGCACAAGAGATAGAAAAAGTGTGGAAGGAATGTTATGCGTGATGAGAGCGAGAGAAGTGGGGAGGTGATGCACCTGTAACCTATTGGTTTATTTCTAGAACGAGATGGTAGTGAGAGAAGTAAAGAGACCACTTCGAGAAACCGAATATTTGTATTAATTTTTATAAGCAAAAACTGGAGCCAATATGAAGAGAACCTTAGCGGGTCGAGTCACGCGCTTGGATGCGACTAATTCGGATGTGCAGATGTCGCACGTCATCTGAGTAGTTTAAGGCTCCTTGTATTTCTCGGTTTTAGTTGCTGTAACACAGAGACAAGCAAAATAGAGAAAATTGCCCCAGCGCCAGAGTCCAGTTCACGCTTGTGTTTGGTCTCTCTTGTGATGTGCTGTGTCTCGAGCGTTCTTGATCTAGGGCCAAAATCAACAGCATGTTCATTCTCTAGCAACAGCAGATGATCGAAATGTATGCATGCTTAACATAGACACGAACGGTTGTCCCAAAGCTAGTGGATCGATCTGACGAAACTTTCGCAGCAAGGACACCCCCATCGTCGGATGCACTGGATAACCCGGTCCAGAGATTCCGGGCACGAGAGCGAGAATTCAATTGGGACAAACGGCAACGCGAAAGGCATGCAAAAGCCATGGATCGGAGGAGCTAGGGAAGGGATGCATGCATGGCAGGGGAACGAGAGGCCGCTGTCAGAGCTCATGATGGTGTGCCTGGAAGGAGGAACAAGAAGAGATGAGTAGCCCGTGAGGGCACTCATCATAGCCACGACCATCGATGGCCAAAGGGAAAAGGGATCAGCAAGAAACACGATAAACAAAAGCATCTCTACTTGCTACTACTACTCTGCAGTCACAGGGTCCTTTCTTTTTTTTTTTGCTAAGTCTTATGCTTTTGGCTGGCTTATGGTTTTTTGTTGTTTGTGTGAGAAATTAAAGAGTAATAAAAACTCACGTGCGATTTTTACCGATATAAATAAAATCGGTATGATATTTTGAAAAGAAACTCCGTTTAAAACCTAGCTACTGTTGAAAAGTTAAAAGCAGAAGCTAAAAGCTGAAAAAAAAAACAGAGCCCCAATACACTTCAGTATCTCTGAGGTATGGTATCCTCGATGAGCCACTGACAGGTGGGTGTATTTCAAGGGTGGCTGGCCGTTTGTCGGTAACTCACCATAGTCCATACAGGGTTCGCTGCATGCTCCTCTCACTGGCGCGTGCTTCGTCGCGAGCCATGCCGGCGAGGAGCACAGAGCGGGACGAGGCACGTACCACGACGGCCACGGGCACCACCACGTTTTCTTTCAGTTGGCACGAGGCTTTTGCTCTCTCGGCGTCGTGCCGGCACGGGGCGGCGCGCACCTGCGTGCCTGGCTACCCCTGCCTTTTGCCCCAGTGATCCTCCCTTGGCTCCCTTTCGGCAAAAGGCCTCGATGCCCAAAGGCACCGGCATGTGGGGCCGGGCCCTGCGTTGGCACACTCCCATCCTCGCCAGAGTGCGGGGCCACGCACCCATGCGCCTACCTGGCCGGTGTCACGCCACGTCACAGCCGCACTGGTTACACTTCCACTCGAAAGCGTTAAACGAAACGAGACGAGACGTACGGCTGTGCAGTTCGATCTGTCTATCGGAGGAGGGTAGCACACTTTTTAGCTGGTCCGATCCGGCATCTGATGATACGATTCGCGTTCAACGATTCGATGGCCTCTGACGCCCCCTGACATGGGTGCGTACGTACATAGTGACATGTCACGCCGTGCCATGCTGCCATGACCGTTTCCTCGTGTCAGTTTCCACCTTGCCTGCAGATTTAACTGCAGCTAAGCAGTGAGCGAACGGGCGCCTCTGCGTGTGGCAGCTTCTGATCACGGCGACGAAGGGCCGACGAACCGCACTGGAATCAACGGCACGAGTCCGGCCAAGCAACCCCGGTAACGTGAGAGAGATGGTGAGCAGTAACCAATTTTTTTTCTCTTGTGAATGGAAGAAGACAAGAGCTACCCATACGCTACTAATAGGCTTTGATCTATTTTTCCCTTGATTAATTTTGAGGACGAAAAGAAGATAGTACCATGGTGCCACTGTACATGACAGGCATGATGAAAAACACCAGTTGAATTCCTGGATCCACCAGTACCTGATCGTCTAGACACGCTTGGCGTTTATTCGTCCTGATTATGCTTGACATGGACAAATGATCCAGTCTTGGTACGGCATGATTACCGGCCTATTATGTCGCTAATCCATGTCTCATTACAGATCTTTCCTATGAGATCAAGGTGTGATCAGGAGAGGCTGTGTGTGCAGGGCAGATCAGTTCATGATCCCATCCATCTCACAGTCGCGGAGGCCAGCATCGGCGGGTTCCTCCCTGAACGACAAGGCGCGCTCGGCGACAGCAGCGCACGTCGCTACGCGCGCAGGAAACGACGCGCGCGGGTGGGACTGGAGACGAGCGCTCGTGGTTCGTAGATGCCTCCCCCCCATGCCGGCCTCCCCTGTCATGGCACCCACACCGGCACAGTCACACGATATCCCGCAGCCCAGCACCGCACCACGCGGCTGCGCAGTGCGCACCACAAGCTAGAGCAAATGCTACTAATACAGTCAGTCGATATCCCACAGCACGGCACCACGCGGCTATACTATACACCACAAGCTGGAGGTAATGTTGGAGTAATGCCAATGCCGCTCACTGCTGTGCCAAATTGACAGTACCGGAGACGGAGGTGAAGCTAGGGCAGTGACCGCGCCTGTTTGGAGTTGGGACGCGGACGGGTGGCCTGGAGCCCTTGAGTGGGATATGGTCCCGGGCCAGGAGTAGGAAGAATCGGTGAGACGTGAGGGTGACACGTGGGCTTGGGCCCGGAACTTCGCGGCCGTCGGCCTACCGGACAATGATGGGTGGCGGGCAACAGCTGGCCCCCGGGGCCCGAGACTCACCTCTGCTCGCTGCCTTCAACCGAGTAAAACCATCCACTCTTCACTGACCATGCGACGATTGTTTTCTGTTTATATTAGGTGGTTTTGCTTCTGTTTTTTATTTTAAAAAATAGAAATTAATATAAATATCTGGTTTTTCGAAGCGGTTTCTCTATTCTTCTTACTCTGAGGAAAAGACAGGGATCACAGACGCATCCACTCCTCTTTTTCCCATCTCGTGCATATATTTCTCCTTTACTTTCCTCATTGCTCGCTCTCTTATTCTAAAATCCACTTATTTCAGCTATTACTGCTTATTTTCAACCAAAAACTATCAGTCACAAACAATACTAACAAACGCAACTCTGCGGCAAAGTCACCTCTTGCCAGATGCGAGATGTAGATATTTTGTGAGTTAGCATTCTCATGGCGCTTCGCCGTCGCTTTTACGGCCGCACCTGACCCGTTGCCCTCGGTGGCCTCACATGTCACGGAGAAACACTGAAAGCAACACTGGAAGAGGATGGGCAAACTAACCACAGGCCATACAAATTCGATCCACGCCACGTATAAAACAATGCCATTACTGTTACGTTTCAGTTTCACCTCCGTCTGCAGGTAGCATCGATCGCTTCCCATGTCAGCCTTTGTTGCCGCTGCTTGCGCCCCTGCATTAACGCCCCGTGGACCCTGGGTGTGATGGCTCAACCGTGCAGAGCTGGCCGCCATTAATACTTAAGCTTGTGAGTAGCGAGAGAAAATCCTTAGGCGACCTGGCATTTCAGATTAAGCTTAGTGATGAGAAAATTTAATATGCCCATGCAACACCTCAATCTTCAGGGTAAAAGCAACATCTTATATTGACGACCAAGGCCTTATTCTTTTTTGGATTTTAGCTTCTGCTTTTGATTTTTATACAGTAACTAACTTTTAAATGAAGTATCTTTTAAAGATATGGTCTACTAGTTAATTGTAGTATATACTTTTTCGACTTTATTTATATCGGTAAAACCACACGTGAGTTTCTATTACTCTATAATTTCTCATATGAATAGTCCAAAAATTATAAACCGTAACTAAAAGTTATAAGCCTTAGCCAAACATACCATGCCCTAAAAAGAGTAAGGCCCTGTTTGGCACAGCTTCATCAACAGCTTCATGAGCTGTTGTGAGTTGTTTTTTGCCAAACACTCTTTTTGCAAACAGCTTCATGGATGAAGCTCCTTAAATCATGCTCTCACAAGGGAATGGGGTGGGGTGAAGCTGAAAATAGTAGCTTTTCATAGCTCTCTCCTGCTCGCATTCTAGGAACCTCTCGCCCTTGTAGTTGATAGAAATTACAGACACTTTGCCACCGGGTCCCACGCTGTTTCCTCTCCTCCCGTTCGCACTTCTCTACCGTCGCACTTCTCGATGATTTTAATTTTTTAATTTTAATTTTTTAATTCATACTCATTCAAATATATTATTTTTTAATTCATATGACCATATACAAACATACAACTCCAAATGTTAGAATAAGTCTGGTAGATAGGGGCATCTTGGACAATTGCCCTCTTTCAGCCATGCATGAAGCTGTTCGTAAAGCTGTTTTGTCAAACAGTTTTCCAAAACAGTTTTAGCTTCACCGGTGAAGCTGCTCGTGAAGCTGAAACAAAAAAAAACAGCTTCACTAGTGAAGCTGAGCTGTGCCAAACGGGGTCTAAGCTAGAATGGAGGGCAACGGAGCATACGAGGCACTGAGGCACGTAGAGATATCTAGCGAGACGTCTCGAGTTGCCCGTTTCCATCGACCGCCGTGGGGATAAGGGATTGTTTTCCGTTGAGGGACGAGATCTTTTTGATTTATAGTTTATAACTTATATTTTTATTAAATAAAAAATAGAATAATTTTTAATTATTATTTTGAAACGATTTATCGAAATAATTTTTAACGAATTATCAATATTTAGTTTATTCATATAAACTTTTATTTTAAAACCAAAAATCATAAGAAAAAAAGGCCAACCAGCTACGCGTTCCGACGTCCGTGTTCATCACGTCGCCGTCCGGCATGCGTCAAATGCCCGAAAGCGAGAGTGGAACTCTCAGGCGTGCCGTCACGCTAGGTGCCGCATCGCGCGACCGGTTAGTGCCACTGCCACCTCATTTAGACATCAACGCACGCATATACAGGAGGGGACCTCACCTCACCTCCCTGAACCTGAACAGGGGAGTAGGGGACCATGCATGCATGGACAGCCACAGCCTGAGCCCAGGCACGTGCATACATGCAAATCAAAAGATTTAACGCAGAGCAATAACTGAACCCATCTTTTAACTAAGATAAGAGTAACACGGTAACTGATGCCTACCACAAGTGAAATCCATGCGTTGGGTAGTTTCTTTCTTCTGATCTGCATGGTCTGGGGCTATGGCCGAGGACCTGCTGACAACTGGAATGCACGCCGTGTTATAAGTATGAAGCCGAAAAAAGCCCAAAAGAATGACCTCATGATCGCGTAAAAGGACAGCAACAACTTGTGGACCCATGGCGGATAACAAAGGTGAATGATCTTTAACTCTTTTTAACTTTAATAAAATTATTTTTTATTTATTCACTTAATTAGCTAGGAGAAACCAATGAAATATGGATAAAATAGAAGTCAATAAACCAAAAAAGAACAGAACAAACAACGAGTAGATCTAAACCTCAATAGACCGGTCTGACCGTCAGTTTAAGACCAATCTGATCATCAACCTCCCAACTCCGACTGGTCGGTCGATCGAGTCGGCCGGCAGCCGGAGCAGGACAGTAGCCGGTTTTCAGACGAAACTCCGCATTGTAAATCCTCCAAGTTTCAGACTGTTCTATGGTTGCAGGCTTGCAGATGTTAGAACTTAGAAGACTCAGGTATATTTGGTTAGTGAAAGCTTGCGTCACACGGAGCAGCAAGTTGCGATTTGCAGAATGAAATATTTTGTGCGTGTGCAGTTACAAGAAGACAAACCAATGCAGGAACTGTTGGAACCTGTAGTACAGAGAGCGCATAGTGCCATGGTGGGTTTCAGTGTTCTCCACAACAGAGGCACATCCACTAATCTGTAGTATTCTATACGATGCCCGAATATGACGGATATACGGATAATACTAGAACTCAAACAGTAAGGCCAAGGCCAGCATAATCATGCGTGTGTATTGAGCAATGATATATACAATGCCGCACCAGCTGATCGCAATAGCCAAAGAACTCAGACGACGTAAATTATGCTTCCTGTCCACAAGTGCGAATCAGCGAGTGGACACTAACCTTAGTGTCTACTTGAGAGCTATCCTGGTATAAATATGTTTGTGTAAGCTGCACATCTCGAAGATAAAGAACAATCTCACCTGGTATTTTAAGATTTTATGACTTCACAAGTGCTCTTTTGGTCGGGAGGCTTTGAAGGTAGGAGGTGAAAGGCAACAAAAAAAACTGCTTACGTGTAATGCATTATCAGATTTCTTTATTGTCAGGTCGATGTAAATGTCAGCTGTTATATATAAGCGAAGTAAATAAACTATGTCGCACAGATTTGACAATCTGCAGAGCTAAAGGTCGCACTTTCAGACGCAAAGTGCTAATAAAAAGAAATTAGATGAAACATCATCTCCCAGAGAATCGAGAGTGATGTAAGTGGAATTTTCAGATCAATCACTACTTCATTAGTTCCAACCGCAACTTTCTAAGCAATTATTTGCTGGCTTAGTGTGGAAGCGCCGCAGATCAAACAATTGGAGGGGAAAAAAAACCGCAACAAAGAAGTGGACCATCCACTTAAGCCCCAAATGTGTTTGGAAGTTAGTACGTTGAGTATTGCTTAATGGCATCTTCCGATCGTGGGACCGATCTCTCAGGAATGTCCAAATGAATGCAACACTAAGCCAAAGGTTCAGTGTCTCTGCAAATGTTATGCTTTGATCGCAAGGTAGCAACCTAACTGTTCCGACAAAATGGATTGATCATCTTTATTGATGTTTTTCTCATATATAGATCATAATGCCGACATGTTTGAAACTGCCATGCAATATGGATTGTGGTGAGTTTATTGTCAAGCGTTGCAGGCTTGCTTGCAGTTAAGCTAAAAAACAGTGATACTAACTTCCATTCCCTTTCTTTACAAAAGGAATGACTGCTTGTAACAATCTTGACAACAAAGGGGCTATTTTATCTGGCAAGGCAAAAGGATCAGGCAGGCATACATTCCCTCAAAGCTATGCACTGGAAATTTTCACAAAGCTTGGCACCTTAGTCGTGCATTGCCCATAACTCAGGACCTGTCTATACATCTAGAGTTCTAGATCCTTTGAAAGCCATATCTCACCTAATAAAGTAGATAGGGTGCATCACATGAGAGATCATTCGATGCAAGCACTTCAATGACTTCATGGATTTTATCAGAAAGAAAAAAAAAACAGGACATCACCTGTCCATACTGAAATAAGCCGCTTATCACATGGAAATTGACGCGAGCAAAGGATGGAAGATGGAACATGTCTCTGCTACAATGCTTTCATCATGGAAGATTCCTGCTTCTCCCACAAACATTCACTACCAGCTTAGATGGAGTGTCAACCAGTGGGATCCTGTGAACAGTGATACAGAAGAAAGTGCTGAAACGGTGGGCACGGGAAAACAGTGAACACATCAACTGGTTCCTGCATGGGCAGCCAATCTATCTATCGTTCTAAAGCATACGTTACCATTAAATTCACGCAGAAGTACCTTACCTTTTACACTATACAGTAGTCTTGTAAACCAAAGCTGTGAGGATTGAGGACCAGTCTAACGTTGGTGAGAAATGACAATCAAAGCATCAAATCACGTAACAATCATTTGCTCACTGCTTCTCTCTCTATGGCCCCGTTTGGCAGAGCTCTAACTCTAGGAAATCTGTAGATTTTCTAGAGCTAGTCATCTGTAGCTCTAGGAAATTCTAGATCTAGAGTTGCAGGCATGTTAAGTTCATTTACATGACTCATTTCATTTATATTATATATTAAATAAAAATATTTAAATCACTTTAATTTAGTCAACAAACTACAGATCCAGTATAGATCTCGGAGCTAGAGCTGTGTCAAACGAGTATTATTTTGGCCCTGTTTGTTTCCACTTAAGATTATTATAATCTAGCTTATAATCATAAGTGGAAACAAACGGCCTAGATTATAAGGTAACTTATTATAATCTAATAGCCCAGATTATTATAATCTAATAAGCTCAAAAAAGGAGCTTATTTCATCTTATAGATCCACCTTTTATCTTAAGGACCATAAAACTTTAGAAATATTACCCACCTTTGCCATTCATCCATCCCCCAACTCCCTTGCCTCTCTCTCAAGGACGTTGTAGTCTTTAAACATTCGAATACAACAATCCATAACTCTGATAATCCAGGCTGCCAAACACTTGACAGCTTATTTTCCACCAGCTTATTATAATCTAGCTTATATAATCCCCCACCTATAAGCTAGATTATAATAATCTTAAGTGGAAACAAACAGGGTCTTTATATATGTATATATGTATATAATTCCATACTCCTAGGGCACGTGCTCCCACTTCTTATATACTACTTAAATGATGTTATTTTATATCTTTATCTTTTAAGTATACTCTAATAATGATTATAAGATACTCTAAAATGAGTTTCACAAAAAATTTCATCAAAATCCATTTTTTAGGTATGGATAGCAGCAAATGCAGGATTGACAGCTCATACAGAAAAAATACTGCGGGCAGTTGCGCTACCATGGTTGTCTCCACTCTCCAGAACCCAGAGTACTGCTGCCTGACATTAATTATACAACGATGCCACCCAAGGAGAATGTCATGTTATCGATGTAATCTTCATACGGCTAATAGTAGAACCATGTCAGCCTGTAAATGTGTGTACCTATTATGTACATGAGAGTGCACTGCCTTTTTTTTTTCTTTTCATCGTGCACTTGATGACATACTCCCATTCCATGATATACTAATAGCTTCTTTGTACATACTCCCCTTTCAGATGTACTACTAGCTTCTTTGTACAATTGACAGTATCCTTCACGTATACTCCATTTTAATATTTGTATGCCCTATTTCGAGTAATCGTATATAAACACTTAAATTCTTTGTAGTCGGTATATATACTACATACTCCATATATACCGTCACAAACCCTTTAAAAAAGATATACTCTTTTTTTTTTTAAAAAAAAAGAAAACTCTATGGACATACTCCTTTTTCGAAAATAGCATACTTCAAACTTCTAACATTCCTCCCTTTTAAACAAAGTAACAAAGAATTACATACTTTCTAGAATTAAGCTTCTAAGTAATCATGAATATAAAGGGAACTACTTAGTAGAAATTTATTTCGGTCTGATTCAAAAGGATTAGCAAATGAGGTAAATTTGAGTAAAAAGATGAACATACTACCCTCTTTCATACTCCCAACGGCAAGGTATACCTGAGATGGACCCATGAGTATATATACTCCGTATGCCACGTACATACTCCATTATATACACTCCCTGGGACCCACATACTCCCTTCGTGAGGACGTCATTTGAACGGCTCTATCCAGACGAGTAGTATCCCAAATATGCAGGTGTTTGACGCGAGAAATTACTCTTGGATTTTTTTACTGTGGGGTATAAAGTATAGGTGTGCTAGTGTACTAAAGTACATAAAAATAGATAAACATAAGAAAAGATAGGAAAACATGCATTTTATTTGTTCATTTGAGAATAACAAAATTACACATCCTCTTTATATATATATATGCACTCCATAGCCTACTTTGCATAGTAGATCTGACATAGGCGATATGATCATCTGGTTCCTAGGGCCTTAGAAAGCTCCTGGTTAATTACATCCGCAGGGTAAACCCACAGAATAACTCCGATTAGGCTACGTATTGGTCGTCGTCTTCAGTCTTCACTTCACGTTCTCCATATATGTGATGAATGGTTGATGTAAATCTGGGCGTTGGCATGATCTCTAGCCTCATCGATCTATGGGGCCGTTGATAGCATAGCCTTGCATTGGCCACACCCGTCTCTGCCGTTCAATTTCGTCGGTATCAAACGACATATAAAATTAAGATGTTAAAAGTGTGCATGATTCACATTAAGCATGACTGATCTGATGATATAGTAGTAGAATCGGTGTAGTAGACGTACTTAGTTCAGGTAGTGAGACAAGCAGAGCAGAACGCCTGGGTTAGATGTCGAAGTGGTCAAAAGTGATAATTGGGAAATACTCCTCAAAAGCCAAAGCCATCGACATTCGGGAATGGTCGGTAGTCGAAAGCATCTAGAAGTCATTCATGGTCAAAAGCCATCAGAAGTCATCCATGGTCGAAAGCCATCGAAAATAGTCCATGGTTGAAAGCCAACGGAAGTCGTCTGTGGTTGAAAGCCATTGAAAGTAGTCCATGGTCAAAAGCCATCAAAAGTAGTCCGTGGTCAAAACTCATCGAAAGTTATCTGTGGTTGAAACCCATCGGAAGTCGTCCGTGGTCGAAAGCCATTGAAAGTAGTCCGTGATTGAAACCCATCGGAAGTTGTTCGTGGTCGAAAGCCATTGAAGGTCGTCCGTGGTTGAAACCCATCGGAGGCCGTCCATGGTCGAAAGCCATTGGAAGTCATCCCTAGTCGAAAGCCATCTGAAGTCATCCATGATCAAAAGCAACCGACTGCTCGAACAGGCACTGTAGAATGATCGGATATTGCAGCAGTGATCGTAAGCATTTAAAAACAGGGAAAGGTCGATGACGTTCGAGCACTGAGAGCGGTTGGTGACGTTCAAGTACTTCGGGCGATTGGTGACATCTGAGTACAGCAAGCAGTCAGTGGCATCCGAGAATAGCGGGCGGTCAATGGCGACGAAGTGCCGCGGGTGGTCAATGTCATCCGAGTACAATGGACGATCATAAATGACCAAGTATCATTGGCGGTTAAAGGTGTCCAAGTACTGTGAATGATCGATGACACTCGAGTATTATGGGTGGTCGTAGGTGATGAAGTGTCGTAGGCAGTTGATGTTGTTCGAGTACTGTGGGCAGTGGATGGCACTTGTGTGTTGAAAGTGGTTGATGGCGATGAAGTTCCGTTGGCGATCGATGTCGTCCGAGTAGAGCAGATGGTTGTAAACGGCCAAGTATCACTGACACAATCGGATTTGTAGTAAAATCAACGTGGTCGATGAGTCGTGATCGACACAACGTAGTCAAGCAGCCGTGGTCGACACAACGTGGTCGTCACAATGTGGCCGACACAATGTGACAATAACAATGTGGTCGAAATGACTGTGGTCGAACCGAACAGCCATGGTCGAGACAACGTAGTCGAATAGCCGCGATCGAGCAACATGTTCGAACAGCCGTGGTCGAGTAGCCGTGCTTGAAGACTAGCGAGTGATTGAAGAACAGAAGTATCGGCTCTGTGTGAGCGGTACAACCAGAGTTGCAGAAAGATCAACGTGGTCGATGAGCCATGGTCAACACAATATGGTCGTAGAACATGGTCGACACATCATGGTTGTAAAGCATGGTCGACACAACATGATCAAAGAACTACGAACTCAAGGGATGATCTTAGCGCATATGCTTCGTGATCGGCCTATGGCATGCAATCATACGAAGTGCAACAAGTCAATCATGCACCGACCAGATTGAGGACCAGGTTGTATACCGTTTCATAACCCGGAATTAAAGAATTTGAATTTTAGATTGCACGTGCACGTATCGAAGTTTTCTTTCCAAACATACATGTCTGTATTTACTTTAACTTTACATGTTTATATAAAAACTCATCAAATAGCAGGAGTATCCCGATTAAAATATTACTCCCTCTATTTTTCAGATGCTAGATACTACCTTACAAAGCAACATACTCCCGCCGTTTAGAAAACAACAATGTACTCCTATTTCGAACGATGTACTCAACTGGTGAAATGAGTATTCGTGTGCGAAAAATTATGAATTACCCCTTTGCCTTTGAACAATTATTAACGGAAGCCTTAATTCATCAGAAGGGCTGGAAGCCCTCTGTCTGTTTTACTTAAGCCCTCTGTCTGTTTTACTTAGTATAGGACTAGTACCGGTCCTGTTTTTTTCAGTTTTTAAAAGCTGCTTTTCGACTTTTCTATGGTAACTACTTTTTAAACGGAGTATTTTTTTTAGATAAGGTTTACTAGTTAATTGTAGTACATACTTTATTGACTTCATTTATATCGGCAAAAACTGCACATGAGTTTCTGTTACTTTGTAATCTCTCATACAAACAGCCCAAAAGTCACAAATCGCAGCCAAAAGCCAAAAGCTGCAGCAAAAAGAAAAACAGGCTTACAACTTTTTTCAGACAAGTGCATGAACAAGCCCTGTTGGCTGTTTCATTTGACTAGAAACAGCAAACCGAGTTCAAAGCAGCTGCTACCTTCTCTTACAAAATCTCCAGTAAATAATATTTGCAGCTGTATCTCACTGGTGGATATACACCTATAGTACGCATACTGCTTGATTCGTAATCGTATGCTCTCACTCTATATATAGTACACTCTGAACCAGAACGGTGTTACCTGTATGGGCTATAGTATGAAACAAGGCCACGTCATTATTTGTGATAATGAGGACTATGATCCTTACTGCAATCACATGGTATTTCCCCATGACCCTGAGATGAGTTGCCTGACCTGGTTGTCAAAATCCTTGGTGGAGGCATCATTTCAGTCGAGCGACAGCTAGCCCAGTCTATCTTCAATAACAAACATACGAAGAATCATATACGGCACTTGGGCGTGCAGTGTTTTTTCGAGCTAACAGGGTAATTAACCAACACCGAAGTCTTAACCAAATAAGCCAAGTATAGTACCAGTGAGGTAAGCATCATGATCTTGTTATTTGCAGTCGAATCTCTCATCTTCTGTAATCTGTTACAAACACAACCTCGCGATTTCTCCATCCGGTCGACTTGCAACTCGTAGCGCCTAACTGCCAAGTCCGCCTGCGTTACCACTACGAAGTTGTCAGAACTGGGCCGAGACACAGAACTTACTGCGGCCTGTTCTTTACCTCAAAAGCTAACGATTTTTGGCTTTTGTTACAGTACCTAACTTTTAAACAGAGTATTTTCTCAAGATAGGGTCTACAAGTTAAACAATCTACACGTTAAAAACCCAACATTTGTATCAACCAAAATCGCAAGTGAGTATCTGTCTCTCCGTAATCTGTACTGTAAACAACCAAAATTCAAAAATTTCAGCAAAAAACCATAAGCCGCAGCCGAAAAGAACAGGCCCTACAATCGCTGACGCCGTGACGTGTTCAGGCGCGAAGCTTATCGCCTGCGGTAGCTGACGGGCAGGGGTTAGCGGCTCGGTTTCGTTGTGTGTTTGCGTGTCGTGGGCGTCGTAGGATATGTGGTATTGTCTCCTATTTCTGGTATCTATTTAAAAAATAAAAATTAATATAAATATTCGATTTTTTAAAAGTAACTTCTCTGTATTTTTCGTTATTGTCTCGTTTTGGAGGCAAGAGGAAAGATCATAGATACATTACATATTCACTTCTTTCGTTACCATCACGTATACTTATCTCTCGTACTTTTTTCACCACTTACATTCTTTTTTTTTAATCACTTTTTTTAGTCACTACTTCATTACTATTTATTTTAATATAAACTACAGTGTAAAGGATGTGAGCCGAAAGTCAATGCAAATCCCGAAAGTAGTTTCGCGGCTTCTCGATTCCGTGCACTGCTTACGCACCACGCGGGCTGGTGCACCGGGCCGGCCCGTTTGATCTTAAATGATAGGCTTTCCAGGGGCTGCCGCGCGCAACGTTCAGCTAATCGGCCTCTTGCAGGCCTCGTTTCGGGCTCCAGAGATGGGCCTCGTTGTTGTCTGCAAGCCTGAACCTAATGCGACGGTTCGAAGATTACGCTTGTTTTTTCGGAGGGAGATTATGCTTGTTGCATCTGATATCATTCGACTCCAAAAGTTTCAGGGAAGGCCGTGTTTCACCTACGCGTTAGTTTTTTTTGTTTGTTATACTTCTGACTTGACCCGTTTGGAATTCTCACAAGTCACAATAGACGAATTTCATTTTATTTTTATTTTTTAAGTATGGCTGCTAGATTGCTTGAACGCAACCGTAGGTACCGACCGGTGCCCATACGGCGGGAACTTCCGGAAGCTCGTCGTCGTCGGGCAGGTCTCAGGACTAGCTATTTTATAAGCCTTGGTGGGGAATTCACTTGGAGTATACGAGTAATAAGCCAGTAAATCTTACACACCCAAACATACGAAGAACTGGTCTAATTGGACTGTTGGGGTATCTGTATATCTGTATACTGGAGATGCTGTATGGTTGACGGCTGATCGATAACTTGTGGCTGAAAACGGCCGGTGAGTAACAGATCGGATGCTGTGGCCGAATGATGATTTCTTTGTTCTTATCCAAGCACGGCCTGTCTATCTACTTGCTTGAGTTGCTTATGGGTGTGTAGCAATAGCGAACCATAGCTAAGCACCTGTCATCGTGTAAAACATACATCAAGTTTTGCACAGGAACGACTTACATCTTAGGGTGCCTTTGGTTGAGCTTTTGGGAGCTGCTTTTGCTTCCAAAAAGCCAAAAGCCAACCAAAAGGTAGAACAGTGTTTGCTTTTTAGAAGCATTACTTTTAGTAATCTGATTTTGAAAGCATCTTGGACCTGCTTTTAGCTTTTGGCTTTCTGCTTTTGAAATGGTGAAAATAGAGAGTCATTTCACAGTTGTTTCAAGGAAAATAGAGATAGAAAGTAAGTTTTATACTTGTTTGAACCAAACAGTTCTGACTTTTCACATTTCACAACCTACAAGACTTTTCCACGCCCCACACTTTACAAGCTAGCTTTTTTGAAGTTCACACTCAACCAAACACACCCTTAACACCCTATATACCAACGAAAATTGAGTGGTGGTGGTAATAATAATACAGTGTGAATCTGATGAACACTGTTCTTGATCGAACTGCAGGTATGGAGTTAACGATCGTTTTCCTCAAAAATGTCAACGTTCGTGTCATGTTTAACACGAGTCCAAAGTGGAGATTCTGCGGAGATGAGAGAAAAGTAAGCGGAGCACAACAGCACAGAGACTTTTTGCGAACGTTGCGAGGCGTCGGGTCGGGGTCCGCGGTTTCCGGCCCACGTCAGCCAGACGCGCCTATCGTTGACTCGGCCCACCACCCGCGGCACCGAAGCTGCCTCCCAATAAAACCCACGCGACATCGGCCGCACACGGCACAGGCCGAAGCAGCGCAAATCCCCCAAAAACAACCACCCGTTCGGGCCTTCAGCGCAGGGGTTTCCCCACTCCACCCTCCCGCCGATGGACACCGACCTCGCCGGCGCCGCGGGGCTCGACGACGCGGAGGCGGCCTTCTTCGCGCACCACGGCCGCCGGTGCTGCTGCTTCCCCTGGCCCTCGTACTCGTCCTCTTCCTCCCACCAGCGCGTCGGCGCGGCGGCGGCGGCGGCGGAGGAGGAGAGCTGGTGGCAGCGCGCGGTCGACGCCGTCCTCAAGGTGCGGGAGTGGTCGGAGCTGGTGGCCGGGCCGCGGTGGAAGACCTTCATCCGGCGGTTCGGCCGCGGCAGGCCACGGCCGCACCACTTCGGCGGCAAGCTCAACTACGACGCGCTCAGCTACGCGCTCAACTTCGACGAGGGCCACGGCGCCAGCCCCGAAGGCGACTACACCGGCTACCGCGACTTCGCCGCCCCGCGGGCCTCCGCCAAGTCCTCCATGGACCTCGGCGGCCGCGACGCGCCGCCGCTCTTCAACCCGCCGTCCCCCGACGGAGCCGGACGGGCGTGACCGCTCGTTCCCACCGTTCCATTCCATCGGATCGGAGGAGGGGAAAGGTATGGCCGGTAAAACTTCAAAGTACGACGAAAAGATGGCGGCCTTTCCTCGGTTGCTTCGGTTCCACGGGCGTGTTTGGTGAGCGAGATCGTCGCTTCCATTTCTTTCTCTGCTGCTGTTCCTTTAATTGGTTCGACACTATATAGAAAAAGGAGATTGCATCATTTGTTGCCGTATTACCGCCATGAATTCGTCGATCGTGCCCCAGTTTTGTCCCCCGATTGGAACACAATTGCGAGTTTTGATGTATGGAATGTTGAGATAATGCATTAGCCATTTTTCGCCTCAACGTCGAGTGTGTTTGGATGGAAACCTGCATGATTGCTAAGAAGAGGAATTATAATCCTAATTGTACAAACCTTGGTGTGTTCGAGCTGTGACTGATTGCCACCCAAGAATGGGAGACCTTGGACGGAGGCGTTCTAGAGCCTAGATGCTTCATTGCGGCCGTGCACGTAGGACCAGAACTGGTCCTACAAGTAAACACGACTGCACGAGACCAGCAATCGGACAACACAAGAAGGCTGCGACTTTAATTGTAGCGCATGCTCCCACTGTTCCGTGATATATACTGGTTGATAGCTTCGCGTGGATGAAGTCTTCCACAGTTCCACATATAGTCGTGCGATACATATGAAACCATCAATCCCTATTACTGCGATGGCAACATTAAACTGCTTGCTCTAACTTCCGACTCGCAGGCTGTAAATGGGTGGTTAAGTAGGACCACCGACGGACCGTAGTCTTGAATCACAGACAATCTTGATTGACGTCAACTGCTAACCATCCGGCCCCCAAACTTTATTTCCCAACAACGAGGGCTCGACTGAACAGATATTTGCTGAACCAGAAATGAATGCTTTTGGCTTGTCGTGAAATCTTATCAGACACAGTTTGATGAATATAGGTTGCAAGTTAAATTATCATCCACTTTTCATGGCTTATATTACTTGATGTCTGATCGAATGCCAGCTGGTAAAGCCTAGACAGCCAATCCAACCATCTGACAAAAACACGGAAGCCACCGAGACGAGAGGAGAAAAATGCATGATAATCATGATCAGATGTATATAGCATCATATCTATGTCATGACCCACATTTGTGGTGGTGATCGGTTCGGCTGAAAAGCTCATGGCTTATAATTAAAATATCGTATTAATGAAAAAGATCAGAATGGACAGAGGCTTATTTAGCATAATTAAATTTAAAAAAAATTTAAAATATAAAAAATATGTTAGCCCATTACGTATAATATAAACAAATATGGGAAAAAAAGAACCGGAAAAAAAACTCAATAAAAAGTCAAAAGTTCAGAAAAGGACGAAACTTATGAATAGTGAAAAATAAACCAGAAGCCAGAAGCCGAAGCCGAGTTGATCAGGGCCTGTGTTGAGTTCATGCAATGCTCTGTCCGTTTCAATCATGCGCGGGGTTAACACTTGTCTTAAGGCTTTTGTTTGGTATTGCAACGCTGAGTGTAATACAATCAGATATCGCAGCACAAAAATCTGCTATATCGCCTAGTTAATCGAAGCAGACAATATAATTTACTTAACAACCAAAATGACACTTACAAAAGAATGTTGAATCCACATTTCACCTGGGAGATCACTCCTGACACCTGAGACGCAAAGCCTGTGGTCCAAATGCTGAGGCAAGGGTGTGGAGTCTGAAACTTTGCAAGCAAATGGAATATTTGTATGAATTGGCTCCAATCTGGCTTTCCAAGGAACCAATCTCACAACAGCTGTAGCACCGTATCAGATACGAGGACAAACAACAGCAACTGAAACTATGATGTAAACAATAATGCTGCCGGATCATCATCTGGTTAATGATTGCAGTAGTTGTACAAGCATATTTGGTAGTAGAACACTAATCATTTGCATAAGAATGATTAAGTAGCTCAGATCTCAAAGCAAATGCTGGAAATCATGTCGGTACCGCCGGTTGTTTAATTAGGTATGTAAGGGCTGGCACTTCTTCCTTGGTTTCTGATTAAATATGCCAAGATGAGGTATTATAATATGAAATTGTGCAAAACTTCCACATTACTAACATTTTTCTATCAGCTATCCGTATTAGATAACATGGCAAATCTCAAGTCCACTCAAAAACCTAGTCATTGTTAATGATAGAATAGAATTGTTATTTGTTTTCCTTATATGCCTTAGTTTCCTTATCTGTATATGGTATATTCTTCTGTATATCCTTTTTGTACTTCCTATAAATATTGCCCTTTGGGCTTATGAATATACACAATATTCATAACATAGTATCAAACCTAGAGCATTTACCCAAGTTTTTCTGCACCACCATCGAAGAACCACTGCCACCGCCAGTTCACGGACGAGCCACCACCCTCTGGGCCGCCGCTGCCATCTCCGGCCGCCACAACTTACCTTTCTGCCCAGCACCCATCGCTTGGTCGTCTGGCTCCCGATGACCGGTTAGCCGACGCCTCATCGACCAGTCGCTTGTTGCCTCGTCGCTCGCCTGGTGTCGGTCGCCCACCGATCGTGCGGCGTCCGACCGCCTACTACATCACCGCCGCCAGTCGCGCAACGCTCGACGACTAGAGATCAGCGCCCGCCATCGCCCGACCTGTGACCGCTCTACCTGCTTGGCTCTGTTTCGCCGTCGATCCATCGATCGAATCGAGTCACCACCCGCCGATCCTTTGCCCGACCATCGAGCCTGACCACCAACCCATTGCCGGCCGTCAAAGCAACCGCTCGCTGGTTCGCCTGTCGGTCTCCGCCCGACCGACCAACGCCCGGAGCTCGTTTGACTCCGCCCGTCCCCGATTTGATCTAATTGATCGCCCGACCAACCAACGCCCGGAGCTCGTTTGACCCCGCCCGTCCTCGATCTGATCTGATCGATCAGATCAGATCTAGTCTTCTTATATTAGCACAAAGGAAGAAGAAGAAAAGAAAAAAAGAAGAACAAAAAAACATTGATCTAACCGCCGCACCGTCCAGCGCCACCTATTAGACTTCATTGCCTTGATCACCACGCCGTCCAGTGCCGCCTACCAATGGCTTCCATTCCATCAGTTGCGATCCCATTCTTAGGAACAAAGCTACGTGGGACAAACTACAGGTTGTGGTCTTCTCTCATGGAGATCACGCTCGACAGTCTCCGTCTCTGGGGATATGTCACCGGTGCATAAACTTCTCCGCCACCACCGGTCTAGCCTCCTCTGAGGTCGTTTACTTGTGCACCTCGTACAGAAGATGAGGCCGCCAAGAAGAAGGCAGAGGCTGCTGCTGCTAATGAGGCTTTTCAATATGCCATCGACACTTTCAAGTGCTGATGTGCTGATAAGGCCCGTGTTCGTGCCATCCAAGTGGTCAGTGTCAACAACTCTATCCAGCCAGACATCGTTGGTCTGCGGTCTACTCGACAGATCTAGGAGTACTTGCGTGAGCGATACCAGCAGAGCAGTGATGCTCAGTTCTTTTCACTTTAGCGTGAGTTAGAGACGCTTCGCCAGGAGGACTCTTCCATCAACGACTTCTTCCGAGCCCTAGCTAGTCTTTGGCGCAAGCTAGACGAGTTGGCGCCTCCACTCTATCAGGAGTGTCATAAAGTGTAGAAGACGGATCATGATCACCTTCGTCTTTATGATTTTGTATGTCGTCTTTGCCAGAGTTTGAGCCTGTCTGGGCTCAATTGCTAAGCCGCTCACCACGCCCGACAGTCACCGAGGCCCTTTCAACACTTCGGACTACTACGATGACGTTTTCTGCTTCAACTACGGCCTCTCCCCAGGTGCTTATTTCTACTGCTATTTTTGCATCAACTGGAGTTCAGTGCAACTACTACAAGAACTTCGGGCACGACTACCAGAGTTGTGCGGTGCGGAATAAGGCGCGTGGGAGTAGACGACCAAAGGGAGGCAAGGAAGCCCTTCCTTCACAAGAGGACAGACCAGTTCATCAGCTTCTGCTCAGCGAGGTGACTCTATTCAGCAGCTTTGCCAGACTCTACTTTAGCAGCTCTCTCACAACTCAGCGGTTTCTGCCAATCTAGCTTAGACGTCTTCTCCAGTTACCTCTTGGGTTCTGGATTCCGATGCCTCTTTCCACATGACACCAGACTCCACATCTTACTTTATTAGGATTTCCTGCTTTTCCTATCTTTGTTCAGACAGCTGACGGTACTTGTTTATCATCTGTCAAGGCACTCTTTTGTCCCTTGACTTTTCTGTTCTAACTGTTTCCCATGTTCCAGCACATGCATGTTTACTGCCATATAACCTTAAAGTCGTCCACTTGAACCATGAAAGACATAGAATTCATGCTATATGAGAAACTTTGTTGGTTCCACCATAATAAAATGACTGAAGGATTTTCAGTGATACACAAGATGACATCCATGCCAGAAGAAATTACAGGTGCTTATGAGAGGTTTGTCCTTAAGGATGTACTTTTGCAACTTAGAACCCAGATATGAATCAGAATGCCAAAAAGTGTCATAAAGGGAACCTGTTCTATCAGTGAATTAATGTTTACTTCTTGTAAGTAGAAGTCTCTTATGGAAGTAACTTCTGCAGTGGTCTGGTTAATATCGTAACGCAGGTTAATTCGAGTTCCTGTTTGATAAATAACATGAAAGGAAATTGCAGAATCTAGAACACTATTAGACTATTAATTGATGCCTCACAGTAATGATGCGAGTAGACTTCTAAATGGAATATTAATATAAGATGATTGCAGAAATAACATCATCCTGAACAATCACAAACAAGGTGCAATATAGTAAGCCTGACAAAAATTATCTCAATGAGAATGATCATTTAAATGAAAGCTAACACATGCTAAATCAGACCAAAAGAATAGCTATAGTCAAGCAATTCAGCAACCAACACTAGAAACAAAAAAACTATAGACAGTATCACATGTTTGACTTAGCTCCGATGGCATCTCTCTTCATCCATGGAAGGCTCCCTGTTTCTGAGCAATTGTCTGAACCAGCTGGCAGCTTGCCCTTCACACTAGACCACTGCCAAATCTTCGACACAGAGAAACTCTCACCTTTATTCCTAGCACAAATCCTCTTGCCTTCCATGATTTCAGCATTGACAGAACTTATGCCAGCAGCTCTTCCCTTGAACCTGCTGCCCACACCATTTCTACTACGACCAGGCTAGAGTGACACCCGAAGTTCAGAAGCGCCAAGAACGTATTGGTAAGTGCCCATGGAGAAGCATCTCCTTGCATCCAAGCTGCTATTGCTACTCTCCCCTGCCTCCCTACTCACTATACCAGCTGCGTTGCCATTGGCAACACAACCATCGATGGCACCCTGATTCCCAACATTTTTGAGCTTCCCAAGCCTTACTGGAAAAACCCTCTTCTCGGAAAAACCATGTATCTATGCAATGCAGATGGAAGGCGTGTCCGCAGACCGGCAACAACCTGAGCCTGTCCTCCCCATCAAACTCACACAAGCACACAGCACAGTCGAATGGCTCCTTGTCGCCGCCAACAATGCCGCGGTACGCAAACACAGGCAGCGTGTCGATCAACGCCTGGTCGAGCCCAGAGTCATGTAAATGGAACAGCTGCTGCAGCTGCCGGTCCATTGCGGCGTCCCGCCCGTCCGCTCGGTGCGGTGACGGGGCAGGCTCGGCTGCCGCGGCTCCACGGCTGTGCTACTTCTTCAAAAGTAGTCTCACCAGGAGGTGGAGCAGCCCAGAGATAAAGAAGATGGCCGCAAGAATCACTATGATGAACAACACCGCAGGGCAAATTCTTCCATTACCACCACTACCACCGCTGCCATTAACCGACTGCTGCACCTGCGGTGGGGGTTGGGTGGTGTAAGGCAGGAGCGAGTCCTTGATGAAGCCGCGGAGGCGGGGCGACGGAGACGGGTAGGAGGATAGGGGTGTGAAAGATTGGGACGAAGCTACTGCTGCTGCAACCATCTCCTGCAATCTCGGATTTGGAGGAGACACCGGCAACTCATCTGATCGGTGAGGGAGGAGGGCTCTCTGTGGTAACTGTCCTAGATGCAGCAATATTTGGCTCCCCTATGAGTGCAAAACCAACCCAAGAACCCAGGAATCAAATCCGCAGCCAAAAAGATCCGAGCTTCCCACCTAAAAAGGCTAAATTTAGTGCAGCCGAGAAGGCTTCAATCACTAGGGACCAAAATGCGCGCACACTCCCGGATCAGCAGCGAGAGAGAGCGGAGGAAGAGAAGGGGAGCCACGGCCTAAACGGAGATGTGACTGGGATCGTGTGTGGTGGTGGGGGACGGCGAGGAAATGAGATTCCCTAGGCGACTGTAGAGTAAATTCGTGAATCTCAGCTGTTCGATCAGAAAAGAGTAGACCAGATCAGGTTTTTGCTACAGTAAATTTTACTATAGCTACAGTAAAAATTTACTGTATCTACAGTAAATTTAATCCGCTCTTTTCCCGATCGAACGGCTGAGATTCGCAAATTCACTCTACAGTCGTCGTACGCGACTGTAGAGAATCCGATTCCGACAGCGAGGGGGTGGACGGGCTAGTGAGGGGGAAATTTAACTTTTTGCCACCCTTAAGAATGTCATCATCTTCGTTGCAATTAATATTTTGCCACTCTCGAGCCTACGTGGCGCCTAGTCACCGCCATGTCAGCGCCACGGCAGGTCTCGCGAGGGCGGAGGCGCAGGAGGCGCGCGCGGGCACGAGGCGCGCGGCGCGACATGGCGGTGACTAGGCGCCATGTAGGCTCGAGAGTGGCAAAATATTAATTGCAACGAAGAGGATAATATTTGGATAGGTGGCATTCTTAAGGGTGGTAAAAAGTTAAATTTCCCCTAGTGAGGGGAGGAAGGAAGGGGGGCGGTGCGGTGGCGGAGGGGTGGCTTTTGGTTGTTTTGGGTGCGGGTCACTTTCGGCCGCGTAACATTCACAGGTATCGGCTCCACGGAAATGACAGGAAAACACGAACCACGTAGCCGCTGTGTGTGCGGCCTTGGCCTGGCCGGATTTTACATTGTTTTGTACTCGTAGGGTACATAGTCATCTGAATTTTGGCTCTCAGACCTTGCTACAGGAGCAAGAGATTTGCACGGCAAATTTTTGGCAGTAGCTTACAGAGACATCTCACGCACTGGATAACATAATTGTCCAACCTGTCAACGAGTTTTGACTTTGTTTGAACCCATTGGCGGTTTGGCGCTGCAAAAAGGTTCAGAAGCAAAGGAACAAGGAGTCCACAACAGGAATTGGCAATAATGTCGTGGAATCGAGTGCCCCCTGGGACCTCACTCTGTCCGGTAGCACGGTGGAGGGCCGAACTGAGACCGTGGCATGTGAGCGAGTTTTGGCCTTTGTTCGTAGTAAGGTGCCGGCGACCTCGCTGTGCTGCACATGACATGCATGAGCGTGGCCGTGCAGATGCAAATCCTGGAACAAGGTCACAGCACTGGACTCGTTGTCTGGTATAGTTGAGACTCGTGCAGGCTACAGGTTCACGCCCCTAAGGGGCTTTTTGGGCCTGGCCCGTCCAGGAAATCTGGCTCAACTATTTGATTTGTATTTGATATAATGAGACTTAAAGAGTGTCAATCATATTGTAGGACCGAACAAGCAACAGAGGGGGGTGAATGATGCCTTCAAATTCTCTCCAAGTATTCACTTAACCCTTTTGTCCAATAGTTATAGAGCTATAAAGATTATAGTTGAAAACCCACTTGAAAACCGTAGTAACAGAGAGAATACAGCAAGAAAACAGACCGTGGTCAGAAGCTGGCAACGTGGTTGAAATCTGATAATGTGGCCATAAATTCAACAACGTAGTCGAGAGCTGGTAACTTTACCCATAAGATACCACGACTTAGCTAGAGTCGAGATAACAGAACTCACAACTGATTCACAACACTGGTGCTGCCTAATACAAGGAAAAGTCCACTATCAATAGTGGTCCCGACCAAGTCTAGGTCTGGATAACTCATTCGCTTGTTTATGAGGGTTGTACTGTGGCATAGATTAGTCTGTGGAAATTGCCAACAACAAACCTACCTTTGGGGCTCCCAATGAAACTACTACAGCAGTCGAGTTAGGTCCAACACAGTGGTCCTGTGGTTGGGTAATAATTATGTCTTTCCCTCAGCACTACACTTCACCTCCGCTATTGGTCAAACAGAAAGCACCAACTCCCATGCGTGAATCACCACATACCATGGTCATTGGGACAACCATATTGCACTAGGGCCAACAACTAAGAACATCACTCTAGGTAAGTGATCTAACTTAATTCTCCATACTCCATCAACACTTGAGCACTTGGAATAGAGCCCAACCCATCAACTTGTGAAGGCGAGTGAGGCAACAACAATTATTATAGTTTTTTTATTCCATTCAATAATAAACTACTCAAAAGACTAATATCCTAATCTTAATGGCTACCAACGATATTAGGATGGAGCAAGTATCGAGGATAGCAATATAAACAAATATTAAATTGAGGAGCATGACTAAGCGGGATTAATAAAAAGTAATTGTTAACAAATAACATTTGCAAAATAAGTATATAAAAGTAATCCCATATATAATATACCCAACTATTGGGACTCAACATGATCAAGGGTTTGTAATTTGCCTTGCAACTTGTAACCTTCACTGCACATTATGGAGTAGTCCTTGAGACCTCCTCCTTTGGCTCCTAAGGCTCTGGCGGTTTGGTCGTAATCTAGCGCAACACACAAAATACTGAATATGTCTATTACAACAACTACAATACTTACAAACAAAACTCGGCAAGAAAACAGAAAGAAAACGGTCGAAAAGTCTGGGTGACTGGAATCAAGGTTGAAGAAGGAGAACTGAAAGCGCAAAGGTGTACAAGGATAAAAGGGCACCTTTAGTGTGGGATCAGAGGTCAGGTAAACGGCGGGGCTCTGACAACTCCTGGTGACAATAGCATGGGCTAACCATGGATGGGTAAGGGAGGCAACAAATGAAGAGCTCAGGCTTTAGCCGAAACGAGAAGTGAAGTGAAGGGAGACGAGGGTGGATGGGTTCTTGAACTCAGCTTCTCCCACACTCATGGTGACATGCAAGTCCCACACATCAATGGCAACCTCACTTGGCGACGTGGCATTCATGCATGAAGACAACAAGGATCGATAAAAAACGAGGCTAGCACAGGATATATAAGGCAACGCATGATAGGGGGTAGAGTGATTGAAGCACGGTTAGGGCTTCGAGCAAAGATTGGTGGCCAACACACGGGGCAAGGTGACTATTGCTGGTCGAGAGCATTAGTCAGAAGGCCCGGTCAGAGTTGAGTGCTCGGAAGACAAAGAAGAAGACTTTAGGGCTCTGACTGCTTGAGATCTGTCAGACCCGGATTTTTCAATCCAGAATCTACTGTGTTTCACTGTACTATTCCCTGGATCAGTATATAGTGCACACAGGTACATTGCTGAATTATATCATACATCGCATAGACAATAATGATATTACAGGATTTAAGATACACCACATCGGGTGACAGTTTACAAAAGGGGCCGCTTAGGCCAAATGTCTTCATTACAAATAAATAGCGGAAACGAAAGCAAAAGTAAGACCATAACCATAGGCAAATGACTGGGGGTAATGTGTGTGTCGTAGGGGTGGCCCCCACCTAAACCCAGCAGGCCTGGTAGGAAATTATAAGGCCCAGAATAGGCCATGTGTAATGACATAACTGCCCCCAGAAGGGATAACCAGATGTAAGGGTATAACTGTAAAAGCACTCCTCCGTGTATATATATATGAGAGTAAGCCATGGGGAGGGCAGGCCATTACACTTATCTTCATCACTCTCCACTACCATCTCTCTCTCTCTCTGTGGTGATGCAGTAGCCACAACAGCTTGGCGCCGTCCGTGGGAGGACGAAGACAAGCTCAAGATCGAAGGAAAAAGATGGCAGAAAAAGCTTCACCGGCGACGAGGGAAAGAAGACGCTGGGTCGGAGCCGCGTGAACACCGTGGTTTCGGCATCGGCCGCCGAAGGAGTTGGCGCGCAGACGCGCCGTGGTCGCGAGCATCGACGCTCGTCGCGGCAACGGCCGACCCGCCCGGCGCCGCTACGCCACCCTCGCCGTAGCGCTGGTCGACGGCCGGGTAGCCGCAACAAACCATCCGACGGATCTGCAGATCGTGAGGCGATGGTCCTCGCATCACCCGTCCGCGGGCGTTCGGCGGTCTCAACAACACCGGCGGTGGAAAGTGTCCTACTAGCAGCCCTCAACGCGCGTTCGGCGGAAACTAGGGGCCTTCGCGAGCCATCCGAGATATACAAGAGGCTCGAGCGGCGAGTTGCGGCGATGTCGCGCCGAGTCCACGCCAGAGAAGGCGGATACCGCGAAGCCCCACGCCTAGCCGCGCCCGCCGGTGCGTAGATCCGTAATCCCGCTTTGGCGGCTGCAGCAGGCGGCGTGGCCCGAAGGCTTCAAGTTCCCTAGCATCATCGACCCGTACAGAGGCGACATGGATCCTCGCGAGTTCGTGCGTGTGTACGAAATCGCGATGGAGGCCGCGGGCGGAGACGACACCACGAAGGCGAAGGGACTCCCCCTCGCACTGCACGGGGGGGCGCTCTCTTGGTTTTTTACCATAGAGCCGGGCTCCATCTACGCGTGCGAGCAACTTCGCGACCGCCTTCGCAGCAACTTCCAAGGACACCGTGTCGAGCGAATCGATGCGGACCAACTCTTCGCTGTGAAGCAAAGACCCTCGGAGACGCTCCGGGGCTACTTCAAGCGCTTCGCCAAGATTCGAGGCCAGGTAAAAGATATTAATGAAACCACCGTCCGCACGCAGCCATACATGGCCTTCGCCGCCCGATGGCGAGTACAACGCGGAGGCCAATCAAGGCGATCGCCACGCTCTTCGACAAAATGGACGAGTACGCGCGGCGAGGAGGATGCGCGAAGACGCAGCAGCGTCCTCGGCGCCGCCCATGAGGAGCGCCCGCGTGAAGTGGGGCGGGTGGCCTCTCCTCGGCCGGGCGCGGCCGAGAGCCCCGAGGAGGCCCTCCCGAGGCAAAGAAGGCCGAGTGCGAAGGCTCTTCAAGGAGCAGCCTAAACCCGGCACCGCCGGCGCGCAGTCGCAGACGGCCCGTCATGTCCTCGACACCGAGAGCGCCCGCCAGGACCCGCCCGCCTCACGGAAGGGAGACAGGGACCGAGCGGCGGACTTGATTGCGGCGACCAACCCCACGCAGAACAAGAGCTCCTACACTATGGCAAGTGGTGCGAGGTACATGGCTACGGTGATCATTACACAAGGGCATGCACCGCCGTTATGGAGCTGCGGAGGTGACGGCCGGGTCTCGGACTCGGCCTCCTCGGCCGCCGGAGCCCACGTGGGGCACCAAGGGATAGCCCCATACGAGCCACCGCATCGAGGCGCGCAAGATCGCACCGTCAGCGTCATCACCGGAGGCTCCTCTTCAAAAGCCCCCGGGGAGCAGCCGCAGCTGTGGATGCCGCCCCGCAACATCACCTTCGACTTGAACGACGCCAGGGGCGTGGAGTACCCTCACGAAGACCCTCTAGTCATCCAAGCCCACATAACACGCTGTGACGTCAGGCGCGTCCTCGTCGACGGGGGAAGCTCCGCTAATATCTTGTTCGCAGAGGCCCTCGACCGCATGGCGATCCCCCGAAGCCGGCTAGAGCAGCCAAGAGCTCCACTTCAAGGCTTCGGGGGCCAACCGTTGCAGGCCTTGGGGCACGTGTCCCTTCCTGTCACTTTCCGTCAGGAGGGCAACAAAGGTAACATCCGGACCGAGCAGGTCACCTTCGACGTCGTAGATATCCCGCACCCCTACAACGCCATACTGGGGTGACCCGCCATCAACTCTTTCGAGGCGATCCCGCACCACGCGTTTTTGTGTGTAAAGCTCCCGGGCCCGGAGGGTGTTATCACCGTCTTGGCGATCAGACTGGCGAGCATGCCGGCGGCGGCAGTGTTCCGCATCGCCCAGTGCATGCCCTCTCCGGCGCGCTCGGGGATGGGCCCTCCGCCCCCGGGTGGACGCCCAAGCCTCGGCCCGAAGGTGGAGTTAAGAAGGTGCCGCTCCAGGAGGGGCGCTTGTGTCCATTGGCGAGGGCTCCACCGGGGTCGAATGGGATCCGCCCGAGTGCTTGTAACAACGTCGACATCTTCGCATGGTCCCCGAGGACATCAAGGGCGTGGACCGAGCGAATCGAGCATCGCTTGGTGGTTCGCCCGACGCCAAAGCCGGTCGAGCAAAGGCTTGGCCAGATGTCGATGGATCGGCAGCAGCGCCAGCGAGGTGGCGAAGCTTCTTCGGCGGGGTCATCCGCGAGGTCCACCATCCGCAGTGGCTCGCTAACCCGTGCTAGTCAAAAAGGCGGCGGGCACTGGCGCATGTGCATCGACTTCACGGCACTCAACAAGGCGTGCCCGGCGACAATTACCGTCGCGCATCGATCGGTGGTCGACGCCATCGCTGGTGCGAACTCATGAGTTTCTGGGCGCTATTCCGCTACCACCGGTATACATGGCGAAGACGACGAGGAGAAGACCGGTTTCATCACACCACTTGGGACGCTCGCTTGTCGAATGCCCTTCGCTTGAAGAACACAGCGCTACCTTCACCCGCCTCGCCGCCATTGCCCCGCCGCCCGACTCGGGAGGAACGTCGAAGCCTATGTCGATGACGTGGTGGTCAAAACTCGGCGACTTGCTCGCACGGCGGGACCTCCGTGAGACCTTCGATAACCTCCGGAAGGCGGGCATCAAGCTCAATCCCGACAAATGTGTCTTCGGGGTGCAGGCGGGCAAACTCCTAGGTTTCCTCGTATCCGAGCGGGGCATCCAGGCGAACCCCGACAAAGTAGACGCCATCCTGGGTATGGAGCCGCCCAGGATAACGAGGGAGGTCCAACGGCTGGCAGACCGCATGGCAACATTAAGCCGCTTCCTATCCAGGGCGGCGGAGCGGGGCCTGCCATTTTTCAAGACACTCCGCAGGTGCGATGGATTTCGTTGGGACGGAGATCGCGCAAGGCCTTCAACGAGCTCAGCGGCACTGGCAAGCCTCCCCACTGGTCGCCCAAACACTGAGGCTCCTCCCGCTCTATCTCGGCGCGTCACCATCGCGGTCGTGCCGTCCTCGTCTTAGAGGAAGGCGCCATGCAGCGGCCCGTCTACTTTGTCTCCGAAGCTCTCCAAGGTGCCAAGACAAGATATACGGAGCTTGAGAAGCTCGCGTACGCGCTCGTCATGGCCTCCAGGAAGCTTCGGCATTATTTTCTGGCCCACCCGATCACAGTACCTTCCTCATTTCCCCTGACAGAGATGCTACACAACAAGGAGTCCACAGGGCACATCGGCAAATGGGCTGCCAAGCTCGCTCCCTTCTCCTTGACGTATGCTTCGCGAACGGCAATCAAATCCCAAGTCCTGGCAGATTTTCTCGCCGAATGGACCCCGTCGGCCCAACCCGCCCGTGACGCACGATGATCCCGTCGACGCTTACAATCGACGGAGCTTACGGCGCCGCGGCGCGAGCATAGGCGGTGATCGCCACGCCCGGGACGGCGTTCTTGTGTACTCAGACGCCTTGCCTTCCCGCCACCAACAACACGGTGAATACGAGGCTTCGCTCTTTGGCTTGGCGGCTCAAGGCAATCGGCGCGACACTGGTGTTGGTCCGCACCGACTTCGCGCTTGGTGGTCGCCATGTGGACAAGTCATATCAAGCCAAGGACCCGAGTTGGCCTGGTACTCGCGCGGTGAGGGCGAGGGAAAGGCACTTTTGGGTGTCATCGCAAGGCCATCCCCGTGCGGAGAATGAGCAAGCCGACGCCCTCGCTAAAGCGGCCAACCAAGAATTGCCCCGAGGGGCGTTCTACGAGATGTTAGCAAAGGCGCCATCGCGCAGACAACCGGACGCGCACTCGCCCATCGCATTGATCGGTCGGGAGATTGGCGAGCCCATCTTCAATTTCTTGCAAGGCATCGCCGAAGCGGAGGACCTCGCTGAAGTGCGACGCTTGCAAAGACCGCGCACGGTCCTTCCAGTGTTGAAGGATACTCTACAAGAGAGGGTTTGCGACCGCTCTGCGCCGCCTCGGCGAGGGAAAGGAGCTCTTGGCGGAGATCCACGCGGCGTATGCGGATCCCACCTAGCACCAAGGTCATTAGTCGGCAAGGCGTTGAGCAAGGCTTCGCGGCCGATCGCCATCACCGACGCCAGACCTCGTCCGTCGGTGCGATGGATGGCGCGCATCATCCGCGAGCCCCGACGAGCCTCAACCCCATTCCCGGTGTGACCACCGCACGCTGGGTCTCGATATAGTAGGACCACTTGCCCGAGCTCCGTGGGACCTCCGGTTCAGTGGTAGTCGCTACCTGAGTATTTCTCCGGATGGCGGAAGCGATCGCTCGCCAAAGTAACTCTGCGACCATACGGCGCTCCTATGGCAAAACATCATATGTCATTTCGGTGTGCCCGGGAGCTCACGGTCGACAATGGCTGCGATTCGACGCCACCCTCTTCAAAGATTATTGTGACAAGATGGGCATCACCCTCCGATTCGCCTCGGTAGGGCATCCCGATCCAACGGGCGGTCGAGCGCGAATAGCGCCATCTCTCGCCGCCATCAAAAGCGCTCGTTGGATTGCGAAGGGCAAGTGGCTGCGAGCTTCAGCGCTCTTTGGTCGCGCCGCACAACGGTAACGCGCCCGACGGATTCACGCCGTTCAAGCTCCTTTTCGGTGATGAAGCGGTGACGCCGAGGAAATCAAGGCGGCCACGGAGAGTCCTCGTCCAAGCACCCAAGAGGAGCGCGTGTGTCCTGGACCTCCTCGACGGACACGAGCGACGCGACCCACCATGTCGAGAAGTACGCACGGGATAATGCGTGCTCGGGACCGCTCTATATGCCCGCGGGGTTCAAGCACGGGATCTCGTCCTCGAGTGGCGCTCAAAGCGAGACCGTTGGCAAGTGGAGTCCAAGTGGAAGGCCCGTACATCGTGACGGAGGCATTGCCGGCGGGGCGTATCGCCTCGCGACTTTCGAAGGACAAGCCTTCCGCATACATGGAACGCGGACAGTTGCGGCGGTACTACGCCTAGGAGCGGGACAGCAGCGTAGAGCCACCACCCTTTGTTATGCGTTGCTCGCCGCGCAAACGGGAGTTCAATAAAGGTTGCTTTGTTCCCGAGCATCCCATGTCCGCGCTGAAAGCGTAACAAAGTCCACGGACTTTAAATAAGACGAGCGCCGAGGTCCGCCTCGCACGCGAGAGTCGCGGACTATAAATAAGACGAAGCGCCGAGCCTAGCTCGCACGCACGCGATCCACGACTTTAAATAAGACGTGGCGCCGAGGTCCGCCTCGCACGCGCGAGTCTGCGGACCATAAATAAGACGTAGCGCCGAGCCCGGCTCGCGCGCGCCGATCCACGGACTTTAAATAAGACGAGCGCCGAGGTCCGCCTCGCACGCGAGTCCGCGGACTATAAATAAGACGAAGCGCCGAGCCTAGCTCGCACGCACCGGCCCACGGACTTTAAATAAGACGTAGCGCCGAGATCCGCCTCGCGCGCGAGTCTGCGGACTATAAATAAGACGAAGCGCCGAGCCTAGCTCCGCACGCACTCTACGGAGTATAAATAAGACGCAGCGGGGACGCCCGCGCGCACTCTACTGAGTATAAATAAGACGAAGCGTCGAGCCTAGCTCGCACGCACCATCCACTGACTTTAAATAAGACGTGAGCGCCGAGGTCCGCCTCGCACGCGAGTCTACGGACTATAAATAAGACGAGCGCCGAGCCTAGCTCGCACGCACGATCCACGGACTTTAAATAAGACGAGCGCCGAGGTCCGCCTCGCACGCGAGTCCGCGGACTATAAATAAGACTTAGCGCCGAGCCTAGCTCGCACGCACGACCCACAGATTTTAAATAAGACGTAGCATCGAGGTCCGCCTCCGCACGCGAGAGTCTGCGGACTATAAATAAGACGTAGCGTCGAGCCCAGCTCCGCACGCGCCAGTCCACGGACTTTAAATAAGACGTAGCATCGAGGTCCGCCTCCGCACGCGAGAGTCTGCGGACTATAAATAAGACGTAGCGTTGAGCCTAGCTCCGCACGCACCAGTCCACGGACTTTAAATAAGACGTAGCGTCGAGCCCAGCTCCGCACGCACTCTACGGAGTATAAATAAGACGCGGCGGGGGGACGCCTCCGCGCGCACTCTACGGAGTATAAATAAGACGTAGCGTCGAGCCTAGCTCCGCACGCGCGAGTCTCCGGACTATAAAGGAAGTCATAGCGTCGAGGTTCGCCTCCGCACGCGCCGCTCCACGGAGTATAAATGAGATGCGCAGACCGCCTCCGCGTTCGGCGAGTAACACCAAGCATAAAGTACTACTTGGTTCCATTATAAAAGCAAAGGGTTACATGGTTACAAGCGCCGAACCGTACACCATCCCCGCTCCACCCGCCAACCGCTCGGCCTTGGCGCGGTGCAGACGAGCCCGAGCCGCCGCCGCCGCGGTCTTGAAGGACCCTTCAAGCCATCGGAGGAGGTCCCCTCCCATGCAATGTCTGCGCTGACGGCGACCTCGCCGCACCTTCCCGGCGGCCCTTAGATCCGTTGATGGAAGTTCTGCAGCTAGGCCCGATGGAGCGGATGGCGCCCGACATAACCTCCGGTCGGTCGGGAGGATCCATTGAGGATTCGCTAGCTCATGGGTATGCCTACACCCACGAGTATGAAGCGAGGCAAGGGCGGCACGCACGAACATAGCCGCAGTGCTCGCCAAAGGTTCTGGCGCCACGAAGAGCAACGCCGCCTCCTCCTCAGCCCGAGCGTCTCGGCGAGGGCCTCGGCCTGTCGCGTAGTGTCCCGGACTGACGCACGATCTCGGAGGGCCGGTTTAGGACTCCATGGCCCGCCATGCCGGCGTGGACGCATTTTCCAAGACAAGGCGGTTTCGGCAGCAGACTCCGCCACCGGGCGTTCTCCCTTCTAGGACGGCGACCTGCTGCACGCAGGCGGCGCGCTCCCAGCGGCGCCGAGAGCCGTGGGCGCGAAGTTGTGCGGCCACGGGCGCCCTCTCGGCGCAAGGTCTCCATCCTTAGCGGCGAGCGATGTTTGCTTCGCGGAGGTCGGCTTCGAGCCCTCCGCTCCCGAACGCGGCCTCGTCAAAGGACCTACCGAGGCAAGCGCCCGCGAAACAACAAATCAGAAAGCGCCCAGCAGTACTTTACAAGTCAAGCGCACATGCCTCTCATCTCGAGGCTGCAGCGCAGCGCTAGGAGGTCCCCGCGCAGACGACAAGACCTCTCGGTTGAGGCCGTTGTCGCGACGCTCGCGCGGCGGTGAGGTCGCAAAATATCTCCGGCGAGGAGGAAGTCCGAGCGAAGCGAGCCCCGCCCCAACGCGCCAGATTTATCGCGCCACGACCACGCCAAGAAGCGGACACTGCGGGCATCTCGCACGAGGCTCCGACCGGCAAGATACCTCCGTTGCTCGATCCTTCGCCACGCACGGAGACGCCGCCTCGCCGATGTCGGCGAATGAGCGAGCAGACGAGAGAGTCTCGCGGTCACCAAGAAAAGGATTCACACCTACCTCTGCGCCCTCGTCACGGTAGGAGGTGGCGCCGCTCGACCACCCGAAGGGGAAGCGCGCCGACGGTCGGGAGAAGGTCTTCTCGGCCGTGCGGCCGCCGTAATCCCGCGGCAAGGCCCCGCAACAGCGTATCGACCCCTCGTTGGCGGCGAGGACTGCGTCCGAGGGCGTTTCGCCTGCGGTGGCACAGGCGATTCTTCCGCGGTAGGACCAGCTCCGATCACCGTCACCCCACGGTTTCCTCTCAGAGGGCACGCCGTCGGCATTGCGGTTGATAACACACCTTCCCCCGTCGTTTGCTCGCCAGGAACAACGCCACCCCGGTTGACGGGTTCCAACTCAACGAGGGCGCGAGCCCGAGCACGGGCTCGTGGCGTCGGCAGAAGGTCTTTGGGGATCCGCGGTGCGCCCCTCAAGCAGATGGCGTGCCCCCGCCGCCGCCGACGCCCGTCTCGGTGGGCTAGCCGCCGGGCCGCCGGTCGATACGGCGGCGGGAACGGGCGGCGTCGTGAAGATAGCACCCCGCAGGGCTATCACCGCCCCGAAGCGCCCGAGTCCCGCGGAAGCTCTTCCGCACCACACGCCGGGCACGGCAATGCCCATAGCCTCGCAGTGCGGTTTACCGCGCCCGCGGCCGCGCTGATCGGCCTCGCGAGCCCGGTGCTCCTTCGCGTGTCTGCCGCCGAGGCGCCGCCGCGCGCGCTCGCATCTTCTAGCCGAGCCATGCGCAGAGATCACGTCGACCGGCGGAAGCCAAGCAGATACAATGGCACGCGTAAAGCGTCTTTGGCGACTTACAAGGGGCGAGGCGGCAAAGAAGCAGACACGGATGGGTCGAACCCGTCCTCGCGGGGCCATTCGTCAACCAACATACTTCAGAGGAGAGTGGCGCCGCCCATACATCGTGAACTCCTCGGCAGTCGCGCGACGCTCATTCGACGGGCGACACCGACAAGGCTCAGTAGCTTTGGCGTGTCGCCGATCTCCGCCTTCGGACTCGGCGTCTTCGTTAAACAAGATCGCCCACCTCGCATCGCATTACGCTCACGCCGGTGGCCACGGTGTAATAGAACCACCACCGCGCCCAACCGCCGCCCATTGCCCCGACGAGGCCGGGCACGAGGAACAACGCCGCGCATGACGCTGGAGCACGGTCCACATCGCCGGTTGGACACCGCCCGTCAACCTTTCTTGGTCGGCGGTGTGCGCGTGCGTGGTGGCGAATAAGCTTCACGCTGGGCGCCACCCTCTGCCCGCACGCCCACGTGAAGACAAATGGGCGGAGTATCGTGTGGGCGTTAATCGGGCTAGCTCCACCTTGTAGGCCCGCAGACTTCGCCACGAACAACGTGGAGGGCATTCAAGGCCGGCATCGAAGAACGCGACGAAAACAATCGCCTCCATGGCCCGGGCCGGCTCCGCCTCGCCCCGCTGGGTAGGCGAGCCCCATTGCGATCCACGATCTTCCTCATCCACGAGTCGCCGCAGCGTCCCTTGATCATGCGGCTCTTCCCAAAGACACGGAACACGAGCCTCCCGAGTGCTCCATGGCGTTCCACCATTTGTCGGCGCGCGAGCTCCGCGGCACCGCTTGTACTCCTTGGAAGGATGGGTCGCTCGCCTCGGCTAGGCAAGGAAACCGCGGGGTGGTAGGTGGCGTCGTCATGGCTAGCCATTGCTCTCGCGACAAGGGAAGAAGAAGCGAGCAAAGGAGCAATCGGCGTGACAATTAGCACGGCGCAAGCGGCGGCAGATCAAAAGCAAAGCAAGAAAGGGTGCCTCGCCTCAACACTAGCACCATATAAAGGCCGCCGCCGCCTTGTGGCTCAACGCGCAGCGGATCAAATTCCCAGCGATTCGGTGTCCGAGATTTGGAAAGAAGAACCGCGGGACCTAGAGGGCCGTCTGGTCGTAGGTGGCCAGCGGCGCACAACGCCCCACATCTTCAACACGCGCCCAACTTCTGGGACGAGGCGAACGGCCGCGATCACGCAACCGCCACATCCCACGACGCACGGGCCGTGAGTCGCCACGCGTGCCCACTGCGGCAAGATGGCAGCATCGCGACGACGCGACCTCTGCCAGCGGCGTCGGCGTGATTCCGGCCGCCATTAAAAGCGCACTACTGCATCGCAAGGTCACAAAGCCCCGAGTGAGCGCGTCTTCGACAGGCGCCCGGCCTCGCGCCCACCCGCCAAGGGTAGGGGACGGAGCGAGCACGCCTACTTCAACTCGGCGCCCGGCCGCCACCCGCTCAAGGGTAGGGGACGGAGCGCGCGCGTCTTTCGACCAGGCGCCGCCTTCACCGCCACCCGCTCGAGGGTAGGGACGAGCGCGCGCGCTACTTCGACCAGGCGCCAGCCGCCGCCACCCGCTCGAGGGGTAGGGGCGAGCGCCGCCGACCAGACGCCGGCCGCCGCCATCGCTCGAGGGTAGGGGACTGAGCGCGCGCGCGTCTGCCGACCAGGCGCCCGCCGCGCCATCCGCTCGAGGGGTAGGGGGGCGCGCGCGCGCGTCGTCGCCGACCAGGCGCCCGCCAGCGCCACCCGCTCGAGGGGTAGGGGACTGAGCGCGCGTCTCGCCGACCAGGCGCCGCCCGCGCCACCCGCTCGAGGGGTAGGGGACTGAGCGCGCGTCTGCTTTCGACCAGGCGCCGGCCGCGCCACCCGCTCGAGGGGTAGGGGCGGAGCGCGCGTCTCACTTCGACCAGGCGCCGGCCGCGCCACCCGCTCGAGGGGTAGGGGGCGCGCGTCTACTTCGACCAGGCGCGCGCCACCCGCTCGAGGGTAGTAGGCGGGCGCCGACCGGGCGCGCGGCCCGCCACCCGCTCGAGGGTAGGGGACGGAGCGCGCGTCTTCGATCGGGCGCCCGGCCGCCGCCACCCGCTCGAGGGGTAGGGGACGGAGCGCGCGTCTACTGACCGGGCGCCGGCCAGCGCCACCCGCTCGAGGGTAGGGGACGAGCGCGCGCGTCTCGCTGACCGGCGCCGGCCAGCGCCACCCGCTCGAGGGGTAGGGACGAGCACGCGCGCCTTCGATCGGCGCCGGCCCGCTGCGGCGGTGCGCGCGCTGCTTCAACTCAGCGCCACCTCGCTACCACCATCCCGCACTTCAGCTCCCACCGCGAGCTTAGAGAAATTCACAGCCGCAGTGGACGAGGGGCCAAAGGACTCGCGACATGGCTTCGGCCCTATGAAGCCCTTCACCATGAGAGGCTCTGTCGAGGGGTGGCCCCACCTAAACCAAAGAGCTCGGTAGGAGATTATAAGGCCCAGAATAGGCCATGTGTAATGACATAACTGCCCCCAGAAGGGATAACCAGATGTAAGGGTATAACTGTAAAAGCACTCCTCATGTGTATATATATATATGAGAGTAAGCCATGGGGAGGGGCCAAGCCATTACACTTATCTTCATCACTCTCCACTACCATCTCTCTCTCTCTGTTTGGTCTGTAGCCACAACAGTGTGCATTATATATTATCCAGACTTAGACAATATACGTGCACACACTGCTGTAGGTCAAACTTGTCTATGATCTGAAAACGTAGACTACATCCTAAGTTCCTTCATTGTTCCTTCCTTCAGTAGCAGGGGTGTCTTCATGGTCATAATGATCCTGTGTTCCTATTTCTGTTTTGGTAAAGCGAGTGTGAGCACAATTCCACCGTGCTCAGCGAGCCAACACACAGAATGCAATACTTTAACATGCTTAGCTTAACAAAGGAAGGCTCGGGCTTATTTTGTTTTGCATAGAGTGCTTTTGAAATATAATTACTTAAAATCCCTAAGACCTAGTATTTTATAATTCACGACAATATTTTGTGAAGTAAGACCAACGTATTAGTGACACAGATTCCATCCACCGTTACATGGCATCTGCACCATATAGCATCATTCAGCGTTATAGCCGCTTATCTTACCACTGGGACAACACTCAGGACAATTCAAACTAAGGCTTTCTATTGCCCTCCATATTTCCATTCCCATTCTTTTCATATTTTTAAATAGAACTATATCTAGTTAAGTTCTCATGTCCACCCTTAACCGTGGGCACGACTATTCGAATAGTTTTGACTCTGCAGAGTTTGTACACTTTCACCACAAGAGACAACCAACTCGTTGCCCCACACGATTCCTTAGTCATGCGGTTGAGTAGGCCATCACAGTGACTGTTCAGAATATCTAGCTCCTTTTGTCATCCCACCCTATGGGCTGCTCCCACTTGCGGTGGGTCCCATACGTTGCACGGGATGTTTTCCACAGTTACTAACGCAGCCGGGCTCCACTTCCTGCAACGCTTAGAACGGCTGGGAAACTTCACCCTCCACTTGGTGTCCCTTTAGGCCTCCCCTTGCATTAACCACACCTAACCACTACCGGTGAGATGAGTCTGAGAGTTTCGATAAAGCTACTTAGCCAAGTTGTATTTTACAGACTTGTGGTTGTACTGTTTTACACGAGATAACATGACAAGATTCGATCCTTAGGACTACCTGGATGGTTCTACCACATTTCACATTTTTGTGCGTCCACTGCACCACGTACCAGCCCCCAAACCATCCACCCAGGTATTTTAAGCAAAGTTGGGGTTTTTCGGGAGCACAAAATAACCTTACCAATATACTCCAGTCATTCCCATCATGACTATCCAAACCATTTCATAAATGCAAGTGAGGATTTTTGGGGTATTTAGGTACCCCCGAGTAACTAGCATTATTAAGCAACGCAATATAATAGGGACTTATTTGCGAAAGCTACCTTATTATAATTTTACTACGGCGACAAGGTTTATTCATTAAAGATTCTCAACGGGGTAATACTATCAAGCATAATATTGGGATCAAAACTAGCATCTTTAAAAGTGAAAGTAATTTGCCACATAAAATAATAGCATGCACATGGATAATTTAAAAGAAATTAAATTTGCATAAACATGAGTTCAATATGATCGAAGTGTTAACTCGCCTTGGTCACAGGGGTCTTGGTCTTGATTTTCTTGAGCTTCTAGAGTTGCTGCCTCGGCTTCTTCCTCCTGAGCCTCGTACGTTATTTTAACGTACGCGAAAATTCAGATAAAAAAATCAGCAATTCAAACAAAATACCATCAAAAATTCAAATGAACTTCAAAAATTCTGGTTTCAGTTCCATTGGATAGTTCTTGAGTTTAGATGAATTTAAAATTTTGTTTCATTCAATTTGGAGCTAAAATGAATAAGTTATGCCTATTCAAAGTTTTCAGTTTAATTTAAATCCAGAAAATATTAAATCTCTGACAGGTGGGTCCCACTTCCTATTTTTAATTTTATTCCTTTTCTTTTATCTTTTATGTTTTGTGCCTATGACAGGTGGGCCCCGCCATTATTTAATTAAATTGGGCATGGCCCACATGTCAGTGAGAATATCTTTTATTAGTCCATCAATAGCATTTGTGGAGGTCATAAATCCCTAATTACTTGTCATTAGCATTAACTAACTGTGTCTATGATAGGTAGGACCTCTGCCGCTGGGCCGCTCGGCTAATGCCATCGACAGTGGGGCCCACCCGACTAACCGAAAAAGTCGAAAACTCGACCTCGCACGCGGAGTCGGGGCTCGAGCGCGCGCGCCGAGGAGAAGTCGGGGAAGAGATAGCGCCAATAGCCAATAGTCCGGGGCGGTGGTGCCGACGGCGAGGGGCGGCCGGAGAGTCGGTGGTGGCGGCCAAAACGGGACGCCGGGGTCACGGGGAAGCCAACGGTGATGGCGGTGGAGGCCGAGAGGCACTGGAGTTAGGTCGGCGGCTTGCGACGGCGGTGGGCTTGGTGGGGGCTCAACGCCGGCGAGCTACGGGCACGGTGGAGGGTGGGGACGAGTTCGCCTGGCGCTGAGGAAGGTTCGGGTGTAAGGAATTGGGCTAGCTTGGCGCAAATCACCGGCGAGCTCGTTGGCCGGCCGCGGAGAAGAAGGGTGGCGCCGGCGAAGGAGAGGGTACTAGAACCTAATTGCTTGGATGATAAGGGAGTGGAGAGCTTGGGAAAACTTTCAGAAGGCTCGGTGGCTTTTATAGGCGGCAGGGCGTGGCTAGCCATGGGTGAGGTCGGGCAAGCACGTCGGGGCAGTCGGCGCGGTCGGTCGGCGGTGTCAGCAGTGACAGCGGGCGGCGAAGCATGGCAACGGAATCCGGGCGATTCGCGCACGTCGGCCGTGTCACGTTGCTTTGCCGTGTCGCGCGGCTTTTGACCGGAGTAGAGCGGAGGAGGGAAAGGGGGTCCGGGCGCACGGGAAAAGGAGGGCGGAGAGGCGCAGGCGGAGCGGGCCCGCTGGCCAGGGAGACAGGCGTGGGATGTTGGCGGGTTCCGCGTGGCAGAGGAATGAGGCGGAGGGAGTGGCTGGGCCGTGCGGGGAAGAAGGCAGGAGAGGGGGTTGGGTTGGGCCATTTTTCGGCCGGCCTGACCTCCATTCTCATTTTTATTTTATATTTCCTTTTTATTTTTGGTTTGTGTATTTGTGCTTGTATATACTTATATAGAATTCATGTTTTATTCGTTCCCTCTTGCTCACCTAATTTTATATTTATGTATTCTTGTCACTAAATTGTAGGTGCAAATTTTTTTGTATGTATATTTATATATACCCATATATGTTGGTATTTCATTTGCTTGCTACTATTGCTATTCATGCCATTATTTTTCAAAGATGACATTTTATATTTTGAGTCAAATTTCTCCCTTCCTTTTCTGGATCATATTTTCATATTCGCATTCTAAATTTTAATTCTTTATTATTTAAACATGTTTGTTCCTTTCTTGAACTTTTTAACTTTTTGGAACCTCAACCAAATTTCGGAAAATACCATAAAAATCCAAACTCAAATAAAATACATTGCAAAAATAATTCAAAAACTTCACATTTTACAAATTTAAATTTCCAGGATGTTACAAGATCTTCAGAGATGACTAGGGGAAGGATTGAGAAGAAACCAAACCAAGAAAATACAAGAAAAACCGAAGGAAAAACACTTAAAGAATGAAAGAGATTTTCATGAATTTTAGAACTTTTGGGGCTGTCACAGGTATCTAGCGTGAATGAAAACACAACCATTGGATCACAAATGTGACTGTAAGGTTGTAAGCAAATGTTTTGCTTTTGGATTTTTTTGGGACAAAATTACAGAATTTCTCTTGTGACGCCCTTTCCTCCAACGCAAATGAAACACACGACTTCTCCTACATCAATAATTCAATATGTTATATTTAGTCAATCTTTTCATTACAATTGTAAAGATTATGCAAATTTAGAAATAAATATGGGCATGCCATATTGCATTGCCAAATGGACCCTTCTGTTAGCCTCACATCATACATATACATCTTTATAGTGTTTGCCAAGATAAATCCCCTGTATTTGTGATTGGGTGTGTGATTTTGAGTAACATATTTGGTTTTCTTGTACACAATTAATAATAGAGCTATATAATACCCCCTCTATTTCGTTTTATAAGACACATTTTGGCTAGGCACGGGGATTAAGGAAGTTGCAAAACTAAGAGAATAACTTGAGGAAATTACCATAATATTTATGCTATACATACCTTGGAAAATGTGTGAGAGAATAGTTTGTGAGTATTACTTATAAATGAAGGGGAAAAAAGATGTGATAATAAGAAAAACATCAATAAATTTGCATGCATGCTTATATTTTGAAACAAAATTACACAAATTGTACTCCCTTCAATAACAAAAGGAAGCCGTTTTAGTTTATGTGAAGTCAAACATTACAAACTTTCATTATTGATATCTTTGTAATTACTTTCAAAATATTGTAGTTTTATTAGGTTTCATAAATATGCTATAACGGAAATGAGTGATCAAAGTTGTATTTGAGGGATTGTGTCGATGTCTAGAATAGCTTCTTTCTGTGACCGAAGGGAGTATGTTTTGTATTTTGAAACGGAGGGAGTATGGATTAGAGAGTACCAAGCATGGTTGTGTTTTCTATGGGTGAGGGAACTTGCAAGTTGCGGCTATGCTGAATAATAGACTGAGCAAGGTTCAACTCAGCTCTAATGAGGTAGGGCACACACAAAAAGTTCAAACCATGAGATTAAGGGCCTGTTTGAAACTGGCTTTTGACTTATGCTATAATACCTAACTTTCAAACGAAATACTTTTTCAAGACAAGGTTTACAAGGTAATAATAGTAAACATTAAAAGCCCAATATTTATACCATCCAAAATCACAAGTGAGTATCTCTTTCTCCATAATCTTTGTTACAAACAACTAAAATTAAAAAAATTTGCACTGTAACTACTGGTGGCTTTTTTAGTGTAATTAATATTTAAAAATTTAAAAATAGAAAAAACAGATTAATCTATCACGGGCAATGTAAATGAATGCGATGAAAAAAAGAAAATATAAAAAAAATTAAAAAGTCAGAAAAAAATGAAATTAAAAATAGTAAACTTACTACCAATTCAAAACAACAAACTATATAAAAAAGTCGTATTAGGAGTGTAGCTCGAATCTGACAGACCATACTCGAAATTAACATTTCAAATCGTCGAGCTTGTCAAGCATTAAAAAAACACAGCAACCGATTGTTTGCTATACAAAGCGTCGGGCGTCAATGCTGTCCAAAACACCCAACGCTCGAGTGGGCCCACATGCTAGTGCCTGACATATCCTACCATTTGAATTCAAAATCGCATCCGAGGCTCGACGTCTCGAGCCCTACCCTTCTTAGTCCATCTCCTTTTAGACCACATCCATAGACCACACAGTAAACCAGGCTAGCCAAGCCAACGGTTGGACAAGAAACGAGCCCAAAATCGACGGTGGCAGACGCTACGTGCCCATAGATCAGGTCTTCGAGCGTTCAGACGCTCGTGCATCCTCCGTTTCTTGTCACGTGATATTAAACTTAGTATAGACCAAGCCTATGCAACACGGGTTGGGAGAAAAGACAAGGGAGAAGAACGTTTAGCCGTAAGTTCCCACAATTTGGAGTAAGGATAAATTTGAGTTAGGTAGGTACCTTTTAGGTTCGTACTTACACCTATGGCAGATTCTTTCTCTACCACTTAGAGCATCTCCAATAATTATAGTTAGCAACTAACTATAAGACTTCCACATCATTTATATAGTACACACTAAAGCTAGCAATCTAAAGAACTATCTATAAGGATAGCTATTTGATGCTTACATGCACACACAGAATTTATAGAGGCTGCCTCGTTTGGCGTTATAGACTAGTGCTTAAGGAAGAGCTGGCTCGATTTTTTGCATACTCTCTTTCCTCCACATAGGATATATCTTTGATGTGTACATGCATATAATAATGACTGCACCATTGAAGATTCCCTTAGAGCAAGTACAATAATGGTCTTATAGCAAGCTAGTCAAGATTTTTTTGATGTGGAGGAGAGAAGAGAGAGAGAGATGAGAGCTTGGCTCTCATGCAAGCAACAAGCTGGGCACGGGAGCCTATGCAGTGGTGGGCTAAGATAATAAATGTATGTGAGGAGGAATAGAAAAGAGGATGTGAGACATGGTACCATATAATAATAAAAAAAACCTTTTGTAGACAAATAGAAGACAAATTATTGTATAACTTGACTCTTATAACTTGACTTATAGCCAAACACTTGGCTCTATTATTGAACTTGCTCTTAGGTTCTACGTGTCAATGATTTAAAAAGGTGTAGCAAGATTCTCTTTTGCAAAAAAAAATGTGACCTTGCTTTTATGACCTATCTTACGATGAGTTTAGCAAAAAAAATTTGATAAACCTTAGTAAATGAACCAAACTGACCCTAGCTCTATTCCGTAACCGGTCCATAGACATGGTCCATAGACCTTAGTATTTTTTCTTGTCACGTTACGCCCTAATTTTTGAACTCCTCTGAGCGGGCGCTTCTCGCTCTCACCCATTCGCCATTTCCCCATCTCGCTCTCGCTCGCTCGCTCTCTCCCTCTCCGCCCTCTCTCTCTCCGAGAGGGTGATCGAACCCCAACCCTAACCTAGCACACCTTGTCGTCGCATCTCGCGGAGATTCCCCTGTCCGGCCAGATCCGCCGGTCTGAGGTGAAATTTTTCGTGTTTTTGGGCGATTTTTGGTGTTTTTTTCGAGTGCTGGTCTGATCGGTTTGGGGGGATTCATGGTTAGGGTTCCGATGGAGGGCTCGGAGGCGGCGCCGCACCAGCAGAAGGACAGCGTCAAGGTGGCCGTCAACATCCGGCCGCTCATCACGCCGGAGCTCCTCCTCGGCTGCACCGACTGCGTCACCGTCACGCCCGGCGAGCCGCAGGTATCGATCCGTCTGGTGACCGGTGTGTCTGGTTGGGGTACGATCGGGTGGTCTGGGAAAGCGTGATGCTTCTAGGATTTTGAATCGATACATGCGTGAGCATAGATCGGTGAACGACGCGAGATTTTCTGGAGGTTTTGGCTAATTGGATTATTATTTGGGCGGCCTGATTCAGCAAGGGCCAATGGGTGCACACGGAACATGTGTAGTGGGAATTTATTCTTTGGGACCAGTCACAATTTCTTTTCGAGAACTCTAAATTTCCATATGCTTGTTGGATCAGAATGCTGAACATGTATAAGCTCTGCAATTGCTACTATACCAGGATATTTCTCTCTCCAAATGGCTTGAGGCTCAAATGGATGTTGATGATGCTCTTCTGTGGTATTGTAGGTCCAAATTGGCCCACATGTCTTCACCTATGATCATGTCTATGGCAGCACAGGCTCTCCTTCCTCGTTAATATTTGAGCAATGCGTGCATCCGTTAATTGACTCATTATTCCGCGGATACAACGCTACTGTGCTAGCTTATGGCCAGGTGCTATTTTTTTAGTATGATGAAATTAATACTGTTTTTAGATGATTGGTTTGTTCCTGTGATTGAGCTGTTTTCTGTACCAACTCTAGACTGGTTCTGGTAAGACATATACAATGGGTACCAATTATAGTGGTGGTGCTAACTGTGGAGGAATAATACCCCAAGTTATGGAGACAATATTCAGAAAAGTTGATGCCATGAAGGATGATACAGAGTTTTTAATTAGGGTATCCTTCATTGAGGTATGAAAGCCGATAGCAGTTATTTTTCGTTTATTGGTTCCAACAGCCATTATGCTTGTTCTCATTTCGTGGTGTGTTGATGCACATTTCAGATATTCAAGGAAGAAGTCTTTGATTTGCTCGATGCAAGTCATGCTGCTCTCAGACTTGATTCGGGGTCTGTCGCCAAAGCAGCAGCTCCTGCCAGAGTGCCAATTCAGATTCGAGAGACTGCGAATGGTGGCATCACCCTTGCTGGTGTCACGGAGGCTGAGGTGAAGTCAAAAGAAGAAATGGCATCGTATTTGGCCCATGGGTCCTCGTCTCGTGCAACTGGAAGTACAAACATGAATAGTCAGTCAAGGTAAGTTACAAAGGAATATTTTTGTACGGATATTTTGTTCTGTTTGGACACTATCTTGCACCCCCTGTACTACTTTTTAAATAATTATACGTTTATTGTTAGCGATTTGTGGAGATGCACAATGAAATTGGCTTTGATCATGCTGTACACACGTTCTGTTGTCTTTTGTATTGCCATATGTGCTTTAGCGTGGATGGGCGAGCTACTTGTGTGCTGTTTGATTTTCATGGATGGTATTTTGTGTGCCTATTACTATACTGGAATGAGATTAGTAGATGTTGTTGTTTGACCATTTTTTGCTTTAAATGTTACATACTGTTCTGATAGTTCTTTATCCGAATGGCATTGTTTCTTTGTAGCCGCTCTCATGCTATCTTTACAATATGTATTGAGCAAAAGAGGACCTCAAGTTCTACATCTGACAAGTCAGCTAGCAATGACTATGATTTTTTATCCTCAAAGTTTCATCTAGTTGACCTGGCTGGTTCTGAAAGGGCTAAACGGACAGGAGCTCATGGATTGCGGCTTAAAGAAGGCAAGCAAGACTCTTCTGGCGTTTGTATATGTTTGTTTAGTTCAGTATATAATTGGGCAGCTGATTTCAACTTTGTTCTATCTATTTTGTGGGTATAGGGATACACATAAATAGAGGCCTTCTAGCTCTTGGCAATGTTATTAGTGCATTAGGTGATGAAAAAAAGAGGAAAGAAGGAGCATTTGTCCCATACCGGGACAGTAAATTAACCCGTCTTCTGCAGGTATGAATATTATATTCGTAGTTATGTTATCATCATATCATAATTTAAAATTGACAAATACCTGGACTGGAAAAGATGTACAATTCCTTGCAATAATGGACGTCCTAGTCTTATTGTCTTATGTGTGTGGTAGCCCTGACACAAAGTGTCGGTGCTTCCTACAACTCTTGAGCCCAGCTAGTGTAGTGTCTTCGATAGTTATATCCCCGTTGTTGCCATCACACTTTCTCTAATGTTTGAGCACCCTTTTCCATGTTACTTTAGGATCACTTTTACTTAAGATGTACATACAGCTGATCATTTGTATTTCTTTATTGATCTTACATTATTTAATGCCAGAAAACTGAACTATGGAACTTTAACTTGAATGCTTTGCCGGGCCTTGGCTAAGGACAAAAAGCTTTTTTTTTTTGCAGGATTCTCTAGGAGGAAACAGTAAAACTGTTATGATTGGTAGGTCTATGTTTTCACACATATATCGTTGTATTAGAAGCACTTTTACTAAAATAAATTTTCTTTGCTATTTCTTTTCTTGTAGCTTGTATTAGTCCTGCTGATTCAAATGCAGAAGAAACCATAAATACACTCAAGTATGCCAATCGTGCACGCAATATTCAAAATAAAGCAGTGGTATACTTTCTCTTCCCTTAAAGATAGGCTTCCTGTATCCATTTTGAATTGATATTATTTGTTCATCCTTTTGTGCCTATTGTGTAGATAAACCGTGACCCGGTTACAGCGGAGATGCAAAAATTGAGAACTCAGTTGGAGCAGCTGCAGACTGAACTTCTGTTTTCCCGCAGTGGGAGTGCAGCACTAGAAGAACTTCAGGTTTGTTTGTTCTGTATTGACTGGTCGAATTAGTTGAGTTTATTATCTAATGCTATTTTCTGCATCTTTCAGTTGCTGCAACAAAAAGTCTCTCTGCTTGAGCGAAAAAATTCAGAGCTTAACCATGAGCTCAAGGAAAGGGATTTGTCTTGTGAGCAGTTGGCACAGCGTGCACTTGCTGTGCAGGTATCTATGATTTCTTTGTGCTCGGAAGTGCTTGAATCATGTACCCTTGCTTCATAGTTTATAGCAGTGAAATCGTAATATGCTTCTGTATATAGAAGCATATAGCATTATTTATCATAGCTATATGAGTTCACCATCCGTCCATCCCTAGGTAATGCGACATGTAGGTGTACGTTAGATCTTGCTCTTGTGTAACATTTTTCTTTGTTTCTATGTGATTAGTTTATAGCACATGACGATTCTCCGTACATGTGGACAATACTACCATGATACCATCTCTAGAACAGAATGTTGCTAGCCAAGTTTACATGAATAGCTCTGCTAACATAGCGCCAAAAAAATAACAAATTAACTACATGCTTACAGATGGAAAAGGATCAGTTGATGCTGAAGCTTGAATCAGCACGCAACGGAAAATCGTGGGATGATATTGAAAATGCTGATATTGACCTGGTTTGTGAAATCAAATCCCTACTTACCCCTCTACAGATTTCTGCGCACATTGTTATATCAGCTTACTTGAACTTCTTATTTTGTTATTTTTGGTTCTGCGCAGGATGTAGACCTTATGAAGAGCTATATATTGAAGATTCAGCAGTTGGAAGGTGAACTGGTGCGGCAAAAGTTCTCCATTACCTGCAGAAATGGTTTACATGATCGGCTTGCCATGGATAAGGACATGCTTCTAGATGACTTGGGTTCAGGTTGTGAAGTAGGAACACCTGATGCTTCAAGTAAGTTACTGAAACAAGTTCATACAATGTGTTAATATCACTTTCTCTAATAAGCACTCTTTTTTTTTCAGTAGTCAACATTTTACAATTCAGTGACTGCAAGCACAGTTGGAGCTAGCATTCTCTGCTTATCATCATTTGCTTGTTTACTAACATCATCATTACAGCTTGCTTTTGTTTGCTGAGACTTTACACTTGTTTAGGATTTTTTTTCTTTTGGTGCTGTACCTTGCAGTCGAGATTGATGCTAGTATGTACAGCACTGAATTTAAAGAAGGGTTTTACTTCATTATTTGTTCAAATAGTTGTCTGGAAAGAAGATAGGGATCAACATATCCTTTTCTGTATCTCATGTGTGATGTAGTTCCCTCCTGTATACATCAACATCGAACACTGTACACATGATAATCTTACCGAATTTGGCAGTTCCAAAACACTGTAGAGTTCTGCCCAGCTTGGACCTCTAGTATCCCTTGACAAACTGTATACTGTTGGATAACTATACTATCTCCAGGTGAAGTTGATGAAGAAGAAAAGGAGAGAGAGCATTCATCCCTGCAAGATAAACTTGATAAGGAGCTGCAGGAGCTAGATAAAAGGCTTCAGCAAAAGGAGGCAGAAATGAAACAATTCGCGAAGATTGACACCTCTGTTCTCAAGCAACATTATGAGAAGAAGTTGCATGAGATGGAGCAAGAAAAGAAGGCTCTTCAGGTTTTACTCGCTTAAAGTTCCTGATTTCTTTCTTTTTTCTGAAACATTTGTAACCTTGTTTGTGTTTACAGAAAGAAATCGAGGATCTTCGTCATTCATTAACCAATATATCTTCTAATACTGATGAGAGTGCACAAAAACTGAAAGAAAACTATCTTCAGAAGCTCAATACGCTTGAATCTCAGGTGTGTACACACAGCAACTGTTTTGTTCTCTTCCTCAGATTCTAAATGGACACCATTTGCAGGTCTCTGAGCTCAAGAAAAAGCAGGAAGCTCAACAACAACTGCTACGACAGAAACAGAAAAGTGACGAGGCAGCTAAGCGTTTACAAGAAGAAATTCAGCGCATAAAATCTCAGAAGGTTTTTCCCCTCCAAACTTTCCCAAAGATAATTTTGTTTTATCTTCTGACACATCTTCTTTTCATGGTATCTCAGGTTCAACTTCAACAAAAGATTAAGCAAGAATCCGAGCAATTTAGATCTTGGAAGGCTGCTCGTGAAAAGGAAGTGCTTCAGGTAATTGTTTTTACAGTTTGTAGTTCACATTTCTTGTGAACTCCCAATTTCTCAAAGGACTTGTGGTGATAATGCTGTGTTTCTGTTAATTAGCTCAAGAAGGAAGGGAGGCGGAATGAATATGAGATGCATAAACTCCTGGCCTTAAACCAGAGGCAAAAAATGGTTAGTTTCTCATTTATATCTCTTTTAGCTTTCTTTCTGATGATGTGGTAGTTATGTCATTCTGCTGCAAATTTTAGGTTTTACAGCGGAAAACTGAAGAAGCTGCAATGGCCACGAAAAGGCTGAAGGATTTGCTTGAGGCAAAGAAGTCCACCCGTGAGACATATGGTAAGAAGCTACAGCTAGTGACTTCCTTTTCCCCTTCAGATTGCTGTGTGCTCATTGTTAAGAATAACTCATGAATTTTTACTGCCTTTTGGTTGAAATTCATAAATTTCCAGGAAGTGCAAGCGGATCAGGGGCTCAGGTTCTCTAACTAAAAACTTGACAATCCTAGTTAACAGATACAATTACTAGTCCCTTGTACTTTCCCGTTGTATTATGTCTGAAATATCCTTTTGATATGGCACTAGGCCTTAATGCGAGCCATTGATGATGAGCTTGAAGTTACTCTAAGGGCATATGAATTGCGTTCACACTATGAGCGACAAATGCAAGAGTGAGTCTCAGTTTTCTTGTGTTGTTATCATATAGAGCGTGGGTTTCTAATGCTTTTGTTTGTCAGTGTCTATTGAAAAATTGTACCTAAGTAGGTTCAGTACTGTAAGTGTCTTCTGCATTAGTTTTGCATCTTTGTTACAGGGAACTTTTTTTTTTCTTAAAACAGGAGAGCGACAATATCCAAGGAAATAGCAAAGCTAAAGGAGTGTCCTCAGGCTATGTCTCCTAGCGCTAGAAGTTCTAGGATATCAGCACTAGAAAACATGTTGTCATCATCGTCTAGTGCCATGGTGTCTATGGCCTCGCAACTGTCTGAAGCGGAGGAGCGGGAGCGTATGTTCAATGGTAGAGGTAGATGGAACCATGTAAGGTCACTGCCTGACGCAAAGAGCACAATGAGTTACCTTTTTCAGTTAGCATCGTCTTCAAGGTATGCTGTACTTGGTATTCTTTGTCAATGATGTTTAAATTCGTTAAATACATTATGTAGAGTTTATTTTCATAATTGAAGCTTCGTATAACATATGATATGGACACACCCGGTTTCCTAAATCTGTTCTTATTTTCTTTATGTCACTTCTAGATGTCAACTACACGATAAAGAGGTGATGTGTAGAGAGAAAGAACTCGTCATTGGTGAACTGAAGGAAAAGGTGGTTGCACTTAATGGCAAAATCAAACAACTAGAAACACAAGTAAAGGATCTAAGTAATCAAAATATGCAGGTAAAGATTATCTCAATTTTACATTAGGCAAATTTGATTAGATCATTGGGAATTTGGTAATGTATTTCACTATTTTAGATATGTTTTTTTTTCAGTTATCACTTGTTCACTGATACTTTCTTATAATCAACAGCTTTTTACTGCAATGAACAATTCAAAGAAATCTGTTGGGGCTTCAAGGAGTGTTACTGACGGTTCAGAAGATGGTCAAACTTATGCTATGCGGAAGGTATATAAGGAAAACTTATGTGTCTTGTTCATCTAGAGTATATATGGTGATATAACCAATGCACATACTGCATGTTTTCCTTTTCAAAAGTGTCTCATATCGTCCCTATATATGCAGGGTGCTCGAGCTTCCCAATTTTTCACTCATAGTAAGAACATGTATTGGTCGGACGACATGGACATATCAGACTCTGAGCAGTCGGAAGAGTTAGAAGATATGAATGACGGATCTGATTCAGACTGGGTTGCATCGTCCAAGAAAGTCAGAGCACGACGGCAAACAAAGTCGAGCCAATTGAATCCTAACCTGGGTAGCAATAATACACGGGAAAGTGCAAAGTCAGAGATGCCCAGTGACGAAATGTCCACTTTGCAAAAGGATGTTGTTTCACAGTGCTGCTCATGTTCGAAACAGTCATTATGCAAGACCAAAAAGTGTGAGTGCAGAGCCTCAGGTTCACAATGCGGTTCTGCTTGCGGATGTAGTGCTTCCAGATGCGCCAATAGGGTGCACATCAAGCAAGAAATAGATGACGCGTCTCAGAAGGAAGGTGGGGAGTGTATTGATGGGTCTTCTTCAGATGATGCGGATGATGCCAAGACGCAGGAAATTGTGAAGCAGGGAATCATGCTTCTCGAGAATGCTATGGCTGACAAGGAAGCTCGAGAGCCAAAATCAAGAAAACCATTGGCTGACATTGGAAATAGCGCGGTGAGTATTATGCTTCCCAGTATGGCTCAAAATCACTGTTCATATGAAATTCTGAAGCATTCTGTGTTCCCAACAACCCAGCATTGTGTTGTTGCTTCTGTTAGATTTGCATGTGGCAGCCCAGCTGATGCGTCATGCACATTTGATTGGATACAACAGCGAATCATTGCTATGGATCTAGTTTTTTTCTTGTCACAACCGTTTCTTTTGCCTTGGGCTCATTTTGCTTGCGAAACTATCACCTTCAGGTGAAACAAACCGGGGCAAAACCGAAGCAGAGGAAGAACTGGCGCAAGTCAACAATTCAGCTCGTCCCTTCACAACCTCTCCCTCCCTGTGCGCCGGAGAACACCGAAGCGGCCCCCCGGAACAGAGGTGACATTACCCTCAGATTGCCCCGAGCAATGTCCTCGGCGCCCGCGGATAGCAACCCTCCACTCACGGACCGGAACGCCACTAAGCCTGACGAGTCCGTGAGCAGCAACAAGGAGAACGCCAGTGCTGTTCCCGCGAGGTCGCCGGCTCGGCTGAGAAGGAATGCCGTCGAGAAGGAGAATCACTTGCGATGATTCGGTGCAATGCCCCTGGTTAATTGGTTCGCTTGAGCCTGTGCAGCTGCAAAGATGCAATAGCTTGGTTGCGAAGTCTAGTTGTTTACGTAGGGGGTAGGCCGCCTCGGTGCCCCTCGAGGCGAGGCGGGCTGAGGAGGAATGGAAGGAACCTCTCGGGTGCCTGTGGAATGACCTGACGATGATGCATTCTATCACCATATGTAAGTTCCGTTGTTAGCGTGATTGCTATGACTGGAATGTAACACTTTTGTACAACGCTCGATGAGCTGAATTTAGTTGGTTAAGTTATATCATGGAAAGCAGTAGACATTGCAGCCTCGTGAATGATCCCACGTATCTGCATTCCTCTAGCAATCGGCTAGTAGATGTTTGTTTGCGGACTTTTTGGCATATATAATACTGTCTGCAACCGTAATTATAAAAATGATTATATGCATGCTGTATTAGCAAAAATAAAATTATTGCTATTTGGTAGCCAAACTACGACATTGTAGGGTTGACTTGTGTAACCTGCCATCCCGCTATTAGGCACTAAGTTCTTTGCTACCCTATCACCGGGCACCTTATCTGCCTTAATTTTTTTATATTATTTGTTTGGATTTTTAAATATAGCAAATGAGTTTAAAAAATTACAAAATTTTATGTGCAGTCTTCCGATGCAATGTTCTTGATTGTGTAATTTTTTGACAATTTTATCCGCTGTGAATGTTGCTCAAAAATTCTTACGATTATGATATTTGTAAGAGTTGTTACATGTAGCAAATGAGCTCTAAAAATTACGAAATTTTACGTACAACCTCTTGACATAATTATGGCAATTGTCTATTTTTCAAGAATTTTATATTTTATAAATATTTGTAGGAGTACATACCTGGAACCATGCTACTGGCGGCAGGCTTTCGAATCATGCGGCAATGATGGGTTTTGTTTGCTTTATTTAGTCCACATCCGAACGAATGGAGTGAGCTGTAGGCATTTGGCTCATATGAAAATTGAGCACTCGTGCATAAAATAGACCACCGAAAGCATCACTTGCATCGCATCTGTCTTCTCACTCATAGTTTACTCCCGCCATTATCGGCGCTTCGTTAGCGCGAGTGCGCTCTCGCTCGCTCTATAAATTGTGCGTTCTCCCACAGTTGCTCTCATAGTCTCTTTCGCAAACTCTCTCACAGTCGCTCTCAAGCCCTACTCGGTTGGGCTGAAAAGCTGTGGCTTATGGCTAAAAATGCACTATAGCTGGCTGAAATTTCATTGTAGCTGAAGGTGACTTATTCGGCGTAATTAAATTTTAAAAAATTTAAAAATGGAAAAAATATGTTAGCTCATCTCGGACAACACAAACGAATACGGGAAAAAGAACTGGCAAAAAAGCTAAAAAAGCAAAAAACCAGAAAAAGACGAAATTTATGAATAGTGAAAAATAAGCCGGAAGTCAGAAATTGAAGCTGAAACGAGCGGAGTCTCGTAATTCTTCACAGCCAGTTAACAATAGTATTAGTAGGTACTTTCTGTGTAATACCTGTGTGCATACATACATACATACATACATACATACATACATACATACATACATACATACATACATACATACATACATACATACATACATACATACACACACACACATACATACATGTGGCTGTGTTTATGTAATTGTTTTTGTCATCGTAATTTTTAATTTATAGTATTGTACTGCCATTATATATATTTATTTGATTGTAATTTTTATGTAGTATTGTACTATCATGAAATAAATATTTATTTCTAGTAATGTACTACCCTGAAATAAATAACTATGTAATTATTTATTTGCAGTATTTATTTATTTATTTGTAGTATTGTACTGCCATGAAATAAATATTTATGTATGTATTTATTTCATTATAATTTTTAATTTGTTGTATTGTACTGATATTATATATGTATATGTATATCAGTATATGTGTATATGTATATACACATTTTTATGGACGCTTGTAGTGTTAGACTGGGAAGATTGTCTTCAAGCCTTTAGAGAAAGTTCGTATAAAAAAACTCGACCTGCAGGGGTACTAGACGCCCCCCCGGCATTAGCTTAAGAAGAAGGATCCTCTCACAGATCGAGAAAATCCCCGAACCCTTGCCCCACCCTGACACAGCGGCATCAGTCCAGTGAGAGCGCCCAGGGGAGCAATCGCTCGGCCCAGACGACCTGGGCCCTTACCCTGTCGACCAGCGAATGGACCAGCCTTTAGACCTGTGCTTTGGCTTATGGGGCAAGCGAGGGGATTTTTTTGCCCCCAGCCTGGGTCGAACCCAGGACCTGGGGGGTGCTACTAGAGCGCTCTACCACTACGATAGAGGCTCGTTCGCGAGAAAGTTCGTATACATTGACAGAAACGGCGAAGATGTCGACATAAATGATATATATGGTTTTAGGCTCAGATGGTTGTTTGGAGATTTCACTTTAAGATACCATCTCATTTTAATGTTCCTCCTTTTGACTTTGGAAGAAGGCAAAAGTCAAAAGACAAAAAAAAGGCCGGGCGAGACTTAAGATTCAGATAGCAAAATCAAATCACGTTAAAGATTATCGCAGAAGATGCTGAAGGCAAATGGCAGTAACACGAGTTTCAATTTCATTTCGGTACCATTTCCCAGCACATCCACACTACTTTGTCGATAGTACATGCTTTGCTTATGCGGAGTACACTCGAGCCAATGGTGAAATGAATGCGAACATCCAGCCATGAATATTGCAAAGATGGTGGGGCATGAATTCTGTCTCTACAGCCCAATCACATCTAAAAGGACTCGTTCAGTTCTGTTCACTTCCTGCGCTGAACAACCCCACTCTCTATCAAATGTTCCACGAATTCATCTATTAGATAGGGCCAAGCACCTTCTTCATCGTAGTTGGTTAACTGAGGGTCAATTGTCTACAGCAACAGAGTATAACAGTTAGTAACACAATTGTTAGGTCAGACTCAGACAAGCGAAACAATAAACAGATTGAAACCCCAGAAGGAAATAACATATAGCAAGGATCCTTGGCATCATCAAACAGCATTATTAAGCTGACATAAGCGGCCGAGATCACGAAGAAAAAATAGGTAGTGATTACAAGCTGCTATTTAACTGGTCTTCGCATAGGAATACGAAATATCTATTCAAAATCCAAATCAACATTATGGTTGGGTAACCAACATCTAAAACACACACGTGCATCTAGAGGGGAGTGGGAGGGGGTTACCTTCACAAATTCCAATAACTGAGCCCATGTGTCCCTTGAGATTGCCTTATTATGCCTTATCTGAAAACAATAGGTTGAAACAACAAAGCAACACCACACCGTCTTATTAACTTGCAAAACAGCAATGTGCTCTGATCGAACAAATGGTACTCAAGTGCTACCTGTAGAAACTGGCACCAGTAATCAATAAGGGGCCAGTGCCTTTCAGCAAATAGCAACTGCCACATGCCAATAGCGGTATCCAAGGAAAGAGATTTTTGACCCTGTAAAATCAAGGACAGTATGTTAACATGGTAATTGCTAAAAACAATATTGACACACACAAAAAAAAAAGAACTGATAAATGTGAATACACATGTAAGAAATAGTGTACCTTTTCCCTTGCCCAGGTGAATGCAAAGTTGTATATTTCACGGAACTTCTCTGGATTAGGAAAAAAGTGAGCAGTTAAGTCACAGACAGATGAAATCATTTCACAACGCACATCTATTCCAGTTTGCCCGAACAAATTTGGTGCATATGCTATGCTAGCAGTATCCTAGACCAAGTAGAGTAGCATTATATCCGAAAAAAGAAAGCTTACGATCATCTTTTAGCTCAGCTCGTAATGATGGTAACTTTTCACGTAGCTTCTCTATTGAATCCACCCTGCAAATAACATATAGATCTTTCAGAACTATTTGATTATAAACAATTTAGAATCATGAGACATTGTGCAATGGAAGATGGGAATTGCACAGAGCAATCTCACCCAATTGACTGCAGTCCACCAATGAACTCCTGGCAAGTAAATTCACACATTGTGGAAGCTTTCATGTGCCACGATATGACAAGCTGTTAACAGCAAATAGAAAAGAAAAATGATGATACGAAGATGGTAATATCAACTTAAACAACAAAAAAAGTGAACTGTAGTACATAGAAAAGTTATATCCCTATATCAAACTTAATATAGAGAGCTTCATGCAAATTTCATCTCTTTAGTGTTTGGACAGCAATTGAGAAAAAAGTAGATATGGGGTAAGATCAGCATGTACCATAACAATATCTTGAGGATCCACCTGAGAAAAAAACATAATTTGCATATCAGAAATCATAACATTCTCTGCTGAGTGAATCAAAATAGCCAACACCAAGGTTTTCTGCTGAGCAAAAAAACAGCACAGATAGCATCTATATGAAACCAAACAAAGAAGAAAAACAATAACTTAATGCTCCTTACCAGTTTACACAGTAAACACAGCTATTCTCCTAGACAATTCAAGGCAGACATTCTGTGGCCATTATTTACCACAGATGATATGAAAAGCCAATGAAGATAGAATGAATACAAAATAAATAGTTCCTATCCTCGATAGAAAAATGGATGATGGATATACATACTTGATTCCTAGCACTATGAAGAAAATATTGCATTTAATTAAGGGTGTTCACATTTTTTACTCAATATATGATAACTATGTATGCATTACATCTGTCTGCAGATTGAAACCATCAGCTGAGTAATATCTAATCAAGATTAGAAGATAAGATCCATCACTGCTTACCTGCAAATCATTGCAAAGCTGTGATATGCCCTCCGCCATTATCATATCAGCATCCGGTTCTGAAAAAGTCATAAATCCAATGATGGTAAGGGTCAAAACATTTGCAGAGATTAAGTTGCTAGGTGTAACAATCTAACAGACATCATAGAATATCACCTTTATATCTGTTGAACAGCTCTTTCAGACATCGAGAATTAGCAACTGCGACTTGTGGTTGGCTGTAGAAAACATCAAAAGCCCCTTCCAAGTGCCAATCACTAGCTTTTAGCGCCTGAAGGGCAACCTTCTCACTGGGCGAAAAGTGTAATGCTTATAAAAATTGACAGAAATGAAGGTCCAAACAAAACAAACAAGCTGTAAAAATAATTGAAGTCCATTTGTGGTATTTTCATAATGAATTTCCTCATACTGTTTCTAAACATTGGAAGCACCATCTTTGGAACTCATGAAACCAATATAATGAGCAGTACAAATGCTAGAACTCCAAATAGTCCTAGTGAATTTGGTTATGCATTTGCAATTCAAACCTGTCTCTGGATACACAAATGCTGCTTAATGGTTGGGTATACTAATGTCAATGTAAGTCCTGCATTAGACCAAATTGCCTCAAGCGTGCTAATTGATCATGGCATCTGGAACAGCAGAATATCAAGATGGATACAGGAATACAAACAGTGTTTACAAACTCATTATACTCCATGGTTTAGTCGGTCAGCTCCTGTTCCTAATGTACAATACTAGCAATTTTCCAGGATAACTTACAAGACGACAGATCACCCTTGCAGCAATGAAACTAGTTGAGTTGATAATTTTTGGTAAAAGACGGAATTCCATTCGGAATTAAACAGAGAAGATGGTGACACCAACTCATTGGAAAATTGCATTGTAATGCAAAATTATTTAAAAGTCAAGCTCAGGCGTTACCACTTGCTTGCACAACAAAATAAATAATCTAATCGCAAAGAACAATAAACGCCATAATGTTACACCAAAAGCACACGGTAACATAAGCTTATCACAGAGATCACGTTCTAATGCAACATTAAATAACATGCAACGTAACATACCACCACCTAGAAAGCTCGATATTATAACTAAGTTGCGCCCAAATCACCATTCACCACTAAATTCCGACTTCCAAAAATGCTTAACAAAATTGTACCTTGCGCCGGTTATGACCATGAACTGCTGCACCTTGTCGCGGGTTCCTCTCCCCAGCTTATGCTGCACGCACAAAATACCATAAAAAAACTACGCACAAGAACCACACATCCGATAAAACCACACGTGCAGAGCCTTCGCACAGAAATCGACAACAGATGCACGAATCACACGGGATAACACATGAACAGTGCAATTTCAAGCACAAAACCAATCGGCGGCCACCAAAATAATCCATAAAACTTGCGGCAAGTCGGACTAGTGGGAAGAGGGACTGACCATCTTGGATCGGATAGGGCGAAGGAGGCCGAGGGCGAGGTCTAGGGTTTCCAGAATCTTCCGCGCTCTTGTGCTTCTTCCTCTGCCCCTCACGTCGCCTCCGGCTTTGGCTTTCGCCTTTTGGTTTTCGTTCCTGGGTTTCGTAGTTTTCCACTCTCGCTCGACACGCAAACGACGACCTGACGCGCAATGACCGCAACGCCACGTAAAATTTTTGCTTTTTAGTCCAAAATTTAAAATTTTTTTACATATGAACCCCTAGAGAAAAAGATTTGCAAAAATGGACCCCTAGCACGGCGCCAACTCACATGGCGCCCAGGGTACACGACACGGCGCCATATTCTTCGGCGCCGTTAATGGACACGTAGGATCCACGGTGGCACAACACGGTGCCAACGAACATGGCGCCGTGACATTCATGAACGGTGCTAACGTTCGTGGCGCCGTTTGCTGGGACTTAACACCGAGCGCAGCCCCACCCTCACTCCACTCCTCTGCTTGAAGCACCGAGCAAGCGAGAGAGCACCTCCGCCGCCCTCTCTCCTCAAAATCCACCCCAATCCATCGATTTTCTTCGCGATTTTGCTTCCAAACCGAGCAAGCAAGGTGAGCTCCTCTCCTCCTTTGATTTGTTGCAGAGATATGGATTATTTGAGGTACATTTTGTAGGGCAAAAGTTGAAACCCTAGATGAAATTAGTTGGATTTGGCTTGGTTTTAGGTTCGATTCGCAATAGATTTGCATAATGTATTAGAAATAATGTGTATAGATCCGTTTCTAGGTTGAAATTAGTTGGATTAGGGTTTGATTTGGGTAACTAGCTAACTTAGGTTAGAAACGAGAAAAATTATAAATCTTATTCATTTCGCATTTTAGGTTGTCATGAGCTTCACTCGCTTGCCACCTCCATCCGTGTTCCGTGCCGATGTGTTATTGCGCGATCCTTGCAAAGTGGAAAGGTCGGATGATCCGGATACATATAGGCAGAGGTACTGGATGTGTGCCAACTCGGCGTTCGATCCGCCACGTGCCACCGTTGTCCTCGGCAAGATGGTATGTTGTATTGTCGATTCATCGAATTGGTATTAATTCGTTGGTTTAATAAATGCGTACATTTGCGGAGCCTCCACCGCTTTGTGATTTTGAGCGGTGGATCGACATCGCGATCGGCGAGGATGACAAAAATATCTTGACGCCAATAAGAAGTGGGATAAAGAACGAAAGGAGAGGTGGGAAAGGGAGAAGAAACAGGAGGAGGCCGCGAGGAACACCGTGAGGAGGAGCGTAGGAGGGCGCGCAAAGCGCAAGGGAGAAAGGCGTAAGAAGCTAGAGAGAGCGCGGCGTGCCAAGGCAGCCCTTGAGCAGACTCGATGCTCGAGAAAGGGGAAGTGGCCTCGATGCACTCGATGAGTTTGATGTATGCGACGTATATATTTTCTGAAAATTTATAAACTATGTATGTGGACTATGTATGTATGTGGACGTATGCACTCAGTATGTTATTTTGGGCTGTACTTCTTCATTTGGTGAATGTCAATCCACTTAAGCAGCCCGTTGAATCCATCCACTTGTGTGCACGTGGATTGCTAGTTACCGCAATTGCGGCGTTCACTTTCTACAAGTGTGTTGCATGGTTTGTCAACCGGCACCGGGAAGCCTCAGACATGTTAAAGGCACATGCACGTTGACCACCTCGTCCTCACGGCTTCATTACCAAAGCGAATATGCAAGCCAATGAACAGGAGTACCACTGTTTTGACCATGTGACGGGCACGTATGAGGTTGTTGAGGGTGGAGGGACAACCGAGAATGGAGAGCTCCGAGAGGCCCGAAAGCATAAGGTCGTGATTACATCCTTCACATGCACATGCGGTATTCCCGACAAGTTCCATTTTCCATGCTCCCACATGGTGACCGCATGTAGGGCCCGGAATGTCGATGTTGAGACCAAAATCCCGAGACTATTCAGCGTGGATGCGTTGGTGAGGACATGGGCCCCACGGTTCGAGCCATATCATGATGAAAGCGAGTGGCCACTTTACTCGGGTCCCTGTACATAGCGGACGCGGGTTATGTTGGCACAAGAGGGGCGAGGAAGCGGTCAAGGTACAAAATGGACATGGATCGGATACTGGTCGCACCAAGAGGGTAGGCAAATCCTTCGTTGAGGACCCACAGGAGACACATCTGCGGTATGTGTGGTCTATTGGGCCACAATTCACGGACGTGTCAACGCTGCTCCACTCAAAGTTAGCATCGTTAGGTCTAGAGAGCATAATTTTTAGATATTTTGTTATTTTTATCACTAACGTAATTTTGAATGCACAGATGGCGAGGTACCTACTGGTGGATTTACGTAAAGCACCGCGCAAGCTCACGATGATTCACATCTGCGTCCTCCAACCCATGATGATGAGAGTTGTGTGTATGTGTATGTGTATTTTATATGTGTGCATGACGATGTATGTGTGCATATATGTATGTGTATGTGTATTTTATATGTGTATGTGTGCATATATGTATGTATGTATGATTTGAGATATATATATATATGTAAAATGTATGCATCTAGACTTTATTCAGTTATGCGTATGTGTTTTATATGTGAATGTATGTATTTTGTATATGTGCATGTGTGCATGTGTTTTGTATATGCAGAAACATGACTCTTTGCTGTTTTTTCTGTAGGTTTTCGTAGCACGGCGCCAAACACTCTGGCGCCAAGTTATTGAAAAACGGCGCCGGTAACTTTGGCGCCAGGAGAATAAGCACAGCCTAAAATAACATACTGAGTGCATACGTCCACATACATACATAGTCCACATACATAGTTTATAAATTTTCAGAAAATATATACGTCCGCATACATCAAACTACTGAGTGCATCGAGGCCACTTCCCCTTTCTCTGAGCATCAGGGTACTGCTCAAGGGCTGCCTTGGCACGCCGCGCTCTCTCTAGCTTCTTCTGCCTTTCTCCCTTGCGCTTTGCCGCGGCCCTCCTACGCTCCTCCTCACGGTGTTCCCTCGCGGCCTCCTCCTGTTTCTTCTCCCTTTCCCACCTCTCCTTTCGTTCTTCATCCCACTTCTTATTGGCGTCAAGATATTTTTTTGTCATCCTCAGCGATCGCAGTGTCGATCCACTGCTCAAAATCACAAAGCGGTGGAGGCTCCTGCAAATGTACGCATTTATTAAACCAACTGAATTAATACCAATTCGATGAATCGACAATACAACATACCATCTTGCCGAGGACAACGGCGGCACGTGGCGGATCGAACGCCCAGTTGGCGCACATCCAGTACCTCTGCCTATATGTATCCGGATCATCCGACCTTTCCACTTTGCAAGGATCGCCGCAATAACACATCGGCACGGGAACACCGGATGGAGGTGGCAAACGAGTGAAGCCCATGACAACCTAAAATGCGAAATGAATAAGATTTATAATTTTTCTCGTTTCTAACCCTAAGTTAGCTAGTTACCCAAATCAAACCCTAATCCAACTAATTTCAACCCTAGAAACGGATCTATACACATTATTTCTAATACATTACGCAAATCTATTGCGAATCGAACTTAAAACCAAGCCAAATCCAACTAATTTCATCTAGGGTTTCAACTTTTGCCCTACGAAATGTATCTCAAATAATCCATATCTACTGCAACAAATCAAAGGAGGAGAGGGAGCTCACCTTGCTTGCTCGGTTTGGAAGCAAAATCGCAAGAAAATCGATGGATTGCGGTGGATTTTGAGGGGAGAGAGGGGCGGCGGAGGTCGCTCTCGCTTGCTCGGTCTGTTCAAACAGAGGAGTGGAGTGAGGGGGCCGGGGGCTACGCTCGGTGTTAAGTCCCAGTAAACGGCGCCACGAACGTTAGCGCCGTTCATGAATGTCACGGCGCCATGTTCGTTGGCGCCGTGTTGTGTCACCGTGGATCCTACGTGTCCATTAACGGCGCCAAAGAATATGACGCCGTATCGTGTACCCGGGCGCCATGTGAGTTGGCGCCGTGCTAGGGGTCCATTTTTGCAAATCTTTTCTCCAGGGATCCATATGTAAAAAACTTTTAAATTTTGGACTAAAAAGCAAAAATTTTACCAACGCCACCCGGCTGCGCGTTTTGTCCGAACCGACCCTTCAACCTCTGGTAATTCCTCGCCCAGCTACACGCAACATGTTTCCAATAGATGACACCTTCGCGAGGTGGACTGTTATTTACATGATTTACATGTGGTTACTATATGTTATTGTTCTTTCAACTATGATTTACATGTGGTCACAATTATATATTATTGTGTTGGACCATGTTTTCTGTGGCGTATTTGCTGTGTTACACTATTTTTTGTGACTGTGAGTTTTCCTCGTGAATATTATAACAAAAAATGATGTAATTAACAATTACTTGTACATGTAGAGGCCAGATATGTAGTTATACAAGTATGAAAATGTGTAATTAGTAATTGACGATAACGTTCAAGAATACTTATTGTTATATGCTAGCATAGTATTTGCATGTTAACTATCTTGATCTTCTCGCAGTGGCTTTATTAAAAACAGTAATGTGTTCATCATGCACCGTTGCAAAATATATCATCTTTGCTTCTATGTTGCATTTTACTCGTCATGTCACTATAGCTGAATGTGTAGCTATTTTCCTAAGATTAAAAACATATAAGGATTCTTGCTATTAGATTGTCTCGTACAACGTTTTCACGGGAGAAGACGGTTGACTCATGGTCTGTTACGGGAATTAGTAGAATGATCGGTGTCTTATGCGGCTAGATATTATATATAATTATCTTTATTATATAATTCTAATATCTATTATTAAAATACAATTGTATTTATCCACAACTCTAATATCTATCTGATTAATCTGTATCGTAATAATCTGATCCTATCAAAATAAGTGACTTAATCTTTCTCTTTTTTATTTGATTAATAAAAGTTTTTTGAAAAATTATTAATTTGTTTATCCTCGAGACCAAGAAATTGTGTTGATCTCACCTGTTTTCCAAGGGGCAGACAGGTTTTGTATACTAGACAGAAACGACAGAACGGCGGCATGATTGTAAGGGGGTGTTTGGGACTGCTCCACAAACTCTGCTCCATAAACTCCACCGTGGAGCAGCTCCACAAAAAACTGGAGTTTGTGAAGTACCTCTTTAGGTGCTCTCACAACTCCACCTTTTTTTCTCGAACAGCGTGCGTGGAGCTGAAACCGTTTGGCTAAAAAACGTAGAACGGAGCTGAAAAATGTGGAGCGAAGCAGTCCCAAACACCCCCTAAAAAGATCACGGGATCATACGGCTGAATTCCCAGCGAGTGCTTCCGTCCTAGCTGCACGTGTGGATCGAACCTATACACCGGCCTCATGCCTGCAGCCCATCGCTTCTCCAAAGGCTCCCATCTACCGTGCGCCGACGACATCGGACGGGTCGTTCCGTAGGCTCGTTCTACGGAGAGAGGCCGGTGCAGAGCGATAGGCGGCCTCGGCCTGATCCGTTCGAATTTTCGTGGCTTTTTGGCCTCCTGGTCTTGGTGGCTCGTCGATCATGGCGGCTCGGCCACTTTATTCTCATCGCGTGTCCTAGTTGGTTTTTGGCAGCTTTGTTGACTACGCCAAAGTGTTCACTGTGCTTGTCGTCTTGTCGATGCAACGTTTTTTGTGCTACACCGCCCCTGTGCATCACGGAGAGAGGCGAGCTCGAGGGCAGCGAGTTTCTGAGCCAATCTTCTCGGTGGATCAAGCCTAACTGAGCATAATTGCCACCGTTTGTGAGGAAAAACCGTATGTGATATTGATATATCTCAAACGGTTTTTAGTTATAAACTGTATGTGATATTTACATCATAGACGATTTGAAAACCGTCTGTGATAATCTTTTATTATCACTGACCCATAAATTCAGACGGTTCAGAAAACCGTCTGTGATGATGTTTTTGAACCGTCTGTAATAGGGTTTTTTTAAGGGCCTGTTTGGATCGCCTAGAACTAATTATTAGTTCACTAGTTGGTGGACTAAAAATTAGGTGACTAAACTTTAGGTGACTAAAAATTAGTCAAGTGCTGTTTGGATACATGGACTAAAAGGTGGTGATTTTCATGGGCAAAGACATTTATACCCCTATATTTGTTAGTGTGTTGTATGTGGAGTAGTGGAGAAAGGGTAGCGGGGGTATTTCCGTCTTTTGCTGTTTGGTACCACCTTTTAGTCCACAATTAGTCCACATTTGCCAACTAATGAACTAATAGCTAGTTGTGGATGAATTAAAAATTAGTCCAGGTATTAGTTCACCTGTTTGGATGGACTAGACTTAAACTTTAGGTGACTAAAAATTAGTCAAGGGATCCAAACAGGGCCTAAGTAGTGCTCAGCGCTCAAGCAAGCTCCTGTACGTGTGCACTGTGCGGTCAAAGATGTAGATAGTGTGGGGAACTGTCGTGTACGTGCGTCCACATTCATCTCACACGTCCATCACAGCTCATAGCAAAGCACTTCTTGGCCTGTATGAAAGAAATCGTATGAACTGTGTGTGGCACAGTGACTGATTAGGTGGTCCTCACCTATACATGGCTGGGAGCGCCCAGCATTTGCAACTTTGTACATAATTTTGTAGGTGCTACGACGAATGACAACTCCGTATAGATCAATATTTACGATGGACGGATAACATAAAAATTCTCAACAGTATGTTTTCTGGAAAAATAGTCCCTTTTTTTTTTCCAACATTCAGTTGTGTCTCGAATTCATGCTCACCAGTGTTGAAGTTTTGGGTAGCCCCCGATAGGGGGTGGGCGCTTTTTTTTATATAAAAGAAACGGAAAAACCACACCGTACCGAACCGAAATAAATCAAATACTGAGGTTTTTTCAGCTTTTGATTTGTTATTCGGTTTTTATTTTGTCCTTCCCAAGTCCCCAGAGGCAGATCCGCGCACGGCAGCAAGCACTCGGCGTCTCGGCCACCAATCCACCATGGCGACGACGACCGAACATTCCTGCAACGTATGTTTTTTTTTTCAGAACTTGCTTGCTTGGTGAATGCCTTAGTGATGGACTAGTGTTTTCCACTTATCTTATAACTAGTGTTTTCATTTGCTTTGAATTGATTTTCAGTTTATTACAACCTTATTATCTGCAAGTGCCAGGATTGTTGCTGGTGAAGTGGATAGCTTTGATGTGTTGAATAACAACAACACTTCCAATAATACTGCTAATATATGTGAGAATTGATAAAGGTGTTTTGTTTCATCTCTTGTGTAACTTCTGTATGTCTGCTGGTTGCTGCAGTGTTGCTCATGGCCTCATGGGCCGCGTGGCCTAATGCTGCCACTGGCTGGAGAGCCAGAGCCGCGACCGTCGGAATCGGAGTCGCCGTCCCAGGACTCTCAGCCCCGCCAGAGTCACCATGCCCATGCGTGCGCTTCCGGCCCCCACCACTGCCCACTGGAAGGCCTGGAGTCACCATCGCCTCGTCGCGTCTGCATCTGTGCGTCAGCCACGGCGGCACGCCCCCAGGCCCAGCGGCGCCGCCGCTTGCGCTTGGCGGCTTGGGGAGTTTAGGAGTTAGGGTTCGGTTAGGGAACCAGACAAGACTGACAGAGATTGGGGGTTTGGGCTGGGACTTCACTCAGGTGTTAGGCTGTTGCCTGTTGGAACTGGGTTGGGTTAGGAGTACTGCACGGGTGTTCTCACAGCTAGGGGTGCAAACGGAGCGGATACAGACGGATATTGCTCATCCCGTATCTTTTTCCATATTTTTTGTCGGAGTCGGACACGGATAGTGCCGGATACGAATACGAATGCGGATATTCTCGGTCATGAATACGGAGCGAATACATGCCGCTCCGAATACGGTTAGTTTCGGTCACGAATATTTAATCGGATAATACGCGAAAGCAAATTTCACATGGTGATAGAGACAAATTAAGCAAAATGAGATCTAATACGAGTGTACCGACGTTACAACAGCCACCGAAACAAGCAATCTTATATACATAAATGATGCTACATTTCAAGTAGAGTCGGAGATCCCACCTAGCCGGCGGAGAGGCCAGGTATCCGACTCCGTTTCCGTATCCGGTAACTATCCGGGTATCTATCCGGTAACTATCCGGAAAAATATCCGGATAGTTCCGTATCCGTCGGATAATGCTTGTTCTAAATCCGTTTCCGTATCCGACAAAAAATATCCGAATCCGTTTCTGTATCCGACAAAACTTTCGGATATCCGAAAATTTGCTCCGAATTGTATCCGAATTAAAATGGACGGACGGTCGGTCGGGAAATATCCGCTCCATTTGCACCTCTACTCACAGCTCATGCTAGAACAAACAGTAGTTAGCAGGCTACGACCCAGGAGCCATTAGTCCAGACTCCAGCAAAGCCCTGGAAAGTGTCCAGGCTAGAGGGACGCTGAATTCGCCACGGAGTGTTGATGAGTAGTGGATAGACAGTTGAAAGTTGAAACACTTGTCCAGGAGAGACCTAGGTTGGATGTGGCGTGCCGACGACGTCTCTTGCTATCGGCGACCGGCGCTTCGCCCGGATCTACACCGCCTAACTTGCTGCCAGCCTGCCTCGCCTCGAGGCGCTAGCTGGGGAGGTTCCACGACCAAGCGACCCATCGGCGGGTGGGTGGTAGGGCGAGCAGCGTCCACGACCGTGCGGTTCTCCTGCGGGGCTACCGGTTCTTGTGCGCCTTGCAGTTGGTCGGCATCGACTCTCCAAGGAGGGAGCTCCCGACGGACGACGTCAGCAAATGAAGGGCGCGTCGGAGACGGGTGGGAGCTCGAGGCCGAGCTTGACGGCGCGCTGTTGGCCGAGCGGCCAAAGCGGGGACGACAACGACCGAGCCCCGGGGGGGGGGGGGGCGTCGGGGACGGCGACATGGAGTCGGACGATAGGGCGGGGGGGGGGGAATTGAATATATAGGACCAAGTTAAGACTGCTTTGGTAAAATGAGATCGAGTTATTTGTACTCGTAAATATAGGACCGAGTTGGGCACATTCTTGCAAATAAGGTATTTTCCCTATTTTAATTTCATTTTCATTTTTCAGGCTTTTTTCTCTACGCGAAAAGACTCTTTGCCCTTCTTCCTTCCTCCCTTGCCTAGCGCGCGCCGCCCGCCCACTCGCCCCGCCCGCCGCCGCGCGCGCCGCCCGCGCCTCGCTCGCTCGCGCCGCTGCCGCGCGCTGCCCGCTGCTGCGCGCTGCTGCTCGCTCGCGCCGGCAGCAGGGGCGCGAGGAGCGGCGGCGCGCGCGCAGGGCGAGGAGCGGCGGGCGAGGCGAGGAGCAGCGGGCGGCGCGGCGCGAGGGAGCGCCGCGCTGCAGCTGCGAGCGAGGGAGGAAGGGGCAAAATAGTCTTTTCGCGTAGAGAAAAAAGTCTGAAAAATGAAAATGAAATTAAAATGGGGGAAAATACCTTATTTGCAAGAATGTGCCCAACTCGATCCTATATTTACGAGTACAAATAATTCGATCCTATTTTACCAAAACAGTCTCAACTTGATCCTATATATTCAATTTTCCCGCAAACTTTACTCGCCATAGTTCGTGGGCCCTCGCTGTCCTCGAGCCAGCAGGATGCAGTTCTGGGGTAATCCCTCCTCCCCTCGACGCGATTTCGCGATTTGTTCTAGGGACGACGTGTGTTTTTTTTTTTTGAGATTGCGGTCCGATTTTGGGTGTTGGTATCACGCGCGTTTCGAGTCCCCGGTGCTGTTGGCAGTGTGGTTGTTCCACGGCGTCGCAGCTCTCTGGACAAATTTAGGCACGCGTTATAGGCCTGTTCTTTAAGTTAAATCTGGTAGTTTTTGGCTTTTATTAATGTGCCTAACTTTCAAACGGAGTATTTTCTCAAGACGGGGTCTGTAAATTAAACGATCTACATGTTAAAAATTTAACATCTGTACCAGCCAAAATCGCAAGTAAGTATCTGTCTTTCTGTAATCTGTACCGTAAATAGCCAAAATTTAAAAATTTCAGTTAAAAATCATAAGCCACAGCCGAAAAGAACAAGCCCATAGTCCGCATGATGAATAAGGGATAGAAATAATAGAGCTTGAGGCTCTGGCTTGTCTTTTGACCATAAAGATTAAACAAAGTACACAAATGAACCAACAATATTGGTCATACAGTCGTACGCTTTTATATGATCAGGAGCAGCAAAATAGAGAAGTATCTAATGCAAATGGAGAATTTCTACAGAAAGAAATCGGTGCATGCATAAATAGAACAGCTAGAAGCAACACTACAATACCTCATCGTTTGGAACTGGCATAGTACGAGTGACATCAAAAGAAAACAGTTCAGGTTCAGGGGGGATAAGCCTGAATTAGATTACAGAAAAAGATATTTGCGGTTCATTGGACAAGCTAGTTTTGTTGTTTTCAGTGGAGTGAGGAGACAAGGAAAAAACATGCAGTGATGCAGGGCAATAGCAGCTAAGGCAATGATGGCTAAAAAGAATAGCGGCGAAAGAAGTAAACAATGTGCGGCTAATTGCAATCGGGCAACATTTTAACCATCACGCGCAATCAAACATCTGATCGGATCCTGATAAGGCAGCAAAACCCCCTGGCGTGTCTCAGATGCGATCGACACCTGCAGTTTGCTCGACATCTGTCATGGCTCATGAATGCACCTGAGAAGATTTCCAGACATCACGATCAGGACCCTTATCATCGTAACACCTCATAATAGTTTAAAAAATCGGAATAAATTGATGATGATTCAGTCTAGGAATATCCTATGTAATTTACAACAGAATATCTATGTGTTGCAATAACTATCTTTTTAGCTGTACATTGCAGTAACTAAGCTGAACATAACTGTAACCAGGAGAGGCGAGAGCAGTCGCGCGCCGCCGAGTGGAGGCGTGGAGCAAAGCAACCCTAACCCTAGGGCGGGTGGCCGCAGCCAGGGGGCCTCCCATCCGTCGGTGGCCTGCTCCACCCCAAGTCCCGCTCGCCACCCGTGCTCACCATTGCCGTCGTGGTCCTGGTAATTTCCCTAACCCAAAAGCTGCCTTTGCTGCTGGCCTGCTGCTGTTTAGGATTTCTCATGTGCTTGACTGATGCTGAATTGCTGATGGTGTTTGGTGTTGTTGATGTTTGTTTGTTTCAGGGTGTCAATTGTTTGGATTGCCTACTTCAGCAGCGGCTCAGGTCGGTTTGAAACTCTCCCAGAATCCGTTTTTCATCTGTTTAATTAATGTATTCGATCCTGATTGGCATAGATAATGGATTGCAAAATGGCGACAAAACATGGCTAGTAGCATGTAGCAACTCCCTTTCTTGTTATGTGCTATGGTTTCAATTAAAAAAATGTAGCAACTCAATACTGAATTGCAAAGTAGGGATGCATGCACCATGTACCAGCACTGATCGTTATTGTGATAATCAATGTACAATAGCAATGTACTGTACATATCGTTTCTGGATTAATCATCCATAGGTATTATCTCGCTTTGTTGAAAACAAACTCAACATGACATATTCAAAGTTTCAAACGTACTGGAATTCTACTCCATGAATATATTTTTTTGATTTGAAGTATTGAACTGTGGTCTGTTCCCAAAAATGAAAAAAATAGCATATATTGTGGCCTCATTTTTCTTGCTTTAACTCTTTCTCCAATAGCCACGTGTAACTGTTACAAGCAGACAAGCTTTAGGGCTTGTTCTTTTGTGGCTGCGGCTTATGACTTGTAGCTGCGGTTTGTAACTTTTGGTTGTTCGTGTGAGAGATTAAAGAGTAACTGAAATTCACATATGGCTTTTGCCGATATAAATGAAGTCGGTATAGTATGTACTACAATTAACTAGTAGATCATATCTTGAAAAGACACTCCGTTTAAAAGCTAATTACTGTAGAAAAGCCAAAACCACAAAGAACAGGGCCCTTAAGCAGGTCTGAAGGTATATAATTCTTTTGTATTTCTTGTCATCTGAGTGTCAAATCACTTCCTATTATCATTTTTAGTCTCCTGATAGACATTTTTTATTCCTTCCCCTGATAGACATTTCCGATTTCTTCCCCTAACTTGCTATTCTGAATCCCTGATGTGTTATTAGTGTTGCACCTTTGACATTGTTTTGTTCTTTATGATTTCAAGGTTACACTTACTATTACAAATGTGCAGTCTGGTGGTTCAGTCTATTTTGCAACAAATATCATAATATGCATTGAAGATATTATGATACTGTTGCCTTATCATTGTTTAGTGGCACGATAACTCGCAAAGGCTCACAGGCACATTTTGTGTGTTGATTTGTTCATAGCAGTGTCATGGGCAGATGCTGCATTTAGATTCCCTCTTATGTTTGTCCCTGTGGCTTTCTATTTCGTTTGTTAGTGCTTTAGCATTATTCTTCACTAGACCATGCAATAGTGAATAGCAAATACAAGTGCTGTGAACTGATGGCCAATTATGGGCCATGTGATAAATAGGGCCTTTTCCCCCCACTGAACATTGAACTGTAGCATACGAACGAAATTTGGTTGCCTGATTCATGGTAAGACAGCAAAATATTTTTGTCTTTGTTCAGTGAGTTATCATAAGCTTCAGGATAGACTAGTGGCCAGTCTAAATTATGATACAATATCAGGTTGATACAAGCTAAAATAAATATTTTAAGAGTGATGCTACGGCACGGTATGCCATCGGAAAGCACCCCTACGGCGTACCTCTGCCGCCCCTCCCCTACCTCTCTCTCTCTTCTCTCGAAGCACTGCCGCTCCCCTCCCCTCCCCTCCCCTCCCTCTCTTCTCCTGCTTCGGCGCTGGCCGTGACCCTCCTCTCCCTCTCGCTTCTCCACACCCACCGTCCAACCCGCCTTCTTCTCCAACGCTGGTCGTAGCTCCGCGCTCGTCCTCCGCTTCCCCCGCCTCCTTCACTACCACCTGCGGCCGGCGGCGCTGTCGCCGCCCCGCCCCTCGACCCCGCTCCGATGCACTGCTCCGCACAACCTAACTGCTACAGCCACCACTGCCACCGCCCACCGTCGGGCTGCCACCTCCCCTGACCTCCTTCTATGCCATGAGAGAAGGGTGAACCTATAGCGGAGGAGCCAGATTCGGTAGTGGAGGAGAGAGAGGGAGGGAGCGGCGGACGGGAGTGAGAGGGAGCGCGAGAGAAAGGGACCGGCGGCTAGGAATGAGAAGCGAGCAAGAGAGTGGGAGACCAGCGGAAGGATGAAGACAATGTCATAGCCGTTAGATGCTTCGATCGGATGGTTTGGAGCTATGCCATCGGGAAGCTGCAAAACGGTATTCCGTTTGTAGTTTTTCTCATATTTTAAATTGGCCAGGTTCTCAGTGAACATTAATGTTTTGATTATCTAATTGTATTACGTTTCTTCTTTATATTCTTCTTTCCCAAAGTATTAGGGAGAAGTTTATGGTCCACTTTACATCCTTTTCTTTTGCATTTGCATCCAGGTTCTTGCACATAAGAAGTCATCTAGGCGCTTCCTTATCTTAAAAAGGCGCATGGCAATTATATGCAAAAGTTTCTCAAAGTAGGATTCGATAGTTGTACAGTAGTTCCTAACTTGATAAAGCTACTGATCAATCTATCTTTCATATTTAATAGGTTATTTTTTCTACGGCTTATCTATAAATATATATTAAGTTTTACTAGTAAGGTATTTTTTAATATTCTATTATTATCTACACATGTTTACATACGGATTATAGTTGTTACTTCTATTTTATATCATATACTTTTGTTAATGTAATTACAACGTAGTTTAATCTTAGATTGTTTTGCGTTTAAATAATACTATCTGCTTCATACTTGCGAGCTCATCCTAGCTACATTTTAGTCCTAGGTTTACCCTGCCCGTAACAGTCTAATCTTCAGCTTTGTATATAACGCAGTTCATCGGCCGCAAAGAGGCTATGGAAGACGTAGACTCCTCCGTCTGAATCAGGGACGTTTGTTTACGTAAACTCAGGTCGAAAGCGGAAAGCCGAAGTACCGGTCGGCGCGGTGCGCCGTATCATCCCCGGGTCGAACCGGACGCCTCTCCATAGTACTCCGACCGAGTCAGCCCTCTGCCCCTCCTCTTCCTCGGCTCGGCCCCTCCTCGCGCCGCGAAACCCTAGCCCGCCTCCATGGACGATCCCTCCACCTCCAGGGGCAAGCACAAGCGCGGCCGCAAGAACAAGGCAGCCTCCGACCACCGCTCCCCATCCCCCGATGCCGCCGCCGCAGTCTCTGACAACCCCGCCGCCGGCCGACGCGGGCGCAAGTCGCGCCGCCACGAGGCCCCAGCTGCTGACGCCTCGCGCCCGCCATCCCCGCCGGTGGCGAATGGAGGGGAAGCCGTGCCGGAGGCTGTCCCTGCGGGCTGGGAGGAGGTTGGGAGGGTGGTGCCGTCCATGGACGCGGTGGTGAAGGTGTTCTGCGTGCACACGGAGCCCAACTTCTCGCTGCCGTGGCAGAGGAAGCGGCAGTATAGCTCCAGCAGCAGCGGCTTCATCATCGGCGGACGCCGCGTCCTCACAAACGCCCACTCCGTGGAGCACTACACCCAGGTCAAGCTTAAGAAGCGCGGCTCCGACACAAAGTACCTAGCCACCGTCCTTGCCATTGGCACGGAGTGCGACATTGGTGCGTACGCTCTCCCCTTCTCTGCCACTACCTGCATTGTTTGTTCCTTTGTTTCTTTTATTATTGATTGAGTTAGAGCTTGTCCAATATAATTTTTAGATCAGATGCATCTTTGCACAGACGACTCTAATGCCCCCCTGCATTGATTCATAATATAGCTTGGGAAGTGCTGAAAGTTGGGAATTTTATACCCTTTAGGTGCCTAGATTGGACTTTTTGTTATTGTTGTTTTAGATAGTTTTTATTTATGATGTGACACCTGACATATAATTGTGGAGAGTAGCAAAATTATTTCACATGGAGTCAGATTCTGGGCATTCTCAAGGAAGTTATCGAAAAGTTGGTTACTTTGTTGTAGTTTCAGAGCATATGGATTTGACAATGCTGAAGCATGTACAGCCCTTGTGACTTTGACAATTTGTTTTGTCTAGATAAATCTTTGTATTTTTGGCTAATCTCAGCTCTTGGAATAGATTACAGGTTTAAATCTTTGAACTTAAAATTTAAATATTTGAACTTGAAAAATGTCATTGTTGAATGGGTATAGAAGAATTTGTTGTGTTTGCTTGTTTTTGCTAATCTTGCTCTGGGAATAGATCACAGGTTTAAGTAATTGAACCTGGATTCTTCATTGTTGAACGGGTATAGAAGAAATTGTTTTCATAGTTTATGTGGTTTAACTTGAAAATTTTCTATCCATCTCAGCGCTTTTAACTGTCAATGATGATGAATTCTGGGAAGGAGTTTCACCAGTTGAGTTTGGATCGTTACCAGCACTTCAGGATGCTGTCACTGTTGTTGGTTATCCAATCGGAGGAGATACAATATCTGTGACAAGCGGTGTGGTCTCTAGGATAGAAATACTTTCATATGTTCATGGTTCTACAGAACTTCTAGGATTGCAGGTACTTTTTTCTTCCCAAAATTTTCTCATTCATTCAAATAATTCTCTTTAGAATAATATTGTATGTGAAGTTATCCTTTTGAGAAATCATAATTTATCTAATTATTAACCTGTTTAATTTGGGCCTTTTCCTATGTGCAGATAGATGCAGCTATTAATTCAGGAAATTCAGGTGGCCCGGCTTTTAATGATAGGGGCAAATGTGTTGGTATAGCTTTTCAATCTCTTAAGCACGAAGATGCAGAGAATATAGGTTATGTGATACCCACACCAGTTATTATGCACTTCATTCAAGACTACAAAAAATCTGGAGAGTATACAGGTAAATTGTCCTATTCTATAATTGTATGGAAGATACCATTTGCTGGCCTCGAGCGCAATGAACTCTTCTTTTGTATCATTTAACTAGTATATGATAACTTGTTGAATGGTATTGATAGGCATAGTCTATACCAGGGTATGTATCCTATTGTTCCTTATGACATAGCACACATTTATTAATTATTATGACCATTGAGCTCCCGTATGAGGATTTTCTCCCTTCTAATTATTTGTGTGCTGCAGTCTCTTGATTGATATTGCGTAAGTGATCGTTTAGGTTAGGTTGGTTATCATGAAATTAGTTAAGTATCAGCAAAATGTAGTCAAATAGAGACCACACTGCTCAGTGTTTCCTATCTCATGTGCTATTAATTTCTGCAATCTGTCAATCAAATTGCTTAGTCCTCTTTCCCATTCCTTTATTTGCACTATCCAGTTTTATGCTCTGCAGATGCATTCCCTGGTTGATGAGTCCATTTTCCTTATTGATCTTATGATGCAAGTTACAAAAAGAAGAAGAAATAGTTCGTTTGGTCTTTTGCTCTCATGTTAACCTCTGTCTAATACTTAGTACCATGGTTTTTGCTTCTATCTCTTGGATATTCTGCATTTGCCATGTGATTTGTTATTTTTTGTGATATTATTTCAGGCTTCCCTGTACTTGGGATAGAATGGCAGAAAATGGAAAATCCTGATCTCCGCAAAGCAATGGGAATGCAACCTGATCAAAAGGGTGTTCGTGTTAGAAGGGTGGAGCCCACTGCTCCTGAGTCTGGATTATTACAACCATCAGATATCATTCTTAGCTTCGATGGCATGGACATTGCCAATGATGGTACAGGTTAGTTGTACCTTTGCAAACTATGAAGGTTATTTAACTCTTTTGTGCAATGTAACTACTAACTTGTTGCATTCGATGCCCCATATCGTGTTATACACAAGTGCAATCATGCATGCCATGTCTTTATTGGACTTGTACGAGCCTACATGCAGTAGTGGCTAGTTGTTAGTACCATGTTCTCTTGTTCTATATATGACCTGTCTCGTTCCCATCGTGTTTGTAGTTTATGTGTGGACATGTTTCTTAAAGCTTTGTTAATATGATGATTCTTTCGCTCTAGTCTCTAGATAGTCCAGATGATGGTTCTTATTGAAAGCATAATTCTGATAGCATATCCAGAACTTAATTCCGATTTTTGATATATGTAGCCTGCCAGCGTGACTGATGATTTTTGTTTCCATTTGAATGTAGTAGTCACACGAATCTTGTCAAATTTCCATATGTGGTGCTAAAAAGATTGCTCCTTTGTTTATATTGGCAAACATTTTTCTGTGTTAACTTTCTAGCCGTTTTAATGAACTTAAATGGCTCATGTTTTCCTGATGAAAACTCTAGCCTTCTCAGTTAAGCAATAATACCTCTTTTAACAAATGCTTGTTGCTTACCCATTTTTTTGGCCACCAGTTCCATTCAGGCATGGCGAGCGCATTGGCTTCAGTTATCTTGTTTCTCAGAAATATACTGGCGAGAAAGCCCTTGTTAAAGTTCTGCGCAATTTGAAAGTTCATGAATTTAAAATAAAGCTAGCAACCCACAAGAGACTTGTTGCAGCGCATGTCAAGGGCAGGCCACCATCATATTACATCGTTGCTGGCTTTGTTTTTGCAGCCGTCTCTGTTCCATATCTTCGATCTGAGGTTTCTATCTATTTTCTTTTTGCATTTTGTTTTCAGTACATTAAATAATCAACAAACAAGACTACATCCTTGCTAGGCTGTCAATGTCCTGCATTTCAGTATGATTTGTCACAATCCTGAAAAGCCAGATCTTCCAGAGAGCCAATAGGGATGCCTTCTACACTAATAGGCTCTTAAATGTAAATTATTCACTGACTTGAAATGCTTCCGAGCATACTACAGTTACACCCTTGGGGAGAAATAGTGCTGCGGTGCAAATATTCTTTACTTCTTTTATGTAGCCACTAGATATTGATGGGCCTGTTCTTTTCCTCCGAAGCTAGCGGCTTTTGGCTTTTGCTACAGTACATAACTTTCAAACGGAGTATTTTCTCAAGATGGGATCTACAGGTTAAACGATATACACATTAAAAACCCAACATCTGTACCAGCTAAAATCGTATGTGAGTATCTCTCTCCGTAATCTGTACCGTAAACAACCAAAATTTAAAAATTTCAGCCAAAAGCCATAAATCGCAGCCGTTGCCAAACAGGCCCGATACCTACCCCAAGCACAACTTGGATTTCTGTGTTTCAGATTCTGTTTTGAGGGCAGTACTAGATGCTAGTGTGTATATCACTCAAGCATGAGATCACATATTGGTATTATGGGGTTAATGACAAAGAACTCCCTTTAAGAGTCCTATTTTAGTCTTGCACAATATCGTGAAGCAGTTCATGTTAGGACTTATACTTGACAATGAGTTCTTGCAAGCTAAGCTACTCTTCTTGGGCGATCTTCCTAGAAGACTTCCAAATTACATACCGATTTATTTATATCCTAGTTTTAGCAATCTTTTTTCTGCAACTGCTTGTTACATCTCTGTGAACTACTGAACTTAATTTCATTTCAAGAAAATGTTCTGTGAGAATTCTTTTTCCTGACTTAAGCTTTCTGGATCGGCTAATTTATCAGTATGGAAAAGACTATGAATATGATGCACCTGTCAAGTTGTTGGTCAAGCAGTTACATTCAATGGCGCAATCACCTGATGAACAGCTGGTGGTGGTATCACAGGTTACAAGTTCTTCCCATATTAATTGTTCATGAAAGTTTCTGTCTCGATATGACTCGAGTATTCATTTTGCTCCATAGCTAGCTAGAATTTTCTTTTGATTTGTAACTTGATGTTATGTGTTGTTGAACCCTTGCAGGTGCTTGTGGCAGATATCAACATTGGTTATGAAGATATCGTGAATACTCAGGTAATAAGAAGTTCTGGGGTCATGAATTATTTTGGTTGATTTTAGCAGTTTCTCCAGATATATTGTTGTTAAAGCTGTCTTCACTCTGGAATTCTGTCAGCCTGCTATTATTTGCCCATGATTTTATTGATCTATTGTTAGTCCTTTTCTATATATATTTCTGTAGTGTAGCACTTGCAGTTTAATGGCGTATATATGCCAAATTATATAGATGTTCCAAGTGCTATGTCTGAAAGTACCCCAGCACCTGTTTGGTTTCCACAGTTGTTTGTGAAAGCCAAAATAATTTACATTATTATTTGGATAATGACTTTTCTGCCTTAATTTGGTGACTGGTGACTAAAACCCTGTATTGTCATTTTGTCGATAGGTCCTTGCTGTCAATGGTCAGCCTGTAAAAAATTTGAAGAGCTTGGTAACGATGGTGGAAAGCTGCAAGGATGAATTCTTGAAATTTGATCTGGAGTACGACCAGGTATCCCCAGATTCCTCCTTTGTGTGACCTTTCCTGCTATAACCATCTCTCATGCCAACCCACATTAATGAGTGGTGGTGGTCTCATCAAATAGTAGAGCTATGGGAAAAAAGATAGCGATCAAAGGACATGATCCTAGTTTTTGCCCCAGAAGTCACTGTCAAGATCCTTGTTGAGTGCAGTTGCTTAGTTGGCTGACGTTATGTAACTAATCTATGATTTGACAGATTGTTGTCCTCAAGACAAAAACTGCGAAGGCTGCTACTCAGGACATTCTGACAACACACTGTATACCGTCGGCAATGTCTGATGACCTGAAGACCTAATGGGAGCAAGATGCAGCATTCGGCTATCAGGTTGCCCTGCTTGGGCCACATTTTTGGTTGAATTGATCAGTACAATGTCCAGCTCGTGAGAAGCCCCATTTTATGAATTGAAAGCCATTCAGAGGTTCTGGGTGTCAAACAGTACGTTGGTGTCTTGCTTCACCAAAGAAGGCTCAGAGTAAGCGAGCGTCACATCGCCATAAGCTGGAGTGGTTACCAGCAGTGAGCCATCATGAAAGCGATAGTGGTCAATAAACATGGTTTTGTTTTTTCATCACATTGTAAGGAGAAGGGAAATCATACTTTATATTTTGCCTGGACACCCAGCAAAGTCCAACACAAACTACATCCTCGTTAGTAATCCTTGCACACAGCTAATCTCAAATTTGGAGTGAAATCTTCACATTCGACTGTCCGTGCGCTCTCGTTTGTTCTAGTATCAATCTTTATCTGGTAAGGAAATGGTACATAAAGTCATAAAGTGGTTGATGGTCAAGTCGTACTACTGATATTTCAGCCTTCGCTACATATCTTTCGTTGAATTTTTTTAAAATAATATTTTTATTAATATTACGTAAATGTGATTACCAAAATCATATAAATAATCCTCTATTGTCAATTCAAATAGTCAGACTCTTGTTGCCATTTGAAATAGCGATGACCTACGTGGAGTTTTGCGTGGCAGCGTGGATGGCTCTGTCGCCAATTAGACCGGCGACAAAGAAGGTGTCGCCAATTGGATTGGCGACAGAAGCTGTCGTCAATTGGATTGGCGATACAGACATTATCGCCATTTTGATTTGCGATAGAGCTTTTTTTTTAAAAAAAAATTGTTTTATATTTATTTTTACAATGTACCAATGCTTAAAAATTACAAAAAATAATCTCCTATCACCATTTGAATCTGGGGTGGAGGGACGGACAAAAGATGCCACATTCTATTGCCATTTAAAATAACAACAGAGGGATTAATTGTTAATTAAAATGGCGATAAAACCTTCTGCACCCTATGTCCCCTATTAAAGTGTGGCGAATCCACTGAAGTTCATTTCAACTCAATGCAAATAGAAAAGGGGGAGAATAGTAGAGTAGAAGAAAATATGACATACATGGCCGGAATCTCCAAGCATGAGAGGGGACGACAGGCACAAGCTAGGTTTCAAGGTCGTGATCTTTACCTTGAAGATACGAGTATCTAAGGTCCTCTAGACCCTTCACCCCAAGCCCCAATTTACTGATCAATACCAGTGAGTCCTACACCCCTAAAAATTCACTCCACGCACAAATCCTTAAACCTTGGCTGCAATACAAGCACAAACTTGACGCGATGGTTCAAGTTTATGACGACAGCATGTACCTCAGACGTCGATTCTTTTGTTGCCCTTTGTTCCTGGTAAGTGGTTTGCTTACTACCTACACCTCAACGCATGCATTGCTTGTAATCACCTCGTGTTGCTGGCAGATCGCGGATTGCGAGTTCACAAAGTGGGTGGATCAATAGTAAGCAATACTTGCTCAGATTTACATCCACACGTTCCAAATCCATCTAAAAGAGTTGCGCCAGATCGAGAGGGCCAATAAGCTCCACAGGCAAAGGATTAAGGAGATGAATAACGAGAAGGTGGTTGCTACGCTAACCCAACCTGCAATTGCGCCTACCACTACCGTGACAACCAGCCACGTCCACATCGCCCTAATGACCACCACTCCATGTGGGTGGCCTACAGTGTTTCCTTTTCACCTTAGGGGCGTTCCCCCTCAAGGCCTACTAGCACTATGTCTGTCAATATCGTCTCTGTTCTTCAAGGCTCACATGTATCCTAGATGTAGTTCGGTTTAGTGATCCGTCCATGGTGTCATTTATATCTTACAAGTTATGCAATTTTAAATTCCATAAGGCCCACCATGTCGTTGTGCAAAGTTTTACAACAGGCAATACTTTTTCTGAATGAAATGACCACACACAAAAGTTTGTCTTAGTTAATTGAAAGCACGCGCTACCTTTTCTTATTGAGTTGACAACACGCACCAGCTTTTCTAAGTCAGTTGACAACGCACGCTAGCCTTTCTCAACGAGTCGATAACACATGATAGCTTTTGTCAGTGAGTTGATAGTATGCACCAGCTTTTGTTAGTGAATTGATAACACACGATAGTCAGTGATTTGACAACACACAACAGTTTTTCTCAGTGAATTGACAACACACAACAACTTTTCTCAACAAGTTGACAACACGCACCAGCTTTTCTCAGTTAATTGAAAGCACACATCAGCTTTTGTCAGCAATTTGATAATATGCATAAGCTTTTCTTAATGAATTGACATACTGCAGCTTTTTTAGTGAGTTAACACTGTGCACTAGTTTTCCTCAGTGATTTGACAACACACACTAGCTTTTATCGATGATTTGATAGCACGCACCAACTTTTCTCAGCGAATTGACAATGACGTGAGCTTTTCTCATGGAAGAGAGGAGCGGTAGAGGACGTTACTCCGGCGGGATTAGGGATGTCGAACTATGGAAAGATGATTCAGAAGCGAAAGTGGGTTGCCAAGAAGAAGAGATCCTACCCTGATAATTCCTACATGGATGCACCTATGCCACCAAAGTTTTTATGCTCGCAGTGCGACTATGGTAATCCAACATAGATCATTCAGTCAACATATTCAGCCACCATCGCCTGGACGCACTACACCTACAGCGATATCCGCGTAAGTGAATGTCATGTATTGATAAATCACATTGCATGTTTCGTTCCACGTATTGCTAAGTCTCTCTGTGCGTGCTGATAGGTGGCCGAGTATTGTTACTTCTTTCAATAGATTGATAGCTAGGATACGTACGACAGGGCATTCATCGAGCAAACATATATGCTAAACTACCAAGTGGCGTCTGAGAACTTCACTCGTTAGAAACGTTACACTTTGGAGGACAAGGAAAAGTCTGAGAGAGTGGAAGACAAGAAAAAGGTGCCAACGGTCCCAACGCCCATGATGAATGGCAGGTTATTTCAAACTGGGACAAGCCTATGGAAGTTGTGGAAGTCGAGTACTTGGCGGCTGTCGCGAAGGCTAAAACCCACAAGGGAGACAAGAAAAAGGCACCGATGGACCCAAATATATATGACAAAATCTGCAAGCCTGAATTCAAAAAAGCGCATATGCATCTATGTTGTAGTTTGGGTTACTGGTTCATGCATCTTGCCATTTATATCGTACGAGCAGTGAGGCAAACATATGCACCTAACCAGACCCTATGCGCCATGTAATTCGTAGCTTCTTGAAGAAGTCTTCAAGTCCTAGTAGGTTACGATATGAGTTACTATATGTCAACACCTACGTATGCTGATATAGCTTCTTTAGTTAGGACCCCATAGAATTATTTCTACTTTCTATCACCCTATTGCAATAAACTGTCCTCACATTTGATTATACCTTCATTAAGCTACATGTTTCACAAACTTTTATTAATATGTCGTCCGGTTCTAAATATAAGTTATTTTAGCTATATAAACTCTTCTTTTAAATATATGTTCTACAATTTTGAGGCACATTTTATCCTTTCATTTTACCTTTGTTGAATAAATGTCATTACGTATTGCAATTGATATTTGTGTTGTGAAAAAAAGGATTCATTTGTATTCCAGCCAAAAATATGATGTTCTAAGTGTGCTAATTGTTATGTTGGGCTTGAAAATCGTAAAAAATGTAAAACAGAACTAAGGCCCTGTTTGGCAGGGCTCCTCTTCACAAGTGGAGCTGTTTTTTTTGGCTTCACAAGTGGAGCCAAGTGAAGCTACTTTTTTCAGCTCCTTGGGTGGAGCTATTTTTGTCTCAGCAGATTTTAAGGAGCTCCTTGGGTGGAGCTATTTTGCTTTACCCCGTTTGGCAAAAAACAGCTCCAAACAGCTCCAAACAGCTCCAAGGAGCTGGTGGTGGAGCTGTGCCAAACGGGGCCTAAAACTGCAAGGTGAGGATTTTTTTGGAACAGCTAGGTCTATTCTAACTGAGCAGGCTACGCACCAGCTTATCGCAATGCGTGTTGTTACAATTACCCCCTTCATCGCGCTGCCCAAGATTGTGATGGCCTGTATGGCAATCCTGCTACTGCTTCACTGGTTTGGTACTGGCACTGCTGCAATGGTGGCAACGCACAAGTTGCTGGCTGGCTGGGAATCGGAATGTGGGTTGGCTGGCGAGTCCAACCCGGTCGTGAAGGATTTGAAATTCTACTGGTTTTGATCGGTCTCAGGGTTGCTGCCTTGTACAGCAGCCGATTTTTTTTCCCAAGCTGTAGTACTTATCTGGATTGACAAAGGGAGCTGCCGGTACCAGTAGTAAACAGTGGTGGTGGCCAATTTTCAAACCATTAACTGAATTGAATACTTACTATTACTTTTGAAGAAATTTTCAACAGGGATTCATAAAACTCACATGCCACCTTCGTATCTCCGACTTAAAGACGAACCACTACCATCTTTAAACGAAACAGTGATCGGCCCGTCGTTGTTTCAAACTTCGAAGGCAATGAATACTAATTAATTGCCTTTGCTGCTCTGGCCTTCCATCTACCCTCTCGATAGCAAAGGTCCTTCTTTTCAGCTTTTTAAGCGATACTTGACTTTAATTTTTTTTCCAACAATCACAGTTTATTAGGTCATAGCTCAAAAAACAGACCAAAATACTACCCTCTCAGAACTTAAATGAGCATATCCTAGATGTAAAGAGCAAGGCATCATAGAGAAATGTATGGGGATTTTTGATGTGGCTGATGGTTTATGGCTATAGTTGATAGTTTTTGATCCTAGCGTGAGCGCTTATACGAACAAATCGAATGCCGATAAACCAATAAGCTATTTTGAAAAATTTATCTCGATAAGTTGATTTAAAAAGATAACAGAGAAACCATTTTACTTGTTTGTTCGAAAAACCATAACCAATGAGCTAAAAAGACAAAGCCCTAACATAGCTCCAATAGTGTAATGTGATTCGAGAATGACGAGAATGAGCAGTGAGACACCACACCATGCAGACAAGAGGGGAAGGACACAAAACGAAGGTCCATCCTACCCCGACGTCCACTGGCGTGCTGGTACCAGCTCGAGGGCAACCAGGCATTAATAACCCACGACGGCAAAGCAAGCAACACCCAATGGAGAAATTCCCTCCCTCGACGAGAGGAACAGAGTCGATGGCGCACGATGCAGTGCAGGCGATGATGGGCCAGCCGTGGCACCGGTTAGCTAACCGGGCCGCCGCTACTAGCGGCAGTAGTAACCGTACGACGCGTGGATTGGCTGGGCGCATCATGGCGTGGGCAACTTGGACGCGCGCCGTCGTCTGACGATTGATTTCTGCATCGCGTCGCGCCGTTTCGTTTAATTCGGCACGCGTCGCGCGCGGCCGGCCATGTGACGCTGTCACGTACTAGTCCTCTCCTTATTGCGGTAGTGACCCAGGCCGCGCGGTCGCCCGTCTCGCCGTGCCGTGCCGTGCCGTGCATGCGGTCGCAGTAAATGGCTTCGAAAGCAAAGGGCCGAGTTTAACTGCCGTTGCCATGCCTGGCTCGTAAGCCATGGCCTCTGCTGGCCGGGCCTCTGTAGCCTGCAGCATACTGCCCGTCTACCACTAGTACTACAGTAATACTGCCATAGTGTAGTGCCACGGAAAGAAACAGAAAAGTATGTATACCAACACGAGCCAACTTATACAAGTGTAATGATTACAGCACTTTTTTTAGTTTATTACTTATAACTTAATGTTTTCTCCGAATAAACAAATAAAATAGTTTCTTTATTGTCTTTTCGATGCAATTTATTGGGACATTTTTTGAAACGCCTTATCGGTATTCAGTTCATTCGCATAAACGATAACGCTAGGATCAAAAGATATCAGCCATAAGCCATAAAGCCATCAACTATAGCATAAAAGAACCCACCCTACATATGAGTTGTTCCAATGATATGACAAAATATTAGTAGTATGTGTTGTATAACATGTGGTTTTAGCATAAATTCAGAATTAATTCCAGTATAATTAATAAAGAACGAGCATGATACCAGAGACATCAAAATAACTTAATCAACATGTATGCATATAAACTTTTTAAGTCATTCAAGTAGAATCGTATGCCCAACATATATATTATGTGAATGTGTAAAATCAGCATAATACTAAGACTTTGAATATTAATGATTGCTCTTAGAAGGCTACTTGCAAAAGATTTAATCTTGGCCCTCACAGCCATGACAAAAATTCAATCTTGATTATATATAACAGCTTGTAGATTCGATCTTGAGCTTAAATCAAACTTTGCTATTAAAGAAACTTATAGATCATGAATATAACTTGCTGGACATCAAATATGATCACAATAATCAATCTAACATTCACTTGATAGGAACAATATTGATTATTTTAGCACAACAAAGCTAGGAAATCAACTACAGTGACTGAACAAATGATCACAGAGCACAGGACTAACATAATGTGCATCAAGTAATACACAATAATATCAATGATCCGAGTATGGAAAATAGCAAGCCAGCCGAAAGTTCAAGACCTGATCTATACTCAAGATCATATATAATTTCAGTTTCATGTCATTTCATCACCGAGCAATTAACCCATAGAGACTCTTTGTAATTCCCAATCAGTGATAACTTACAGATATATGAAATAGATCACAAAAATTGCAAAGAGTAAATAGTCGAAATACAACACCGGTGATACTCGAAATCACCGAGAATAAATCAGACAGGGCAAGGCACACGCTTGGCGCTGTCCCAGAAAACCAAACGCCTCGCTATGCCACACAAGGAGACGAGGTAGATGGAGATACAGTGCCGTTCTCCAAGCTTCGAATCACCAAAGCTTGAAGTCGAGGGTCAGGGAAGATGCCACACAAGACCGACGAGCGCTCCGGCCAAGAGCACCCAAGAACACAAAGATCAAGCCTCGGTTTCTCCTTTTCAACTGAGCAAGTGGTGCAAATCTTGCATTACAAGGAGTACCTTTGGCACAAAGAACAGCATCTATTTTCTAGTAGGCCCAATATGTGTGCTCTTGTTCTAAATCTTGTGAGGGTATGTACAATGATGTAGATAATTATTGTCTATAATATTTTTTATGTTATCTATAAACGATATTAAAGATAGTTTCTACAATATGTTATATTTTTATATGTCTTTATAGACAGTTCCTATATGATATAATATATTTTGTTTCTCGTATTACAGTTGATTATTACATGAGAAATAGTCTAATTTTTTTATGCATTCTCTCTTTTCTTTGTATCATCTTATTTTCTATATGGTAAAACTTATACAGTTGACGTCATACATCGTACATGTCGATAGTTGTGATACGGATCAACCGAGTGCTCGCAAAGTATAATAGTGGTCGGAGAAGAGGACGGTGTCCATACTTAGTGTTCGCAAAGTATAATAGTGGTCGGAGAAGAGGACGCTGTCCTATTGTATTCATTAGTGATCAAGGCGTTTTGGGGGACCACGTATCAATAAAAAGCACGGCCGATCCGCAAAGGCCACCACCTGGCAAGGAGAGTAAAATTTTTGCTTTTTAGCTCAAAATTTGAAAGTTTTTTACATATGAATCCCTGGAGAAAAGATTTGCAAAAATAGACCCTTACCACGGCGCCAAAGTATATGACGCCTATGGTGCATGTCACGGCGCCATATGCTTTGACGCCGTAAATGGACACGTAGGATCCACGGTGGCACAGCTCGGCGCCAAAGCTCATGGCGCCGTGCTGTGTAAGGTGGGCGCTAACGGCCGTGGCGCCGTGCTCTCGGACTTAAGCCCGAGCACGGCCCCCCGGCCCCCCCCCCACCCCTTCACTTTGTTCAGCCCTTTGCCGAGAGCAACCGCCGCCACCACTCCCTTCCCCCTCAAAATCTACTCAAATCCAACCGTTTTTCTCGCGATTTTGTTTGCAAATCGAGTAAGCAAGGTGAACCCCCTCCTTTCCCTTGATTTTATGCAATAAATATGGATTATTTGAGGTACATTTTGTGTGGGAAGATTTGAAACTCTAGATGAAATTAGTTCAATTTGACTCGGTTTTAGGTTGGATTTTCAATATATATGCGTAATGTAAGAGCAGTAATGTGTATAGATTCGTTTTTAGGGTTTGATTTTTAGAAATACATATATTTTTAGGGTTTGATTTGTAGAAATACATATATTTTTAGGGTTTGATTTATACATACATATGTTTTTAGGGTTTGATTTGAGCGAGATTGATGAATGTTTAGATTTAGGGTTTGATTTAGAAATACTCATGTTTTTAGGGTTTGTTTTGAGCGAGATTGATGAATATTTTGAAATACATATGTTTTTAGGGTCCATTTTAGAAATATATATGTTTTTAGGGTCCATTTTAGAAATACATATGTTTTTAGGGCTTGATTTAGAAATACATATGTTTTTAGGGTTGGATTTAGAAATAGATATGTTTTTAGGGTTTGATTTGAGCGAGATTGATGAAAGTTTAGATTTAGAGTTTGATTTACAAATACATGTTTTAGGGTTTGATTTGAGCGAGATTGATTAATGTTTAGATTTAGGATTTGATTTAGAAATACACATGTTTTTAGGGTTTGATTTGAGGGAGATTGATGAATGTTTAGAAATACATATGTTTTTAGGGTCCATTTTAGAAATATATATGTTTTTAATGTCCATTTTAGAAATACATATGTTTTTAGGGTTTGATTTAGAAATACATATGTTTTTAGGGTTTGATTTGAGCAAGATTGATGAAAGTTTAGATTTAGCGTTTGATTTACAAATACATATGTTTTTAGGGTTTGATTTGAGGGAGATTGATGAATGTTGAGAAATACATATGTTTGTAGGGTTTGATTTAGAAATACATATGTTTTTAGGGTTTGATTTGAGCGAGATTGATGAATATTTAGAAATACATATGTTTTTACGGTTTTTTGTTATTCTTATCATTAACGTATTTTTGAATGCACAGGATGGCGAGGTATCGGCTGCTAGAAGAGTTCTACGAGAGGGAGCACCGCGGCAGGCTCACGGAGGACGGTCAGGTACGTGTGTTGTCGAAATATACATGTGTTTTTATCACGCAGCTAACTTTTATAGCAATTTTTAGGAACTTCACATATTTCGTTGTCGAACCCATGATGGGTTCCACTTGATGCAATACGACGACCGCTATACCCCACTGCTTCGCCGTGCTAGGCTTCACACGGTCGCCAACCTAGTACGACGGGGCATGCCGGTCTTTAACCCCGCAGCTTTGACCGCACTCGTCGACAGGTGCATTTTTCTATTGGGTCCGTTTGTTTTCGTTTTTATATTCTTACGTACGTAACTAATTCTTTTCTCCGTGTACTATTAACAGGTGGAGGCCAGAGACTCACACGTTCCACCTTCCGTGTGGGGAGATGACCGTCACGCTGCAGGACGTGGCGATGATTCTTGGACTTTCCATTAGGGGACAGCCGGTGGTCGGCCCGACGGTGTCTGAGAGCTGGAGGGCACGTGTGGAGGCCTTTCTGGGCACGGCATTGCCTCCTGTCCCAGATAATGCCAAGCGAGGCCGCGTCTCGGGGGTCCACATTAGATGGTTGCGGGATACATTTGGTGAATGCCCTGCGGCCGCGGACGACGCCATGGTGACCTTCTACTGCCGTGCTTGGGTCCTCCACATGTTCGGGGCCGTGCTTTTCCCGGACGCCACGGGGGACGTCGCTTCGTGGATGTACATCCACTGCCTCCAGGACTGGGGTGACGCTGGACAGCTCAGCTGTGGTTCGGCGGTCCTCGTGTTCCTCTACCGCCAGCTTTGCGAGGCCTGCAGACGCACGGCGCCCACGTCGACGCTCGGTGGCTGCGTCTTCCTCCTGCAGGTGTGGATGCGGACACGCATTCCTGTGGGACGCCCTCGAGTGTTCCAGGCGCAGCCTTGGCGTCCACTCGTGTGGATGACCTCGACCCCACAGTGGCATACCTGTGGGGTAGTGTCTCAGTCTCGTTCGCGACCACAGAGCGGTCGTACGTGGATTTCAACAACGAGCTGGACACCTTGTCTCCCACGATGGTATGAAATTGGTAATGCATTTATTTTTCTTACAGTTCTTGGTTTTTGTACATGGCTAATCGTGTGTTTGCCCGTATGTTTGCTTGCTAGGTCTCGTGGGAGCCTTACTCCGAGCCACGAGTTGCGCTCTACCGCAAAGACCATATGCCGCAGGACGACCATCTTTGGAGGATGAGGTGTCCGCTGATTTGCTTCTACGCCATAGAGATTCACCTCCCCTACAGAGTTGTGCGGCAGTTTGGCCTCGTGCAGTTCTATCCCCCTGAGGCGGTGTCGACCTCTGTTGATTTGCACAAGTAAATTCCAATTTTTGCTTTATTTTAAATTTTGTTGGTTCATACTCTAACACGTATTGATGACATCTACTATATGTACAGGTTCGACAGGGTCCGCCAATGAAAGGTGACGGACTTCGCTCATCACCACCGACAGTACGTCGAGTGGTGGAGGAGAACTGCGAGCGGGACAATACCCCCACAACAACGCCAGCTTCCGGGAGTACTTGTCCTGGTACCACTCTGCCAGCCGCTACAGGCTGAGGCAGCAGTGGACTGATGTCGACTACGCGGACCTCGCTTCGTCCCAGGACGAGGACACTTCGTACGACAGGCGTGCGAGGGAGGGCACGGTTGTCGAGGCCGCCCCGATTCTCGATCGAGTGGTACGAAAGCATGATATTTGTTCAATACTTTGGTTCAATATGTTTATCTCGCACTTACTTATGTGGATCTTATTTTTTTAGGGGACTTCTCTGCGGACCTCGGTGCATGAGATCGATGAGGCTCTCTCCTACCCAGCTGGCGCCCCGGACAGCGAGAGCCGCCTGAGGGACTTCTTGCAGGTTCGAAGATAATTCGTTAAGTTAGAGCCATTCAGCATGTATGCTATAATGACATATCATTACTTGCAGAGACTTAGACGTCGCATCGGTCGGGCGGCAGCTCGTTGTGGTTGCCGCGCACGCACAAACGTCGCATCACCACCAGCGGCCTCCCAGCGCTCGGGTGCCGCTGCAGCCTTGTCGTCACACGTCGGCACGCGCCAGTCCACGAGGAGCTCGTCACGCACTCCGATTTTCAGTCAGGGCGACGGCGACGACGACGAGGCGGAGCAGGATGACGAGGGGGAGGAGCACGAGGACGAGGAGGCATCTACCCACGACGAGATTGGGATGTCGCAGATGCCCGACGCACCATCTACTCAGGTAGGGCTGTACAAAAGCTCGAAGCTCGTGAGCTACTCGAGTTCGGCTCGTTCTAGGCTCGGTTCAAACTTTAAACGAGCCAAACTCGAGCTTGATCTCGAGTTCGCGAGCTTTACCGAGCCGAGCTCGAATAGTTCGCGAGCTCCGATTCGAGCTCCAATAGTAATACATATTAATTCTTACCGAGCTTACTCGAGCCGAACTCGAGTTCGAGCTTTTCTTATTGTTGAAAATTAATGTATATTTGAATTATTTTGACTGTTATCGAGCTTATTCGAGCCGAGCTCGAGCTTAAAATATTCTTATTATTGAAAAATAGTGCATAACAAATTATTTTAATTGTTACCGAGCTTCAACGAGCCGAGCTCGAGCCTACTCGAGCTTTGGCCGAGCCGAGCTCGAGCCTAGGTCCAAGTTCGAACCCTAACTCGAGCTTGGCTCGAGCTCGGCTCGAGCTTCTCCCGAGCTCGAGCCTGGAAGGCCAAGCTTGCTCGAGCTCGGCTTGTTTACAGCCCTATACTCAGGCTTCCCAGCGGCCTCGTCGTTCGGCCCGTCCCCCGAGCACGTACACTCCAAGGTCTGATGCCCTGGCCAAGAGCAAGGGAAAGGCCAAGAGGCAGTGAGAGTGACTATTTTGTGCGCTGAGACGTGTTATGTAATGTTTTGAGACTTTTGATAGTTATATGATGTTATGTGATATTTTGAGACTTTTGATAATTATACGATGTTGTCATTTAAGTTGTTCAGATGTTTTATGTGTGAATGTATATGCATGTGTGTATGTGCATATGTTTTACGGAAAAAGCAAGGTTTGCTGTTTTTTCTACAGGTGAAGCTAGCATGGCGCCAGACCCTTTGGCGCTGAGATGTTGATATACGGCGCCAGGGTCTTTGGCGCCGCAAGAGGCGCCAAAGAATGTAGCGCCGTATATAAACCTCTCGGCGTCAAAGGATCTGGCGCCGTGCTAGCTAAATATGGCGCTAGAAGGTTTGGCGCCGTGATAGCTGGACTTGCACCTAAACTGCAAAGTTCGGGCTAAGTCCCAGATCACGGTGCCACGGCCGTAAGCGCCGTATATGTATGTCTCGGCGCCATTTGATTTGGCGCCGTGCTATACCACCGTGGATCCTACGTGGCCATGCACGGCGCCAAAGCATATGGCGCCGTGACATGCACCATAGGCGCCATATATTTTGGCGTCGTGGTAAGGGTCCATTTTTGTAAATCTTTTCTCCAGGGGTCCATATGTAAAAAACTTTCAAATTTTGGGCTAAAAAGCAAAAAAATTACGCAAGGAGATCAAATAAAGCCAAGCCTTTTCGTTCATTTTAATCAAGGTGGCTGGAGAAAGAACAAGAAGAAAGCGTACATTATGAGGACCGACGGTTGGTGAGACTGTTCGGAACAATCGACCTATCCGAGTATGAGCCCACGGGTGTCTCATTTTTTTAGTTACTATTTATATGAATAGAATTATTTAAATACTGAATAGCGCTCTTTGAGTACATACATATATGAGTGAGTTCAGTGGTTAAAGTGCGTGTCCGTGGTCCATAAGATTCTAGAGTTTCCGTCCCATCTCAAGCGTGTGCATTGAATGTATCACGTAGGTATATGTGTAGTGTCATATGTGTGGATTTTTAGCAGATATGGCATTGTTTGCACCCGTAATTATAAAAATATCTGTATGCGTCTTGTATTAGCAAAAAATAGCATTTTTGCCGTCCAGACCTGTCGTCCGATCATCGGGCGGCCAAGGCCTACCGCCCCGTCACCAGGAGGCACGTGGCCTGCCGCCCCTCCACCGGGATATAGGTAATTAAACTGGCTATTACCTATCTTAATTATTTTTTATGTACTGATTTATTCAAATTATTAAATATATCAAATGAGCTCAAAAAATTGTAAATTTTTATGTGCATACTTCCAACACAACATACTTAATTGTGTAATTTTTTAACAATTTTATCCATTGTGAATATTACTCAACAATGCATACAATTAGCACTTAATTATTTTGTTGTATACTGTTTGTTTGAATTTTAAATATAATAAATGAGCTCAAAAAATTATGAAATTTTATATGCAATCTCTTGATACAAAGTATTTAATTTTTTAATTTTTGATAATTTTATCCATGGTGAATGTTGCTTAAAATTCACACGATTAGTAGGTGATTAATACCCGTTTAGGCGCACTATAATGGCCTGCCGTCTGGCCACCGGGCAGCACGCTTTGAGGCTAGTGGTAGATGTTGGCACCGTGGCAGTTTCTTATCTTCACTTGCATTATTGTCTTATATTCACTTGTATTATTAGGCATGGGAGTGAATGGTGTGGGTCGAATGCCATTTGTCTAGTATGAAAAATGAGAGCTCGCGCATACATGATAAGGGAATAGACCACCAAAAGTGTCACTCATGTCACATATGTCTCCCCAAGTGTAGTTCACTTCCATCATTATCGATGTGTCATTAGAGTGTGCTTCACTATCGCTCTCGCTATAAATTTCGAGCTATGCGTAGTCACACTCTTGCAGTCTCTTCACTGACACTCCTCGCCTCCTAGTCTCTTCGCTCACACTACTCGCCTGCACTCTTCGTCCGCTTTCTTCACAGCCGATTAAATATTTTTAGTGTTGTTATTAGCAGTAATATTAACAGGTAATTTTTCATTATCTTTGTTAAATGCGTACACAATTAGTTGCAGTTATTTAGGTGTAATTAATTTAGTCCTAATTATTTAGGCATAATTAACTAATTTTTATATTAATTAATTTTTTGTTAGCAAGTAAATGTTGTTTGATTATATATTTTTTATATGCTTTTAAGTTAACTGAATTAGACATTAAAATTGTAAATACTAAGTGTAGCAATTAGTTAAGCTATGATGCTAGAGGAAAGGTAATATTAGAAACATAAAAAAGGAATTTCTAGCAAACTTCGTGTTGCATCATGCATGTTACCTACTATTATATGTGCATACCCTGTCAGCCTATCATGTGAATAAATAAAAAAACTAGCTTACTCTCTCTCCAACTTATTGATCAGTGATGGCTTTGATGGTCATTCCCTAAGGGCGTCTCCAACAGCTGGCTATTTAGTTAGCTAGATCTGATGTGGCAAGGAAAAAGTAGGAGAGAGAGTAGTCACTAGCGACGAGCAAATAGCTGATCTATTTCACGTAGTCTAAGAACATGAGAGAGGAGCATGTGGGTCCAACAGTATAAAATAGTCTTTGCTTTTGTCTCTCACCTCCACGTCAGCTAACTATATAGCTAGTACTAGCTATTACCATTGCGGACGCCCTAAGGACGTTGCGTACTGAGGCTCTGCGTTGACGCGATAAACTAATGCATAGACCAAACCTAGCGACAGAGAGCTAATGAGTCCGGACGACGCGCGTTGGAGATGAGGCGCTGCCTTGTCTTGCTCGCCAGCTGAGGAAACACGCCAAAAGCAACCGAATAAAACGTGGATCGCAGCTCTTCACGTGGACGCAATGCAAAACGATGCTGCTGCACACGCGTGAACTGACGCCAGCCCTCGCTTTTAGAGCAAGTTTAATAAGATTGACTGTTCTAGTTATAAGAGAATCCATGTCAGCATAGTTCTATATGAAGGGGAGAGAAAAAGAGAGAGAGAGCCAAACCGACTCCCATGCAAGAGTCAGGCTATAGCACAGGAAAAGAGGTATTATCCATGCATGTACCCATAGAACTAATTGTTATACCCATGTATGTATTAAATTATCAATACCCATGTATGTATTAAATGATTGAGAACTCTTGTGGAGACAACTTATAGCCAGCTTATTGTATGAGTTGACTGCATCATTATCTTTTGATGACATGAAAATGTATTAGAGGTAGCAGCTATCTGTACTATTAAACTTGCTCTTAGGATCAAGAACGGCCACAACTTGAGTCACAACGATTGGATTTGTTGACGCATGCGTTCACGCATGCATACCGAATTGAGACGTTGGCAATCGATTCGAAGAAAAGAGCGCCACACAAAATTTTTCTCTAATAGCTCTGATTTTATTTCTGATTTATGGTGGCTACAAAGTGTCCTCCTGATACCCCTAAACTCTAGCACGAAATTAGTCCCTTCAAAAGCCACAAGATTAGCCCCTAACCCTATCTCTATTTATAGTCTAGGGTCACAAACATGGGCTGAGCCTAAGCCCATGAATTCTAATCCAATTCCAACGTCAAAGGGACCCGAAATCCTTCCTAACACGGGTTTTTCTAAAATTCTAACTTTTCCAACTCATCACGTGTCGAAGTCTCTAGGACTACACCTCCCGTAGCTTCTCCGCCATCATCTTCCACGTATCGTAACCTCCGGACCGCACCTCCGTAGCTCCAACACGTTTTATCCATTTTTGATCTCCATGCGCCCCAAGTATGAGCTCAACCATCTCGTGACCTCCTTGACCGTCTAAATCTCGGATCTCCCCTCCTAGTCCCGGTCCACCTCGTCACCGACCATGATCGCCTTCATGCTCAACTTGCACATGCAAAGACCAAAGAACATTTTTTCGGCACATGTTCGTCACAACTTGACCAACATCAGTCCACACACGCGTGACACAACTCGCATAACAATGCTAAACAATATTGTTAATTATTCATCATCACAAATTAACCATTGTCAATTATTCATCACCAAAATATTTTAGACCAAACCACATGGTCTAACATAGTATTGGCTCATTCATATTGACTTTTGATGATGGCATGTATCTTTAGTTCATAAATAGTAATAACTTGTAGAGAGTCGTACGAAAAGAGAGAAATTCGTATATGATTTTGACTCATATAAACGAAGTCACTATAGTATGTATTACAATTGACTAGTAGATCTTACCTTAAAAACACTTCGTTTAAAAATTAGATACCGTAAAAAAGTAAAATTTAAAAGCCAATATAATCAGGGCCTCTCAAGAGACCGTTGACGCCTATGCAAAGTGTGGGGATTAGTATTCAAAATAAGCTAAGTACGCCAATCATTGGTTAGTCCAAGCGCCTTGGGCATTCATGTTTTCTGGAAAAAAGGATTAGAGTGCTATTTTACATTCTATGTATTGGCTGGATTATTATTGATTTTTCGAGAGTATGCCATATGGTTGCTACATGTGAAATGAAGGACGGTACAAGATCGAAGGACTAAAAACACATAAGGCTTCTTAATTTTGATTTTTTTGTTTTTGTTTTTTATTATTTTTCTTTTTTTGTATTATATATGAACATATAACGATGGTTTCATTATTTTTTTAATTGAATGATTTGAAAAAACTAACCATCATTATAATGTAGTTTAAACCAACAATTAAAAGCCACGAGAAAAAAAGCTTCAAAATACCGAGATGCTACATAAGACCAAATGAACTTTTGGGAGTCCTTCAATGTTCCGAATAATCGGGACCATAAGAAATTTTTCTATAGGATTTCGCTCCTCTAATATTTCATTACGTTTCATACGGATCTTAAAACATATCCTAATTTTAAGGTTATATTCTAAATAGTTCTAACTTTTAGAAGATAGTTTTTAAATAGAGTGACTTCTCAATGTGGTTTTTATAAACAGTTTTGTAGGCGTCACGTAGGAACTACTTTGAATGAAGTGTCTTCTCAACGCCGGTGTCTCTTACTCTCTCAATCTTCTCTCGTAATTAATCTAAAACCACAGCAATTTCGAACAGAGCCTAAATTAGAAGCCACTTCTACGACATCACGTAAGGGGAAGGCTTGATGCCTACTACAATTACCCCTGTTACCTGTTGAAATATCACCGTAATTCAGGTCCTAGAGTTGCAACTTTAACCCTAAAGACTTTTGTATTGACTTTTGTTAATGATTTTTAGCTGTATCTTTTGACTTTTGGCTAAAAATTAATATTAATGGCTGAAAAAGTGACTTAAAAAGAGGATGCAATCGGTGAGAAAAGTGAGAAAAAGATACGTACGTATAATGAGAGCGAGAGAAGTAGAGTGCGTAACTCACTTATGATCATCTATCTTATCTTTAAAATGAGACAGTATTAAGAGGAGTGGATAAACCACTTTAAAAAACCACATATTTATATTAACTTTTAATTTTTCTAAATAAAAACTATAAGCATAAGCTAGTACCAATATGGGTACACCAGGGTTGGTTCTGTACTTCTGTACTCTTCCAGGCAGTGATGTGAGAAGCATGTGACCCTCCTTTCACTTTGCCAAGAAGTCACGCATCAAACACCCCACCAAAGAACTCCGCCCATGCCCTTCCCTCCCCTCACACCCTCTTCCGTTCGGTTGCACCCCTTCTCGAGCTCGGGGGAATCGGGGAGGGGTGGTGTGGCTATGGCGTCCAGCGCTTCCCGGTTCATCAAGTGCGTCACGGTGGGCGACGGCGCCGTGGGCAAAACCTGCATGCTCATCTGCTACACCAGCAACAAGTTCCCCACTGTAAGCAAAATCTTTCTTGGGCGATTTCTTGTATCCGGTTCTTGTGCCGAAGACACAGCTTTCTTGGGCGATTGCTTGTGAAGTTGGGAGCTTTGATTTCGAGTCAAAAAAAATCAGTACTTTTGCTGATTTTGTTTTCTTGGAGACTGTGTGTGTTGTGGAAAAGTTCGATCTTTCTCGTTTTACTTTTTAGGGCGCTTTCTTATACCAGTAGTTTATTTTGTCTGATTCTAGGAGTAATTTTCGATTACTTGTCTCTAATTTTTCATATTTGTGACGCGTATTTTGTCTTGGCAGGACTACATACCTACAGTGTTCGACAATTTCAGCGCAAACGTAGTTGTGGACGGCACTACGGTGAATCTGGGCCTTTGGGATACTGCTGGTAATTCGAGCTCTTGATTTGATTGCTTTGTTTGTCCTAATGTACTTGTGAATTGCAGGTTTTTCTTTTTCTCAATTACTCACCGTAGTTGAAAATTTTTCGTTTTGATGATTCTTTTGGTACCTTCGAGTTCACATGATCGCATCTGTTCCAGGGCAGGAGGATTACAACCGACTGAGGCCTCTAAGCTACCGTGGTGCTGATGTTTTCGTGCTCGCCTTCTCACTTGTGAGCCGAGCTAGCTATGAGAATGTCATGAAGAAGGTGTTGAAATGTGCTATCTTCGTTTCTGGGACTTGTTCTTACGGTTCCTTCCTGTTTATTTAGAATTACCAAAAGATTTAAATGTTTGTTCTTTCCCTTAAGTGGATACCGGAGCTTCAGCATTATGCACCTGGTGTGCCCATTGTGTTGGTAGGCACAAAATTGGGTGAGTTGTGTTGACCATGAAAGCTTATTTTTTGCTTAATTGCATATAGGTGGGTGGGATTGGTAGGTTGTAGTATGATTGTGCATTTTATTTTACTATCTGGTTTGCATCTCTTTGTCTCAGCATTGTTGGAATTCTGTTAGGTTATCACTCCACTGATAGCAATCCTTGTAATATAGAGAGGTTATCATCCATGTAGTTGGTGACCAAATAGTTGGTAAGAAACAGAACTAAAATTGTTCTCTCTAGCGAAGCTTAGTAAATGTGGTAAGCTTTAAAGTTATTTTTAGAACTGCATGAAATATCATGTTTATACACTAATGGAAACTCGGTTATAATTGAGTATGAACCAGTGATGAAGCACAGTAGAAAATCATAATTTTTTAGTCCCTGAACTAGCTGTTTTTCATAAAACCAATCATAAGTTCATAACCAAGATTTTTATAATCGTCAGCAACCATCCAATTGCTGCTGAGATTAGGGACCCTGATACGCTATCATGAACACCTGGTTTAATATTATCTTAACTTATATAGCTATACCTGACAAAACATTCCTTAATTAAAGAATGGGTCTTAATATTTACAAATCGTAATGTTGCTTACAGATCTTCGTGAAGACAAGCACTACTTGTTGGACCATCCTGGCATGATACCTGTTACCACAGCACAGGTGTTGTCTGTGTTGATTAGTGATAAATCAGTGTATTAGAACTTTGGCTGTCCTTAATCTTGAGGTTTAAGAGATGAAATGATGAATGCATTCCGGCTTCTGAAAAAAACTATTTTGTCTTCGCCATTTCTGCTTTGCAGGGGGAGGAACTTCGGAAACTAATTGGTGCCACATATTACATCGAGTGCAGCTCAAAGACACAGCAGGTAAAGTTGCTGTAAGAGAATTGTGTGCCCTTGCTTAGTAGTTTTGCCTTTCTTTGAAGTGTTAGATTCTGTAACTTGCTGGTGTATTTCAATAACATGTAGAATGTCAAAGCTGTCTTTGATGCTGCTATCAAGGTAGTAATCCAGCCTCCAACTAAACAAAGAGAAAAGAAGAAAAAGAAACCACGGCGAGGATGTTCAATGATGTAAATATTGCTTCATTACCTTTCTTCTTTTTGATATACTTAGTTATAAAGCTATTTTCTTATCATTCCTAGAATTTTTTACACCTTTTGAATCACTGTCTCAACCACAAATTTGACCTGTAATGTGTAAATACAAGACCAAAATTACATGCTTGAAATATATTTATGGTTTTTTTTTATTTTGAGGATAGGTGGATCTTGACTCACCCCACTATACATGCACACACATGTACTGTCGGACAAATATAACAGCAATAGTATACTAGGATGAGCCCTGAAAGTAATTCACGGTAGTCATATTGCCATTCATTAAGCCATTTTGAGGTTAGTTATGTTTTTGCTCCAAAATGCACATATGTGATGCAGCGTGCAAGATTGCTTGTAGCTGTGTGTTGTATTTCTTTTAACATTAAATTTCTTATGTCACAATTGCAGGAACATCTTCTGCGGAAGGAAAATGCTATGCTTCAAATCCTGAACGATCGGGGAGGCCTCTTACATAGCAATCTCGTGGGTGCAACCTCAAGTTGGCAAAACAATTAAGATCTGAATGTGCTGATTGCACAGTTAATGTGTATATTTGCATCTTTGGTAATTAATTACTAGAGGTAGATGGTTAAACTAGTCTGCTTACGTATTGCACAATGCTCGTGTTATCAGCCTTCCTGAGTTAGGAAGTTAGGTAGAGACCAAATAAACAAATGAGATTTTGTTCTGTCACGATAGAATCACAACATTCGTGAACCTGAAGTCTTAACTGTATTGTCAGTCTATTTTGTGATTCCATGGTACACTAGCGCAGATTAAGATTTTCTATCACATAAGTCAGAAAGTCATACGAGTAAAAGATCATAGATCGTTACTACTAGACGTACAGTGCAGTGGAAATAAAGTTGAAGTAGTTGGTTCAATGAAATGCGTGTCGGTGTAGTGGAAGTAATTAATTGTCTTCTGGTCAACCACTTTCTCTTCACGATCGTCCCGATTAGCGCTGCAATCGTAGCAGCACCATTAGATCGAGGAAACCGACTAGAGGGGGTAAATAGGCTGTTTAAAAAATACTTCTATAATTAATTATCAATATCTATTTAACTAAACCAAGCAGATATTGTGGAAGCTTAATTTAAAAAGGTTTAGTACAAATAATGCCTAAAACAACCATGTCCACTTAAGTGCACTAATAAGATAAGCTTATGTCAAAGTTTATAATCTTAGAATAACAAGCAATCAAATTAATTCTATGAATGTAAATAGAGTGCAAGAAAACAAACCACAATTGGCACAGTTGCTTTTTACCGTAGTGATCGGAGACTTACAGGTCTCCCCTAGTCCACATTGAGCTTAGTCCAAACGAATTGGACCGGTTCCATGAATTAAGCCGAAACACTTCAATCTATTAGTGGTAACTCTTTCCCGCTCCGATATGTGAGCTCAAACCTTCACAACTTTGCCAGGTCTTCTCACAAACTTTTTTGAGAAGATCATCATGCACAACGCCTCCAACACTATCTAAAAATCGGCAAACTTGAAGAGTAATAAATCAAGCCCCTCACTTGACTCTCACCACATTCAACGAATGCACACCGCTCAAGTGGACACATAATCAACCTCTAAATGCAACGCATGCAATCTAAAGACTTCCTCTTTGCTCACAAGGTTGCAATACATGCACAATAGAAAAGAAGACCTCACACTAACTCAAAAGAGTGAGATGGAGTGAAGCATTCCTATCTCCAACCGGTCACAAGGATATATATATATATATATATATATACTCAAAAAAATTATCAATCATACACGTGTATCGGATGTTGGTGCCTAGGCACCATGGTGCCTTATGTAATTTTCTATATATATATATATATATATATATATATATATATATATATATACACACACACACACACATATATATACACCCTATACCTAGGAGCTAGCCTTTGGGACAGAAAAACAAGATTTCCGGAAGTACAGCTGGCTTACGATTGGTACTTCCGCTCCCTCTGCAACAGTCAGAAAACTAACTGTTACAGGCAAATCCGGTAGTTTCGATGTACAAAGTCCAGTACTACCGATCATCGGAAGTACCGCAGCACTCGAGCGGAACTACTGATTTTCTCAGGAACGAGAAGACTCCACATAGGTGTTTCTCTGGAAAAAACATACCGCTACGCAAACCGGTCGTTTCGCAAATCGAAAATACCACTCACACAGAGCCAGTGATACTGCTCGCGATCAGACTGCTCACACAGAGCCAATCGGACCGCTCACACTGGTTGAAAGTACTGATCATCGACTACACTGGTCCTTGACCACGTCGGATGGTTTGACCACTCAGGTCTCTGACCACATTATCTGGTTCGACCACATAGGTCTCCGACCACGCTGGTCTTCGACCACGTTGTCCGGATCGACCACACAAGTCTCTGACTATGCTGCTCTCTGGCCACCTTAGTTTTGACCACTTAAGTCTCGACCATATTAACCATGTCACTTTTCGACCATGTCAATCTTCAATCACACAAATCTCCGACCACCATGTCGATCTTCGTCCACGTTGTATCAATCACGTCAGTTCAACCACATTTATTTTCACCAGACTGGTCTCGACTACGTCGTTTCGACCATACTAGTTTTAATCACACAGATCTTGACTATGTCAGTTCTGACCACGCCAGTTTCGACCATGCTGGTTTCAATCACATAGATTTCGACCATGTCGATTTCGACCACACTGGTTTAATCACATAGATTTCGACCATGTCAATTCCAACCACACTGGTTTCAATCACATAGATTTCGACCATGTCGATTTCGACCACGTTAGTTTCGACCACTTCGATCTTTGACCACGTCGATCTTTGAACACACAAGTCATCGACTACATCGATTTTCGACCTCGTTGATTCGAATACGTCGGCTTTGACCATGCTGGTTCCCGACCACATTAATCTTCGACCACATATATCTTTGACCACATTGGTTCGACCACAATGGTTCTCGACCACACAGGTCTTCCGACCACCAACAGACATGGTAATTCCGTAATTACAACACCGTTGTTACAACTAGCAGTAGTACCGTAGAATACACTATGGTAGTTTCGATTTCCCTGAGAAATGCATATACTTCAATAGATTTTACAAAACGTATTTGCAAATTATAATATCATGTACACAAGGATTATTCATTATTCCCAACAAGTTGCGATACACAGTTGCACACTTTTAGAATAATGACACAATGATTATATATATGAGTTTCAACCATTTGCAATATACATTTGCAAATATAAGCATCATACTACAAAGAATGAAAACATGAACTTCAAACACTTGCAAAACACATTTGCAATATATAGTCCTATGTTACAAGGATTCAACACATGAGTTTCAACTATTTGCAAAACACATTCGTAAATACAAGCTCATACCAATGAGAGCTAGAAGAGGTGAGGTTGAGCTATCAACACATATTGAGACTCAAGTTACTAGACATGACCCCTCTTAATAGTACGGTAACCTATACTAGTAACCCGGTTTTCCAACCAAACACCCAAAACCGGTAAAAGATTAGAAACACATCCTTAGCCCTAGTTAGCCATACCTTTGCCTTGAGTCATAGTCTTGACATACATCAACTCATGATACATTCTTTACTTTAACTCCATCAACATATGATGAATCTTTATTTGACTTGATGACCAACACATGATTATCTCCTCTTAGACATGCATCAACTCATGATGCATCTTCTTCTTGATGGCCTTCAATACATGATGATATCTTCCATCTTGAATTGATAATCTTTAACCTATAAAGTCATCCCGAGTTATCCTCATTTGTAAAGCCAAATCTATTCATCTAACTCATGGAATCAATGAGGATAGAATAATAGAATGATGAATGCCATATATGCGTTGCTGCAAAAGAAGTATCTATTTTGGCAGTAAAAGATGCACAAAGTGGAGAGCAACAACGGTGACAATAGGAGCTATGAAAGGGAGAGCATCGTATGTATATTGACTATAGAATCTGAATCTAATTGAATACCCAACCTTGTCTGTAAAGCAGCCACTTTGGGGAGTACTATGTTGGTGTACCATTTGCAAATAGTGCTTCCTTGGAGGGATAGCTAGCCTGTCGGTTATAAGTAATGGTTTTTACATCAAATATTACTGATATGTATAACAGCGAATAAACATTGCAGGTGTAAGATGTCGTATGAAAGGAACTGTCAGATTGGCGAAGAAAGGAAAAGAAAGTGTGAGCATTTACCATTGTGCAATTTAACTGTTAATCCAGCTAAGATTAGAACAACCAAACCTCGCTGTGATTCAGCTTGAACAGCATTATACTTTCGGCTCATCAGACTTGTTGACTAGCAATTGAAATTATTTTCTGTGCATTAGATGTTCTTGAGTTGTTCGGTCCAAAAGTGATTTCTTTTACTCTGTTTGTCTTTTGAGACTGCATTCTGTTATTCCGGTATACTGTCAGATTACTGCTAGTTAATTCATTGCCTGTGAACATTTGTTCTGAAAAACTAAATTGTTGTTCACTGGATATGTGAGTTTATGACAGTGGAAACATAATTTAGAGCGCAAATCTTGATCACTAGCTTTCAGATCATTTGTGGAGAGATTCGACATTGACATGAGAAGGCCAAGATCAAAAATCTTAAGCAACGTTGTTCTGAGAGCAAACTTAAAGCAATTACTTTGTCATACGCTAGATTTAATTGTTTTTCTGCTCAAAGGACTGCATGACATGTTATTTTCAACAGTATTGTGGTCATATATATTAGATATATATACATTTGTATAAATGGCAAAATAATATTACATTATTATATGCAATTTATGTCATTTATATTCTGTTGGAAATGTTTTGAATATATGTTTAATATAGTTGGAATTAAAACTGAAAATTTGCTAATTCCGTACTATTCTCAACAGGTAGAACATACAACTGTAAACGCAATGGTGAAACTACCTCCACTAAGGTGCGACAAGATGCTGCGAATTATGACACTGCTTCTGCGGCACATCACAACTTCAACAAAAACAAGCTAAAACTTGCATTATTGAATGCGCATGGAAACCAACAGAGAAGCTTAATGACAAAAAGATTACCACAGCAAATTATAAGGAAGCATTCTAGACACTGCAGCTTTTGATGCTACTGGTTCATAGTGTTACGGGAAATGTTTTGGCGTACGACGGGCGTACAATGCACGTGTCCTCAGCTCGTTTGTTCTTCCATCGCTCCCTCTTTTCCTTTTTGCCTGAGAGTACATCCGGCTTGGTGCCCACCAGAGCTCGCCACCGGCTACAGCCGGCCGTTGCTGCAGTCGTGCGCCCGCCCGGAACGCCGTGGCCCATCTCGTCTCGGCCCGCCACCACCTCGCAGGCTCGCACGGTCCCCCACCCAAGCCGTTCCCACGCCGGGCCACCGCCGCAGCACTCAAAGCCGTCGCCGCCGCACAAGCTGCCGCCTCGCGAACCTGGCCATGCGCTGTGTCGCCACACCCGAGCCCGCCTGACCACCGAACCGGAGCCGCTGTTGCTCCATGCCAGTTGCATACCCCACGCCGCCGCCGCTGCCGGCTGCTCGCGTGCCGAGCTGCTGCGCCTCCGCTCACCTCGCGACTCTTTGGGCAGCCGCAACACAACCGCTCAATGCCGCTCCGCTGTGTTACCCCGTGCCGCCACCCCATGGATTTGGATTTGAGCTGGTGCGTGTGCAACTAGAAGATGTGAGAAGGAAGACGAAGACGTGCGTGAGTACCGTAAAAACCCGTAGTGTGCATAGCAGCGTTGATAGTATTACATAGTCAACCTGATGTAACGCTTCCTCGCAAAATACATGTCCCATCTAAGGGGCTGTTTGGTTGCTAGCCACACTTTGCCACCATTTGCCAACAAAAATTGCCACACTTGCCTAAGTTGAGGTGCTCAAATTCTTTGCCACACCTTAGCAAGCCTAAGGGAATCTTGCCACACTTTTTTGAGTCACTGACGCGTGGGACCTAGTTTGCTGGAAGGGAATCTTGCCACAACTGTGGCTGCAACCAAACAGCTGCCAAGTTGGTCAAACTTGACTAACCTTAGGCATGGCAACCTGTGGCAAATTGTGGCTGGTAACCAAACACCCCCTTAAATCTCTATCTTCTCTATCTACTAATATAAAAGTGGAATTTATCTGTTCACCATATCTCTCTTCCTTCTTTTTATCTCAACGCACTCTCATATTTCCTTTTAACATACATCGACATGTAGGCATGTGTCAACAGACGGCTCCCTCTCCGAACCGCTCATGGCCTTACATTCCAATGGCTCCTCTTTCCTCCCCCACACGACCACACCTTTAAAGCCCTAACCACTAGTCACTCGTTATTTTTGTATCCTGATCAGTGCCACCCCCTCTTCTCACTCTGGTCAACCTCTTCTAATTCTCTCTCTCTCTTCCATGCCCTAAACCAACGTCTTGCCAGTTTTACAGGACAGATTCGCGATGAGTGGCGGTGCTGGTGACCAATGTCCATTACAAGCAGAAGGACCGTCGCCAAGTGGCGGCTGGGCTCAACGAGCGAGGAGGCAAACCGATGGGGAGGAGGAAGACAGTGGCTCCAGGATCGAGAATGGCCATATTTGGTGCCGTCAAGGTCAAAAATGGCCAGATCTAGTGGCATGGTGGTCAGGGATTACCAGATCCATCAAACTCCGGTTTCTCCCTTGGTCCTACAGCAGTGGCACAGGGACGGCTGGGTCCGGTGGCAGAGACATCTCTCTCTGACTCTCCTCCGCCGACGCCGCCACCTTCCACTTCTCCTTTTCTGTCGTCGTTGCCGGCCAGTCAGCTACAACTCCATGTTCTTAATAGGGGTGGAAACCCTTCTGGGCCAACCAATGTCACGGGACACCGGTCCATATGTTTTTTTAGCCTGGACCATCATCTCTGATCCATGTGTGAATCCCCTACCCAAACTCGGTACATCCGGTCCCTTCCTTGAAGCCTAACGAAGCCAGCGCCCAGAAGTTAGGAACAGCCCATGAGGAGCCTCCAGTATCCCTCAACCCAGAAGTCAACCCTTAAGCCAGCCCAAGAGGGGGACCGTAATAGGCCACAGTGTCCATTCGATCAATCCCAAAGCATGTCGCCTCGCAGCAGCCCTCCACGCATGTTCGTCTAGCACAGTCGGCTAGAGGTGTGCGTCATGGCCTAATTTGATGATGGTGGAGGCAAGGACGACTGGATCTGGCAGCGGCAATCTTAGGGACGTCGGATCTAAACACGATGACCTCAGGGTCCATCGGATCCACCGTGCCAGGGTGGAGAATTCCAGTGTCAAAGACGATGACCCTAAGATCAGACAATCATGGAGTTGGGGACACCGGCGAGGAGCACGATGACCTCAACAGAGTACCAAAGGTGATGGAGCTAGAGACAGATGTGTACCAGCCGGAACCTAAGGCGGAGACCTTGGAGACGGTGCATTCGATGGCGGTGATCTCAGGGATGGTAGATCCAATGGCGACAAGCCCGGTGATGTGTGCAGTAGAGCCGTCGGCTAAGAGAAGGCACGAGTAGAGGCGACACAATGGCGGCGCACGAGCAGGGGGAGGCGAGTGGAGACAAGAGAGTAGAGGAGGCAGCGTCGAGTAAGGGTAGAAGGGCCAAATGCATTTTTTATTTATATTTAGGGTAACCACCTCCCTCTGTTGATCCTAGCTATTAGATCTCAATCTAACAGCCATAAAAAAGATAACACAGCCAGCCCCTTTGGTCTCTCGACCTAGGACGATAAAGAAGAGAGGTGGAATGGTACTCAATGACGAAGAAGAGGAACACACCAGTGCGAATGACAAGACATCGGTGTACGCAACCAAGGATGACGACAAAATAGAAGTGTACATCACTGAGGTCAACAATCGAAACATGGAGTACACTAACACCGACGATGAATAAAAAGGCACAATACACTGGCTCAAATAAGGTGTACACCACAGTAGGTGAGAAGAACTGTAAAGCCGATAGGGTCACCGAGAGCAGATCTAGAGCGAAGATCTCAGCAACGGTGGATCCAACCACACCAACCTCACTCTTGATAAGATGCCTCTCTTTTTAATGTTCATTGTATAATTTGGATCACGCTTAATGGTATGTATCTTCTTTAAGAATCCAGTTGGAAAAACACGGGCATCTTACTAGTCATATGTAAAGATGCAGATCTGCTCAACAATGTGGAAATGGTTTATCATAAGAAACTTAAAACAAACCAACTGAACCTAATTACAGCGGCTTCAGATGTTAGAAGAGGCTCAGAACCATTACCATTTCATCCCCAAAGCCATACCCTCCTAAGTAAGCATGCCTGACAGCTAAGAAAATCTAGCAAAGCAACTGCTGGAGCCAAGGAAAATTGCTTCCAGGAAAGTATGAAGTATGATGAGCATTTACAGCAATTGCAGCAAAGTTCCGTCCCCATCACACTTCCCATCATCACAGGGATGAATCCATGTGTGAGTTGTACATTCAAGCAAGGGCGCTATACACCGCCCAGTTCCACGGGCAGTTGCCGCTGCAGACAAAAGCACCATTCTTTAATTATACAAGAAATGGAGCTGCAAAGAGAAATTGAATGGGTCTATAAAGTCGGGAACTGAAATACATACAAGCTCACCGGACACTGAAGTCGCTGAGATGTGAGCTCCTCAAAAGTTCTCATTGCCATGATAACTGCCTGTATGATCTTTCGCTATCCCAACTGCCTTCCGGTTCCTTCCTCTTTATCCCCACACCTGGCATTTGGTAAATTCTTGCTTGCTCCTCCACAAAGGCATGTGACGGTGTGATCAAATTTTGTCTAACCGGTAAAGGCACGCGTTCATCCTTTCCTTGTACATCTATACTTCCAGGGCCAGAATTAAGATCAAGCCCCTGTCTTCCCCATTTCCGATTACTGTCATGTCGACCACTGGTGCTACCTTCAGGAAGGTTTATTGCATATTGCCTTGCATGCTGGGCAGGTAATGCACCTGTTGGCCCAACAAGTGATGGGGCAATGGTAGGAAAATATGAAACTCCTGCAGGTGCAGAATTGGCATATGATGTAGATCCGATCGAAAACCCCGGCGTTTGGAGGTGAACACTGGGAGTGAAAGGAAATCCTGCATATTGATATGCAGGAGGGTGAAACACCATGGTTGGTGATGTCGAAATAACTGGAGCCCTGCAGGATTCACTTCCAAATTGGCCACCATCTGCTGCAGACGGAATGATCCTCTGGGTTCCAGGTCCTGTTTCAATCGGGTAAGGTTGTTCTCCTCTAGCAGGCAAAAATGATTGCATAGCTACAGGAGTGCAAGGGTTGGCAGAAGCAAACCATGGTGATATGTTACTCATTTCAGCGTTACTCATTCTAACGCCAGCAACTTGAGGTAGGAATGGTATGCTGCTAGTATTTTTAGATGATAGGCTCCTTCGTGCGGGTTCTATACCAGCTTCATCAAGACTTGGCCCGGTATTGAGATCGAAGTCCCTTGAGCTATTTGTATCAGTATTAGAGAAAACTCCAGGTAACAATCTTGCTGACAACAACGGGACTTCAACTCTGTGGGAAGCATTCGACATAAATTGGCCATTCTCTGCAACTTCGTCGGCCCTATTCAAGTCAAGTTCAATGCCAGCACTTCGTACCGGACCATCGCGACTTCTAGTGTTGCCAGATTCAGAACCAGTTGTGTGAGCAGAACTCAGTGAGATATCTTCCTCGAGAATTTGGTCATCTGCTACATTTAAATCAATGTCAAGGGCCGGGTGAGCGTGCTTCCCTACAGCATCACATACTGGAATGTCAGATCCGGTGAGTGTCATCTCAAAAATCTTCCGCGGTTCCGCAGGACGAAAGGCACTTGTAGCTGCTGAACCTTTCCACCCAGTCTCAAGCTTCACTCTTAGTAGGTTCTCAGGAGGAACGAAGGGTCCTTTAGCTGGAGCAGCTACTGTAATTGGAGCAGGCAGACCACTTGAAATAGGTGATATGAATGGAGAAGGACCGGGTAAATGAATTGCAGAAGAACATGTAACAGGAGAGATAGCTGGCTCAGACTGATGCCCCTCATCCCCAGGTATTCCTTCATTCAAATCAAAATCAAGCTTGACTGTAGCACTTGACTTAGCCTTGGCAGCTAAAGAAGAACCCTCATCTGATGAGACAAGGTCAGCTTTTCCATCCTCAACATGGCTCAATTTCTTTAAGCTGTGCCTTGCACTATGCTCAGTATCCTGAGATATGATACTTCGAGGTTTTACATGACTACTTGAATCACTGGAACTGTCTTTTGATTCTTTAATCTCACTAATCCCATTTGCTGCACCAAGTGGGAACGCTGCTGATACAGCTAGTTTGGTAACATCAGCTGAAGCAGAAGGCAGCTGTTCCTTCTGTTCATCCTCTCCCAGCACTGTGTTACCAACCACTGAACAATCAGCTTTTTTCATGTCCACATTGGAAGATGAAACCGAAGGCTTCAAATCCAATTTACCAGCAATACTGTCAGCAGATCTATCAATGGCTTCTGAATGATCTGGCAAACCCAGAAGATGCTTCTGATCTGTTGACTTTAACAAAACTTGACCTTGTTTATCAGCAGCGCATAAAGACGATTCCTCAGCAGGGAGCAATTTTCTATTTGGAACAACCAAACTACATTGACCACCAAATGTATTGCCAACATCAGAACTGATTGTACAACCATCTTCAACTTTCCCACGGACAGTACATTCATTCATATCTTCACTTGATGAATTCATAGTGGACTTTGTATCAATCTTAATATCAGCTGGCCGTCTGGCATCTGACTTTTGATCACCATCACCAAGTGAATCAACTGACGGTTGATGAGAACATTTGTTTGTATACCCAACTTCATGGTTTTCAGACTTAGCTGAAGATTCAACAGCTTTAGAATCTACTCCAGGTAGAGGGGATGGCCTAGTAGATGTTGTGCCCTTGTTGTCCTGAGATGATAAGTTAGTTCCAGAATCCCTCTGGTGCATTTTCTCCTTTGCAACCAAACAAGCATCATTTTTCTCTTCCTTCTCAGAGACGACTTTCTCATCTGATGGCCCTGGATGCTGTGACGGGCCCGCATCACATTCTACCTTAAGCTTCCCAATGTTGTCACCTTCACAGCCCTCTTCATTTGCAGATGAAATTCTGGGTGAAGCGGATGAGGAAATCAATTCAGATTTAGATATTTCCCCAGCAACACTAGCAAGAAGATTCATTGCTGTATCATCTCCAGCTCGCATGGAATGACTAGCTTCAGAATACTTTATTTCAATCAAAGCATTCATAGGGTTGAATGAGTTTCTCACCCTGGTTTCACTTGAGCAGACACCTTTTTCATTCATATATGATGAACATGCAACTCCTGATGCACATGCATCCTTACCAGGTTCTTCAGCTGTCCTGCTGCGATCATCATCCAACATAGCACAAGGTGATTTATCACCTTCTTCGGAACCTGCAGCTCCTTTAACATCATTGCTATGCCAAGACTCAGCATTAGCATCAGAAACTAAATGAGGCTGAGAAATTTCGGCCTTCATTTTCACCCGAAGATCATTCTGTTCATGCTTATCTGCAACCACAGGAGATGAAGCTCTACTCCCAGAAACTGATGGGTTCTCACAAGAGCCTCCACTTGTACTCCTAGCAGGGCTACGACCTGGATTTGGAAACCGGACAATCAATCTATGACTATTGTCGTGATCTGAAGCTGTGTCAGCTCCTTTCTCACATGCCGTACCAGACTGTGATGATCCATCCTGCAACAAAGAATGATCAAGTGAGCCGGATCTTCCCACAGCAGCTTCCTTCTGGATTCCAGAACCAAGAGGCCCATTGTTTGCCCTTCGATGGCCACGTGCAGAGCTTCCAGAAGCTTTACTAGCACTCGCAGAAGCAGCAGTTGAACTTCGAGCGTCCTCCTTCCAAGAACCAACTGCTTTTGCATGATCACTAGAGCATGACTGGCTGTTATTCAATGATTGGCATGAACTGCTACTTTTCTCCTCTTTCACTGAAGGCAAATCAGGGCCACAAGTCCCGCCAGTTGATTTGCCGGGTGGGTCCTTCAAGTTGGTTGCAACATTTGCTGGTTGCATATGTTGTAATTTTGAAGCACCAGATATCACAGGATTCGACTTCACAACAGCATCAGCGGTACCAGGTTTAGCACTCAATGCCTTTGACGAAGAAAGATGAGACACTGGGTTTTTCAGATTGGGCTCACTTGAGCCACTTCGTTTGCTTCCTGCATTAGAGATTTCTGGAAACCCCACTTTGCCTGGCCAGGATACAGCTTGACCTGATACTACAGGTTTCGCATCATTTGACTTCATTTCAGCATCAACACGCTTCTTCCAGTTATCAACAAGACACTTAGCTTTCTTCTGTATCTCCAGATTTTTATGAGCGCGTAGATGATTGACAGATTTCCCAATGCTGCAACTTTGTAAGGCAGTCAGATTAATAGGCAATTTCGCTAGTGCACAGAGCAGGGTAAGGAGAAGTTCTTCAATAGGCTTATCAGTTTCTTTAGGACTACCCCCTTCACCAGACTTCCCTTTGTGAGCCTCTTGGAGCCAATCATCCAACACAGGAAGGCCCCTTAGTTGCACGAATCTGCCAAGGCAATCAGAGCTTTCTGTAGCTGCAATAATATCAGCAAGCATTACTCGACCGGCAAAGTCTATCTTCCGTTCAGTTCGATCAAGTTGCATGAGATGAACTAGCTTCTTAACTGCTTCAGCATGAGGAAGTCCACCTTTTTCTGTTATCTTTGCGATTTCAGACTTTATATTGTCCCCCTTAAAGTTTCCAGGCTCACTGTCATCGACCTTAAGGGGGCGATCACGGTCTCGCTTAGCTGGATCGATTCCTTGCTCACCTCTGTCCCTCTTCTTCCCTTTAGATGGACCACAAATTTGTGTACCATCTGAACCGGCCTTCAATTGCTGGGAAGCTGATGGACCATTTAGCCGCTTTGGTGAGCGCCCACCTGACTGCACTGCAGCATGCATTTCTAGCCTTGTTCTGTATAGAAGCCGATTTACTTCTTCCTGTCGTTCCTGGCCATAAGTTGCACACATGAAGCGACAAATATAATAGAATGAAAGAAAGAAAAAAGGTAACTATATAACTCACATTAATATAATCCCTGTCAGTAAGCCACCATAAACACTTGTTGTCAATATCATACACGCGCCAACATACATAGGAAGAAGTTCCAGCTGGCAGCTCAACACTTTCACATAAAAAGGCAACTTTACAAGGATGAAGCAGTGAGACAGCAGATGTCTCGTCCTGGTGGAAAGAATAGAAGATCTCGTTTGGAGCAGCGTTGACTTGTATGCCCTTGTTGAGCTTAATGTCGGCAGGTCTATAAAGCCAACTTACACGTAATTTGGGATAGCCTTCTTCCTGTTTCTCAATCCAATGTATCAATCCAATAAAAGGAGGAGCATTAACAGCCCGAAAAAGTGCACAGTCACCGACTCGAATCTCACGTCCATCCTGAAAAAAACAATAAATAATTTATTATTTGTTTACAGAACAAAATAGTCTTCATGTCACCAGAAGAACAGCATGCACATGAGATAATTTAATATTTCAGAAAACATGGATCAGAGTAAGAAGCACAATTGAGAATCATTGCAAACAAAACTTGAAAAAATGGCAGTCTCCTTGTGATAGCCAAACTGCTAAAGCATGAAATAAGTTGGTTATCTTCTTGGTACAAAGTTGTAGAACAGTCAAATGTTCATGCAGCAAGGTCTCTTTCTTGAACTTATCAACTGTCGTACAAGCAAAAGCCATTTCAATGCAACAGCATCGATTGTTTTGTGCATAACTATTCAATTCAGTTTTATAAGATGGTCATGAACCTGACGAACTGATTAGTGTGTCAAACATGTAATAAAACATTAAAAAAACCAAATGTTAACAGAACAGGGAATTGTTATCACCAAGGTTATTATTTATTAAGGCGGTAAGGCGAGGTGAGCAACCCACCCCCTCACATCTTTTAAGCGGTAAGGTGTGAGGCGAGGCGACGCCTTACACACATCATAAGGCGAAGAAAACGGAGTTCTAGAGGACTAAATCAGAATAAATCTAAAGAGGCGAAGGACCTAGAAGGACATAATTGTAATTTCATAAACCTCTAGGGACTAAATTGTAAAAATACCAAAACACACCCATCCCATTTAACCCTTTAACCCTAGCCTAACCCTAATACTCCCTCACTCCCAGCCGCCGCCTCCTCCCTCATTCCAAGCCGTCACCGTCTCCCTCCCTCCTCCCTCACTCCCAGCCGCCGCCTCCCTCCCTCCTCCCTCACAACCAGCCGCCGCCACCCTCCTCCCTCACTCCCAGCCGCCGCCTCCCTCCCTCCTCCTTCATTCCCAGCCGCCGCCACCCTCACTCCCAGCCGCTGCCTCCCTCACTCCTTCTTGTAATGTTGCGGGCAGCCAGATCCGGCAAGGTGGAGGGTGAACGGCGGCGACGGCGGCTCGACGACGCCTTGGAGGCCAAGGCGGCGTGAGGACATGAGGTAAACCTAGCCCACCTCTTCCGCCGTCTTCTTCCTGCCCAGCTGCCCGCTCTCTCTCTCTAGTTTAACCGCCGCCTTAGGCATGCACGCAAGGCGGGGCGACGCCTTGCCACCCCTCTACCGCCTTACCGCTTAGGCGACGCCTTAATAACCATGGTTATCACGGTAGTATTTTTTATCAATTGAAAAGCATAAACCATGTTCAGGATCTAATCAAAACACTCCAACTTGTGTTGTATGCACCAAATACCATTCCATAATAGCCCACAGCATCACCATGATTTAGATCATTTCCTCGTATAACAAGTGAGGTGTACTAACATTTATGATACTTCAGATGAAAATAAAATGACATCAAGTTATCGACACATATAGGCTGGTGAAAATGTGGTAAACGAGCAAAGTATGCTATCTGGCTAAGCTTTGAAGCATCAAGCATGTGAGTTTCTTGATGTGTTGTCTGTCTTGCAATAATAGCCATCGTACATAAACCTCAAAAGAATTTTCTTCCCAAAAAAATGAATTCACATGCATCACGGAGTACATTAGCCAGGCTAAAACAACACAAGTGGATATCAGGCTAAAACAACACAAGTCTTGTTTATTCCTCTGTCTCTTATTTTCTTAGTTCAAATAAAAGTTCAACAATTACTACCGGTGTTAGGAATTTCCTAGTATGCAGTACATTAGCAAAACAAACAAGCAATTGAAGATGCAAACAGTAGGCAAACTGAATAACTGTGGTAAAGTCCAGCATGGGCAAGGCATGACTTGCACCATGAGACGCATATGCAGTCCAACAAAACCGCTGCATCCACACCATGCCCAATGTAATTTATTACACCTTAAGACACATATTCACTTGATGCTACTTGCCTGCAGATCATTGTAAAATACCTTAAACAGCATTGCGTTACTCCTCTACCCAATAGACAAAAGATATGATCCAAACAACTTTTAACATGCAAGCAAGGCCACCTCTTCGCACACACCTTACACGTCGAAAGCCAGAATTGACAAACTAAGATGCCCAAAAGGTCCAATCCAACCATTCAAAGGAAACCCCATTTCACAATTTAGAAGTTAGCACGGTAGCTACCACAGCTAGCCCGATCACCCCCCATATAACTCGAGTTCCTGACATGTTTCAGACCAGGGGCGTAGCCAGTAGGGGGGCTTGGTGAGGCTTGAGCCTCACCTCCCCCCGATGACAACCAACAAGCAAAGCAGAAGCGATTTTATATATTTACTTGTTGCCTTCATATTGTTTGCTGCTTGCCATTTTGCTTGAGCAAAGTAAAGTAAAACAACAAGCAAAGCAATCAAAAGCCTTCTGGCTTCTGCCATTGGTAACAATCAACAACCTACTTTTAGTAATGCTTGCCATTTTGCTTGCTACTTGCTTACTTCTTACTTTTCTCTGCGCTCTAAATATTTTCGTTGCTCGAGAGCAAAAGTTGCTGCTGATTTCCACGGCACGATTCATTCCCAGTTTGTTAGAATCAAATTAAAATCATAATAAACTTGTTTAAAAAATTATACTGCCCAGCCATATCAATAGGCATCATCCACAAAAACAGCATCACTGCACATTGTCTCCTTCATCTTGTTCCATACTGTCTCCTTGGGCAAACCTTCCAATAACCTATTCTCTGCTATCCAAACTCTAAATCAAGTGGTTCAAAATTTGAAATTCATCTACATTTACATTATACTTCCAAGTACCTATTTTATACTTTTTATTTCATTTGATTTTATTTTGTTTGGGCCGCTTTTCACGTGTAGACTACGATGTTTCCGAGTATGACTTCGTTAATCTTTCTCACCACCAGTATGCTTTGAGCCCACCCTCTATTTTCTTTCTGGCTTCGCCACTGTTTCAGACTACTATCTGGAATCTCCTAAGCAGGCGAAGTAATCTAGTTACTTTATATTGCTGAAACATTCCATGCAGAAACAGAAGAACAATTCGACCACATTAGCAAATTCTAAAGTGATTCCCACCAAAAGAGGCACCTTTACGAAGGAGTCGGGTGACACCGGCCGTGGAGAATCGACGCACTCCTGCTTCTGCGCCGCCGCTGGGGGAGTCGTCGGCGACGGTGGATAAGAGGTTGTCAGGGGTGGAGGAACAGGGGAGCCGGAAGGAGCATTAGTAGCTGGTCCCTGTGCCGATGGTGGAGCTGCCTCTACGCGAGTAGCTGGCCACATGTGCCGAACGAGAAGCCGCTCCTTACTGCACCCCTCACCACCGCCTTCGCGCCGCCCATGCATAGCCTTGCATCTTCCAAGCCGCCGATCCCTCCTCGCCGACTTCTGGCGCCGCGCTGCACCATCACAACATCGCCGCCGCAGCCGCCGAGTAACCCCAGCTCCGGAACCCTAGATCCGAAGCGGCTCCCTCCATGCACCTCTGGACCACCCGAATTCGCCTCGAATCCACAGATTCGGACGAAACGCCTCTCCGAAAACAGAAAACCGGAGCTCGAATTCAGCAGAATCGACTCCAATTGCCGAGAGATTTGATTGGAAATTGGGGGGTTTAGGGGTCGGGTCAGAGGACGGGGCTGGGCGAGGGGTTTGATCGCGATCTGAGGTAGGGTCGATGGAGAAGAGAGAGAAATTGGCGATTTGAGAGGGGGGTGGGTGGAAGGAGTGAGAGATCGCGGCAGAGACGGCGCGCGAGGTCGAGAGGCGATGCGGCCGGGCTTGGAGAGGAAAGCAGGGGCATTTCCGACAACTTATATTCAACTCAGCTCGCAGGGAAACCTCTGTGCGAGACGCCGTACGGGCTCGCGACCCTCCTCCCGGTCAGTTGCTAGGTGCGGCCGGTTTTTTGCTTGTGAGGTCACTGCAAGGGGGGTAGTCTTGACACGGAACCGGCAAGTGGTGGTGATTTTCTATGGTGCTGACATGGATGCAGTGGACATGCTCGTACCGTTCAGGCATTCGTCCATCGCAGCAGTAGGTGTGGCAGGTTTTTGCTTCTGCTCATATCTTCTGTCTTCAATAATTTTACTTTGCGAAAATTAATAAAGCATTATACCATTTCACATGTTTCCAACGGACAACTACCGACTTCCCCACTTTCTCCCCTTTCTCTCTCTCTCCTAACAACGGCGCAACGCTAACTGATTTCTTCTCACTCCCTCTCGTTCTCTCTCCCTCCTCACCACCATCATCCCTCACTCTCCTTCATCGCCAGATTCGACAATCTAAAGAGGCCTTGCTACCAGATCTGGCATCAGAGGAGAGAAATATGACTCCCCCGCTACGAATTCACCGTCCCCTCGGTATAGAAGGAGGTCAGGAGGAGGAGAAGGCGATGGCCCGGGGGTGGGCGGTGATGGGAGCGGTGGCAATTAGGTTAGACCGAACAACGCAGCGAGGAAGGGTTGGGGGGTTGCGCAGCAAGGCGACGACGGCACCGCCGGCCGCAGGTGGTTGTGGAGGGGTGACGGGCGGTAGAGGAGGCACACGGAGCTGCCTGGGTAGAGATGGCAACGGGTAAATACCCATCGGGTATTGCCATTCCATACCCATACCCGCTAGGTGTAAATTTACCCGTCGGGTTACCCGTATCCGCACGCGGGTAGAAAAATTTACCCATACCCATACCCGCGCGGGTATTACTACCCGACGGGTAACCCGTACCCGCAAGCATACCCGGTTCAACACATAAGAATATCATCAATTTATGCAATCATTAATCATACATGCCAAGCACAAAAGCGTATAATGATCAAAATTAGTACATCACATAACATACTTGACATGACCATATCAACATATGACAAACAAATAAACAATCAACAACAAGTAGATAATAAAATTAACATTTGAGTGGGATGTCTAGTTGTCTAATGCGGGTATTCATTACCCGCAGGTAGGCGGTATGGGTAGTATATACCCACACCCGCACCCGCCTACCCGGCGGGTAGAGGATTTTGCCCAATAACGTACCTATGGGTACATAAAATTTTCCATACCCGTCTCTTTATCGGGTAAAACCCGTCGGGTATTCGGGTATCGGGTACCCATTGCCATCTCTATGCCTGGGGCAGTGCGGCGACGGTGGCAATTGCACAGTCTGGAGTTTTTGGTCTATCCCGTCGAGATGTGTTGTGACAATATAGCGTCCTCTAGTTGTTCTCTTTTACTCTTTTTTTAGTTTTTTTTGTTTTTTGGTCTTTTTGCGTTTTTCTTTTTTATTATTCCTTTGCATTGTCTATGATAATATGTATTTACTATATTTTGTTTTGTAAATTTAATTACTCTAAAAAGTTAACAACAACTACAATGCAAAAAATCTAAAATTTTATTTTATTTTTTAAATTTAATTACACTAAAAAGTTAACAACAACTACAATGCAAAAAAATCTAAAAACCTAAGCTTAAAAGCCTAAATAAGCACAACCTAACTATAGCGTTTGTGAATCTATAAGTCTCACCGTATTGTCTTGCAGTTAGTCTAGCCTATGATTTTATGGTAAAATTGAAGAAACATTAAGCCGAATCAGTTGTTTCTTTTGTATTAGGCATACTAAAATTTTGGTATCTTTATTCCTATACATGGCATTTCGTACTAAATTCTTGCTTGCTCCTCCACAAAGCGGAGAGTGCACAATGTACAGCACCCTTGGGCCCAAAAGAGTGATCTTTTTTTTTGCTACGGCAGATGGTTTTTATACATCAATAAGTAACTTTAAAAAAAACTGTCCTAATAAGCCGCTTCACAACGACGATGAAAAAATTATCTCATTCATTTATTCGAAAAAAGTTATAACTATAAATTGAAAAGAACGAGATCAAGATATTGTACCAAGATTATAACCAAAGCTGCTGAGCAGCTCTGATGCAGTCGGTCACAGGCGCTGGCCATACACCTCTGCAACAGAGCACTACAGCTCTTGAATGCTATTGAAACTTGCGGTGATAGTCTCGCTGTGCCGAGTAAACGACCTAGGCCAGCCTGCTTGCAACGTCCAGAGCTCGTATGACGGGCCATTCGCACAGCACCTCGTGACGTGCCCAAATGTTCTTGTTCACGTTAAACGGGCCGATCGGTCCGGCCAGTCACGTACGGGCGTACGGTGCCAGTGCACACAGACGCTCCGCACCCACCTGCCGAACAAGTCCCTGTGCACGGAAGCCTCGTCGCGGCTGTACGTTGCACCGCATTCCCGGCAGGTTTGTCACGTCCAACGCCAAAAACCACGGGCATTCCCATCCGGACGCGAACATCCAACCCCGTGCGTTCGTGCTGTCGTGGCCGTTCGACCCACATCGATCGAGCCGAACGGCGTCACCTCGAACTTCAAGCTGCTTGGTCCGAAAAGGACTTTCGACACACTTACTAGTGATAATGGCAGTTCAATCGGCTATCAAGGGATTGGCAAAAGGCTAGCTAGGTCACTTGCAACGCAGCCTTTAGATGCTGCACAGACCGATCGAGCTGCCGTGCCGCCTCAGCTCAGCTGGGGCGTGACCCGTGAGCACATCCGCATTTCCGCACGCCACTCCCGTCTCGGTGCACAGCACCACAGGCTTCTTCCCTCCGTTTCTGCACGGTTTTATTTCTCCTCGGGCACTCGCCGGGCTAGCTTGCCGCCACGGAACGCGCCGGGGGAGATCGCGGTCACCCAGACCGGCTTAAATCTCGCCCGCTCCGTGCCGCCGAATCACACCGGCGGTGGAAAACACACTGGTTTTATGCCGAGGTTCGCTTTCCACGTGACAAATACGCACGCATGTAAGTCGATGTGTAACAGCAGCGCAAACTCGTTTTGGATTTTTGGTGTGATGTCTCGATGCAACATGTCTTGGCTCGGCCTGACAGAATTGCTCGGACCAGCACTGCCTGCTATCAAGGCCGAAAGTCCCACACGGCTACAGACAGGGCTCCTAGACACACCATTGATGACGTGGGCCACAGCCCAACACGAGTAAAAGACCATGTACAGCCTCCGGCACTGCACTGCATGGCTGTAGCAACCTGCAAAGTACGAGCCGGTAAGGGCGTCCGCAATGGTAATAGTTAGTACTAGCTATATAATTAGCTGACGTAGAGATGAGAGACAAAAGCAAAGACTATTTTATACTGTTGGACTCACATGCTCTTCTCTCATGTTCTTGGACTACGTGAAATAGATCAGCTATTTGCTCGTCGCTAGTGACTACTCTCTCTCCTACTTTTTCCTTATCATATCAGATCTAGCTAACTAAATAGCCAGCTGTTAGAGACGCCCTAAGTGCTGTTCCTCTTGTAAGAGCAAGTCTTATATCTGACCAAACCAGTGTTGTATGGATCTTCTGACCCACTTATCACCTACTCATATAGTAGTTCTGACACACAGTGAAGGTGTATGATCTACCACTTCCTCTCACAAAGTTTCTTGGTTCTTGTCTTGGTGTACTGTGAAGCTCTCTGACCCACCTCTCTTCTCTCTCCTCCTCTCTCTCCTCCACCTCAGCATACAGCCAGTTTACAGTCTCTTATAATACTTGCTCTAAGAAAAGTGGGGGGCAATCATGGCCGCCATGGGAGGGCCCCGATCCTAGGAACTTACATGGAAGGAACCAGCATTATTCCCCCACTAGGGTAGCCTCCCCAGGCCACGTGGTGGGGTCATCTTCCTAGAGATCTTGCCTGATTTGTTGCACGGGACTACGGGAGCACGTTGCGGGGGTGGATTCATTTCGGTGGGTGCTGTCCAGTTGTCCCAAATGCGTGATCTTTTGTGAACCGTGCTTGTGCTCGGCGTTTGGTGGCTAAGCATCCTTGTCCACAAGTCCACAGCCAGCCTTCGCATGTAAAAGTGCTAGCAGAGTGTAGTGATGACCTGTGGCTTCCAAAACATCGTTGGCTTCTGCGATCGATGAGTGTTAATATGGTTTAGCTTTCACTGTTTAATTTGGCAGGGAGCGTAAAAGTAAGTACCTTTCATTCAGAAGTGATTAAGAACATGACACACTACTCTATTCAAGACAAGTCAAAGCATCTCAACACACGTAGAAAATGTGGTGTGGTCCTGATCAACTCGGTTTCGACTTCTGACTTATTTTTCACTATTCATAAGTTTCATTTTTTTTTCTGAACTTTTGACTTTTTGTTCAGCTTTTTTGCCGGTTCTTTTTTTCCCGTATTTGTTTGTATTATACGTAATGGGCTAACATATTTTTTTATATTTTTAAATTTTTTAAAATTTAATTATGCTAAATAAGCCTCTGTCATTCTGATGTTTTTTTTCACCATTACTGATGTTTTTTTATAAGTCATGAGCTTTTCAGCCGAACCGATCACCACCTTAGAATTCCAAATCATATATCAATATTAGACTCCACTCTATACGACTTTAGTCTCTAGTTTATTTTAGCTTTTGGCTTATTTAATTCAGAAGTAATTTAGAACACATCAACTTTTAATTTTAGCCTTTTGCTTTTTTTCCTTATTCTTTTGTATTGTCCGTGCTAATATAACGGTTTTTTCAATTCTTCTATTTTTTCTCAGAAAAAGCTAACAGTCAATATAATACAATTTCAGCCATAAACCACAGTTAAAAGTTTGAGCCATAAGTCTGTTGGAGCGGGTATCGCTATTACATTTTCTTAGCTGAACTATTATAGTCGACTGCACCATACAAATCCAAGTACATGGCCACACGAGAGAAAAGCTCATCTCACCTCAACACGCGTTACCAATGCTAGTGGGATTTCCCCACGAACCATTCGGTACCAACAAACAAAACCTCCCTTTCTAACTTCGAGGAGGTAAAGGTTGAGAGCCCAACTCCCACCTTTACCACAAGACTTCACTTTTGTGCATGTGGGAAGAAGAAGGCGACATGGAGCATAATTTCCTCCATGCATGCCCTGATGCAGTTTTATATGCATGCTAGATTGCTAGGTTTACAAGGTAAACCTCCACCAAGCAAACTACCGGTACACCCATCTTGAGATAAGAGCATCTCCAACAGTATGAGCTAGTTATTAGCTCTCCAATAGCACTAACTTTTAGCACATAGCTCATAACATAAATAGCCTCACATGACACTCTCACATAATCTTGGAATGTGTGTATAAGACTAGCTCTTGATCAAGAGCTAGCTTTTCTCTCTCTTCTATTAAAATATGAAATAATATACTTAGAGCTAGCTCATAAGTCACTATTGGAGATGCTCTAAAAAGCACACTGTGAATTCCTAGGCACACAATGCGAACATTATCAAGCCTGAATGAACCGCAAACCCCATTCGCTCTAATATGAACTGATCAATAGGTCAGCTACAATTTCCTCTACGCTCAATTCATTACTTACATCAGTACTTGCTCTCGGAATACTGAAACTCATATTAAAAACCGTAAATCAAAAATGCTGAAATATTAGCTTTAACTCCCATCAGAAATACAAATAACGATTAAGATGCAAATTGGGATGTTCGTTAGCGGGCAAATAATTGCGGGGTAACCTTCAGGGTTGCTATCACGAGGGACGCATCGCTCGAGAAAACTGAGCAGACGCGAGACGCGTGGGCGAGTCGAAAGTCTAACAAGACAGGCAGCTGAGGAAAGGGACACGGGCTGAAAAGCGAAGGGAGACTAGACCGCTGCTACTTACGTGTGATGGACGAGGACGGACGGACGGACGCAGACCGCTCCAAAGGAAAATGACCGGAGGGCGACAGGCGGAAGCGAACACCGGCCCGGCCGGGCGCGGAAAGAGAGGCGGGGAAGCGAACAGAGGGGACAGCGTCGCGTCACGGGCCACCACTGACCGCGACTGTCTGCCTGTCGCCTTCTCCGCCTTTTGTCCGCCCCCTTGCTTTTTCGCGCTGCTGCCTCGTGCCGTGGTGTGCTGTGACGTCTCGTGTGGATGCAGTTGTTGCGTGATTCAAGGGGCATCCTGCCCGCTCGTGCCTCTCACATCACGCCTCTGTTGCGTGCGTGTCAGCTCGGAGGTTCGTCCGGCTGCTCCTGCCTCCCATTCTCCCACCCTTGCTCTGTTGTTGCTCTACCACTTGCCAGCCGCTGCTTCCCTAGCTTTCCTCTCCGGCCCCGGGTCGCCTGCAGAGACGATAAAACGTGTGCGGTGCAGGAAAAAGATGCGAGGTATGGGAGCATATACACATCCAAATATGATGACTACTTGGCACGTAGCAGAATGTAGATAGTTGCGGCAACAAGGAGTTCTACATCAGGAATCCGAGATTCCGAAAAAGAGCCGAAAGAAATACGGCGAATCAGGTATATGTCACAAACGCAGGTAAGTGACGGGCGTAACAGGCATAAGCACCAGGGGTATCTCTTGTACAGGAAAGAAAAACGACCGTTCATTTTATCCCACCGTCAGCGACCGGACATTACTTCACATATTGAGCAACAGAATGACAAAAGATGTAAATATGCAATCATCCAAATCTACTAATGCAACAGAGGGTACGAAAATAACAATTGCAAATTTATGCGAACCGCATTGAGCTCGGACATACCACAGTAAACACCAATGTGCACCTTCCAGCAGGAACTAACAAGATGCTGCTAATTATGAAGTTATACGCGGCTTAGCACAACTCCGACAAAAGTAAGCCGGAAATTTGAATGAATAAAAACGCTAGACAGTTTAATGACAAAAAAAATCTGCAACGAATTATTCTTGATCTACTTAATTTCATATATGACGGCACAACGGTAGATACATCAGAACGTCCTTTCAAGAACGCATTCATCACACTGAAGCTATATATGCTACTAGTTATACTTCATAGTGTTACATGGTCAGCTGATATAACGCTTCCCCACAAAATAGTCACAACTAAATCTTAGGTGAAGCTGCAGGGTGCTCAACAAGGTGAAAATGGTTTATCATGAGACTTAAAACAAAGCAAGTTAACCTAATTACAGCGGCTTCAGATGTTTGACGAGGATCAGGACTATTACCATTCCATCTCCAAAGCCATACCCTCCTGAGTAAATTAGAAGCATGCCTGACAACTACGAAAATCAAGCAAAGCAACTGCTGAAGCCAAGGAAAATTGTTTCAAGGAAAGCATGAAATATGGTGATCATTTACAGCAATTACAGCAAAGTTTGTTCCTCTCACAATTCACATCATCGCAGGGATGAATGCATCTCGAGTTGTATATTCCAGCAGGGGTGCAATACACCACCCAAATTCCACATGCAGTGGACTCTGCAAATAGAAGAACCGTTCATTAATCACACAAGACAAGGAGCTTCAAATGAAAAACTGGGCGGGTCTGTAAAATCGGAAACAAAGAACATACAAGCTCACTTGACAGTGAAGTCGCTGCAAACTGATCTCCTGAAGAGTCCTTACTGCCATGATAATTGCTTGTATGGAGATCTTTCCGCATCCCAACTGCCTTCCGGTTCCTTCCTTTTTATTCCAACACCTGGCATTTGGTAAATTCTTGCTTGCTCCTCCACAAAGGCGTGTGGCGGTGTGATCAAATTTTGTCTAACCGGTAAAGGCACACGTTCATCCTTTCTTTCTACATCCGTACTTCCAGGGCCAGAATTAAGATCAAGTCCCTGTCTTCCCCATTTCCGACTACTGTCATGTCCACTACCACTACTACCTTCAGGAAAGTTTATTGCATATTGCCTTGCATGCTGGGCAGGTAATGCACCGGTTGGCCCAACAAGTGACTGGGTGATTGCAGGAAAATACGGAACTCCTGCACGTGCAGAACTGGCATATGACGCCGATCCGACTGAAAATCCAGGCGTTTGAAGGTGAACACTGGGAGCGAAAGGAAACCCTGCATATTGATATGCACGAGGATGAAACACCATGGTTGGTGATGTTGAAATAACTGGAGCTCTGCCGGAATCACTTCCAAATTGGCCACTGTCTGCTGCAGATGCAATAATCCTCTGGTTTCCAGGGGTTGCCTCAATTGGGTAAGGCTGTTCTATTCTAGCAGGCAAAAACGATTGTATAGCTACAGGAGGACAGGGGTTGGCAGAAGCAAACCATGGTGATATGTTACTCACTTCAGCATTGTTCATTCTAACACCGGCAGCAACTTGAGGTAGGAATGATATGCTGTTTGTATTTTTAACTGCTAGGTTCCTTGGTGCAGGTTCAGTACCAGCTTCATCAAGGCTTGGCCCATTATTGAGATCGAAGTCCCTCGACCTCTTTTTATCAGTATTAGAGAAAACTCCAGGTAATGGTCTTGTTGGCATCAATGGGACTTCAACTCTGGGGGAAGCATTCAATATAAATTGGCCATTCTCTGAGACTTCGTCAGCCCTATTCAAGTCAAGTTCAATGCCAGCACTTCGTACAGGGCCATCGCGGCTTCTAGTATTTCCAGATTCAGATCCAGTTGTTTGAGCAGAACTCTGTGAGACGTCTTCCTCGAGAGCTTGGTCATCTGCCACATTTAAATCAATGTCAAGTGCTGGGCGAGACAGCTTCCCTGCAGCATCGGATACTGAAATGTCATGTGCGGTGAGGGGCATTTCCAATATCTTCCTTGGTTCTGCAGGACGAAATGCACTTGTAGCTGCTGAACCTTTCCACCCAGTCTCAGGCTTCACTCTTAGTAGGTTTTCAGGAGGTACAAAGGGTCCTTTAGCTGGTGCAGCTACTGTAATTGGAGCAGGCAGCCCACTTGAAATTTGTGATATGAATGGAGAATGACCAGGTAAATGAATTGAAGAAGAACGTTTAACAGGAGACGTGGCTGGCTCAGACTGATGTCCCTCATCCCCAGGTATGCCTTCATTCAAGTCAAAATCAAGCTTGGCTGTAGCACTTGACTTGGCCTTGGGAGCTAAAGAAGAACCCTCATCTGATGAGACTAAGTCCTCTTTTCCACCCGCATCATTGCTTGATTTTTCTGAACTGTGCCTTGTACCATCAGCTTCCTGAGATATGATACCTCCAGGTTTTACATGACTACTCGATTCACTGGAACTGTCTTTTGATTCTTTAAGCTCATTAATCCCATTTGCCACGCCAAGTGGGAATACCGATGATACAACTAGCTTGTTAACATCAGCTGAAATGGAGGACGGCTGCTCCTCCTTCTCCCCGTCTTTCAGCACTGTGTTACCAACCCCAAATACTTCAGCCTTTTTCAGATCCACAGCCACTGATGACAATGAAGACTTCGAATCCAATTTACCAGCAGTACTGTCACCACACCTATCAATGGCTTCCAAGTGATCTACTACACCCACAAGTTGCTTCTGATAAGTTGAGTTCAACAAAGCATGGGCTTGTTTATCAGCAGCACGTAATGGTGGTTCCTCAGCTGGGAGCAATTCTGACTTTCGATTTGAAACAACCGAACTACATTGGCCGCCTAAAGTAGTACCAACAACATCAGGGCTGCCTGAACAACCATCTTCAACTTTTCCACGGACAGCGCATGCCCTCTGATCTTCACCTGCAGATGAATGCATATTAGGTTTCATATCAAACTTAATAAAAGCTGTCTGGCACGCATTTGAGTTTTGATCGCCATCACCTTGTGAATTAACTCCAGGTGGAGAAGAACACTTGTTTGCGTGCTCCTCTTCTAGGTTTTCAGTCTTTGCAGAAGATTCAACAGCCTTAGAATCTGTACCAGATGGAGGTGATGGCCCAGTAGATGTTGTACTTTTATTGTCTTGTGACAATAAGTTACTCCACTGGTGCCGTTCCTCCTTTGCAATCGAGGAAGCATCATTTTTCTCTTGCTTATCCACAATGACTTTCTCAACATCATCTGATTGGATTTGACGCTGAGACAGGACCACATCACAGGCCACTGTTAACTTCCCAAAGGTGTCACCTTCACAGCCCACTTCATTTGCTGATGAATTCCTGGGTGAAGCTGATGGAGAAACCAATTCAGATTTAGATATTTCTCCAGCCACACTAGCAAGAAGATTCATTGCCGTATCATCTCCAGCTACCAAAGGACCAGCTTCGGAGTACTTGATTTCAATCAAAGCGTTCAATGGGTTGAATGAGTTTCTCCTGGTTTCACTTGAGCAGACGCCTTTCTCATTCATATACGATGAACATGCAACTCGAGATGCGCATGCATCCTTACCAGCTTCTTCAGCTGCCCTGAAGCGATCATCCTCCAATGTAGCACATGCTGATTTATCACCTTCCTCGGAACCTGCAGCTCCTTTAATCTCATTACTATGCCAAGACTCAGCATTAGCATCAGAAGCTAACTGAGGCCGAGAATTTTCAGTCTTCATTTTCACCCTAAGATCATTCTGCTCATGCTTATCTGCAAGCACAGGAGATGAAGATCTACTCCCGGTAACAGTTGGGTCCTCAAATGAGCCTCCACTTGCACTTCTAGCAGGGCTACGGCCTGGATTTGGAAAGCGAACAATCAATCTATGGCTATTGCCATTATCTGATGGCGTGTCACCTCCTTTCTCAGATGCCATCCCAGATTGTGACGATTTTTCCTGCAACGACGAATGATCAAGTGAGGGAGATCTTCCCGCAGTTGCTTCCTTCTGTATTCCAGAACCAAAACGGCCATTGTTTGCCCTTCGATGGCCACGTGAAGAGCTCCCAGAAGTTTTACTAGCATTGCCAGAAGCAGCAGTTGAACTCCTCGCGTCCTCCTTCCATGAAGAACCAATTGTTTTTGCATGATCACTAGAACAAGACTGGCTGTTGTTCAGTGACTGGCTCGAGCTACTGCTTTTCTCCTCTTTCACCGTTGGCAACTCAGAACCACCAGTAGATTTGCAGTGTGGGTCCTTCAAGTTAGTTGCGACATTTGCTGGTTGCATGTGTTGCAATTTTGAAGAGCCAGATATGACAGGATTTGACTTCGCAACAGCATCAGCCGCACTGGGTTTAGCAATCAAAGCCTTTGATGAAGAAAGATGAGACACTGGGGTTTTCGGACTGGACTCACTTGGCCAACTTCGTCTGTTTCCTGCATTAGAAATTTCTGGAAACCCCACTTTCCCTTGCCAGGATACAGCTTGACCTGATACTACAGGCTTCGCCTCATTTGACTTCATTTCGGCATCAACACGCTTTTTCCAGTTATCAACAAGACACTTAGCCTTCTTCTGTATCTCTAGATTTTTATGGCTTCGCAGATGATTAACAGATTTCCCAATACTGCAACTTTGTAAGGCAGTCAGATTGATAGGCAATTTAGCTAGTGCATGAAGAAGGGCTAATAGGAGTTCTTCAATAGGCTTATCAGTTTCTTTAGGACTACTCCCTTCACCAGACTTCCCTTTGTGGGCCTCTTGAAGCCAATCATCCAACACAGGAAGGCCCCGTAGTTGCACAAATCTGCCAAGGCAATCAGGACTTTCTGTAGCGGTAATAATATCAGCTAGCGTTACCCGGCCGGCAAAGTCTATCTTCCGTTCAGTTTGATCAAGTTGCATGAGATGAACTAGCTTCTCGACTGCTTCAGCATGTGGAAGTCCACCTTTTTCGGTTATCTTTGCGATTTCAGACATCACATTGTCCACCACCTTAAAGTTTCCTGGTTCACCATCGTCGACCTTAAGGGGGTGATCACGGTCTCGCTTAGCTGGATCAATTCCTTGCTCACTTCTGTCCCTCTTCTTTCCTTTAGATGAACCACAATTTTGGGCACCATCTGAGCCAGATTTTTGCTGGGTAGATGATGGACCATTTAACCGCTTTGGTGAGCGCCCACCTGACTGCACTGCAGCATGCATTTCTAGCCTTGATATGTATAGAAGTCGATTTACTTCTTCCTGCCGTTCCTGGTCATAAGTTGGACACATTAAGACATAAAATATAATACAGAAGAAAAAAGGTGACTATAGAACTTACATTAATATAGTCCTGGTCAGTAAGCCACCATAAACACTTGTTGTCAATATCATACACGCGCCAACACACAAATGAAGAAATTCCAGCTGGCAGCTCAGCACCTTTACGTAAAAAGGCAACTTTGCACGGATGCAGCAGCGAGACAGCTGATGTTTCGTCCTGGTGGAAAGAATAGAAGATCTCGTTTGGTGCAGTGTTAAGTTGTATGCCCTTGTTAAGCTTGATGTCAGCAGGTCTATAAAGCCAACTTACACTTAACTTGGGAAAGCCTTCTTCCTTTTTCTCAATCCAACGTATCAAACCAATGAAAGGAGGACCATCAACAGCCTGAAAAAGAGCGCAGTCTCCAACTCGAAATTCACGCCCGTCCTGGAAGATCAATAGATAAATTATTATTTGTTTAGGAATAAAACAATCTTTACATTACCACAAGAACAGGGTGGACGCGAAAATAGTAGTCTCCTTGTGACAGCCAAACAGCTAAAGCATGAAAAACGTTTGTTATCTAAGACGTGTCAGGTTATAAAACAACCAAATGTACGTGCAAGAAGGTTTGTTTCTTAAAATTGCCAACTCCTGTACAAGCAAAAGCTGTTTCAAATAAGGTATGTTTCAAATATGAATATCTAATTCGTTTGTATAAAAATGATCCTGAACTTGACGAATTGATGTGTGTAATAAAACATTGAAAATCAAATTGTATGGTTATCGCACCAGTAAATTTGATCAGTTGAAACGTACAAATCATATCCCAAATCTAACCACAAAATGTCGATTTCCCATTATTAAGAACAAGCAATGTATGCAGAATAAGTTTGATTTCTTATTTTACTAGTTTGTAATAAAAGATCAACATAGTTTGTAATAAAAGATCAACAATTAGTACCTCCTTGTATGCATTCATTAGCAAAACAAACAAGCAAACGAAGATGTAGGAACAGTAGGCGAACTGCTTTATTTCGATAAAGTTCAGAACAAGCAACGCACAACTTGCACCATGTGCAATATATGTGGTCCAAAAACACCATTGCATCCATAACATACCCAATGTAATTTGCTACACCTTATACACATACTCACTGGATACTACTTGCCCACAGATCATTGTAAAACGTCTCCAACAGTATGTCACTCCTAACCAACAGACAAACAATAAGCTCCAACAATTTTTAACACAAGCGCAAGCAAGGCCACATCTTCGCACATGCCTTACATGTGGAGTGCCAAAATTGTCAAATTGAGGTGTCCAAAGGATACAATCCAGTCATACAAAGGAAACAACCTTGCGCTAATTAGATGTTAGCACGTTAGCATCCACAGCTAGCACGACCCACCCAATACCACTCATGTTTACTCAGCCAAAAACTTCCTGACATGCCACGGACTACCATATTGGTACCGTCTACAATCTCCTAATCAGGCGAGGAAACCTAGTTACTTTATATAGACGAAAGTTTCCAATCAGAAATATAACAACGATTCAATGACACCAGCATGCTCAATTTCGTCAATCTCGTCAAGCTGAGCAAATCCCAAAGTGATTCCCACCAAAGGAGGCACCTTTACGAAGGAGTCTGGTGAAGCCGGACGGGGAGAATCAACAAGCTCCTGCTTCTGCGCTGCTGCTGGGGGAGTCGTCGGCGCCGGTGGACAAGAGGTCGTCGGCGCCGGTGGACAAGAGGTCGTCGGGGATGGACGAAGAGAGGAGCGGAAAGGAGGAGAAGCTGGTCCCTGTGCCGGTGGTGGAGCTGCCTCTACGAGAGTTGCTGGCCACATGTGCCGAACGAGACGCCGCCTCTCGCCGCAACCCTCACCGCCGCCTTCGCGCCGCCCATGCATAGCCCTGCATCTTCCCAGCCGCCGATCCCTCTTCGCCGACTCCCGGCGCCGCGCTGCACCATCACCAGGTCGCCGCCACCGACGCCGCTGTAGCCACCGGCGGTAACCCTAGCTCCGGAACCGTAGATCCGTGGGGCCTCCCTCCATGCACCTCCGGATCACCCGAATTCGCCTCGAACGCGTCGATTTGGACGAAACGCCTCTGCCAAAACGGCAGATCGGAGCTCGAATTCGGCCGGATCGACTCCAACCGCGGGGAGATTTGGTTGGAAATTTGGGGATTCAGTGGCTGGGTCAGAGAAGGGGGCTGGGCCGGGGGTTTAGTCTCGATGTGATGTGGGGTGGTGGAGGAAGGGAGAAAATTTTGGCGATTTGGGAAGAGAGAGAGGGATTGGGAGGAGAGAGATGGTTATATCGAGCACGGCAGAGAGAAGGCGAAGCGAGATTGGGAAGACGATGCGGGCGGCCTGGGAGAGAAAAGCGGGGGCGTTTCTGACATTTCGCGCGCCGCCCCGCCCCGCCCGCACGGAAGGCCCCTGTGCGGGACGCCACGCCCGCCTGCGGCATCCCCTTGCTACGTGCGGTCGCCTCTCGCTCGGTCAGGTCACTGCGGGTGGGGGGTGTTGACTTGTAGTGGACAAGTGGTGGTGTCGGTAGTGATTTCGCTCGTGTGCTGATGTGGATATGGTGGATGGATTTGACAAGTGGACCGAGCGGTACGCGCATCTAGGGTGTCTTAGCCCGTACCTGCGGATGTGTCATTGACGTCTTGATATAAGTTTGGTGGTCCAGCGTGGTAATGATTAGGTATGAAAGCAGATCGGATACGATCGAATAGTCTCAAATATGAACATGAATCTATAAATATAAATTCAAATATTCTCAAATACGGATACGAATATTCTCGAATACGAATAAGGATTTGCTTACCACATTCGTATTTTCTCGGATACGAATACCGGATAAAACGGTTCCTAACGGTTTTGCCGATTTTTCACCAATTTTTGACCAGTTACCGGTTTTAAACTGCCTAAATTCAAATTTGGAATCGCAAAATTCATCCAGGTTTTTCCTGGGTTCTAGAACGGATCAAATACGAATCGAATAGTCTCGAATATAAATATAAATATGAGACTAACTCGATTAATGAGAATTCTAAATATGAGCCTAACTCATTAATGACAGTCTAAATATGAGACTAACTCCTTTGTTGAATATATTATTGCTTAGTCTCATTTGGATAAAAATATGAAAACCATGGAGGTATACATTCAACGTCATATCCTTATATCTTGTTGCATTCCTAAGATCTAATATATAAGTTGAACTCCACAAAAAGTTTAACTTGAATATGTGCATATATTTTTATTACACATTCTTATATGCACACATTTAGGAAAAGTTCACTCTATATTTTGTGGTTTCATTAATATTGATCCATGTTGTTTTTCCACATATATTGGGATCTCTATTTTGAAACATATCCTTTAAGTAAATAAAACTGGTGTAGTCTGCATATACTCACATTGATTCATATTGATTTATACTCAATTATTTGTGTATGGGACTAACATAATTATCAAGTGTTTGAAAGGTTTAGTCCCGGATTTTGTTTAATGGCTTGGAGATGCATGCTAATGTTGACAAGAAGATCGAAATGGCTCAAGACAAAGGTCATGCACAGTGGCGGACCCAGGAAAAAAATCTAGGTAGGGCGAAGTCCAGTGACGGACCCAAGAAAAAAACTAGGTAGGCTGAAGTCGAAAGCGTAAAATAAATAGTAGTACCCAAAAGCAAAACAATCCATAATCAAACTATATTGCAATCACACTAATAAAAATATGTGATACGAAATAGAAACAACAACTACAATTCGCATGTTAACATATGTAGATAACGGAAGGACAATGAAAAATACCTCACTAATGAAGTTTAATCCACAATTGTAGATGAGCTATAAAAGAAATAACCTGTCAATTGTGAAAGATAGATAAATCAGTAGTGTCACAATTGATAATAGAATATAAAAGATGCAATAAAAAGAAGACAAAAAATATACCAGTAAATAACTAAGTACGTCTAGGAGAACGAGGCATTTTCATTCTTCGAGTTTTCATGTCTTGAAATCATTTCTTGATTTTTTTTTAACGATCAAGTCCTTTGAATATCTCTCACTCGATATAGCACACCATCAAGCCAATCATCGGACATCTAAAATAGCTTTTCAAATCCTTTTTATTCATTTTGAATTTGAACAAGCCTCAGGCTACTGTTTCTGGAGTGGTAAAAATATAAATACCCTCATTTTGACAAGCTAGTTTACATATTCTACATAAAATTTTGACAAGCTATCAAAACTGATACTCAAATACATCTAGAATAAATAAAATTTGTTGTACCTTTATAAAGTCCGGTCTCCTAATTAATGGAGAATGTTTTTCTTTGGGGGTCTGGTTAATTGTTTGCTCAAAAGATTTTTGTCTTTTGCTGTGACTAACTGACTATGAATTAAATTTGATAAGATTAATTAATTTGCTGGGATAACATCTTAAGGCTAGATAATGGATTTGTGGTGACCGATGGGTTCTTAGCATCCCCTAGATAGTTTGTTGCATCGACGATCTAAACAAAGTTTATTGCATGCATGGACGTCGTGTGTTCCGTTGCCGGTTGAATTGGCTGCGGATTTTGATGGAGAGCGTCATAGGAAATTTTGGGGCTAGCTTTCGCGCGCGGGGGTGGACCGGGTGGCGAGGGGAGCTCGGGCGGGCGCCCGGGCTCGCCCGAAGGGCAGGTCCGCCCCTGGTCATGCATGCATTTGAATTTAAATTCTCAAATCAACTATGCATTGTTAGAAGAAAACGGTAGTACCGGAGTTTGAATGATGAAACTACCGTAGCCCGGTATGACCGCAACTCCTGAGCGGTACTACCGGAACCCGAAAGTTCTGGATTTATGGGGTGGCACGTTTTTTCCAGAGAGGACCAAGTTGGACCTCAAGATAAACAGAAGTACCGCACATGAAATCGGAACTATCGAAGAGCGGAACTACCGGACTTATAATAGCGGTAGTACCGCATTTTGAGTTCAAATGATTTTATATTCAATTTATTATCTCAGCATTTGAAAAGATTGAGAATCTAGCCCTCCATTATAAGTTTATGGTGAGTTTTGGTAATTAATGACAATCGATTTGTGGGACTAATATTTTCCATGAGTTGAATGAATAGGCTAGGTTCTATGATGACGACGACTTTAGATAACTTTATGAGTTGAAGGTCGTCAAGAAGAGGATGCATCATGTATTGATGCACATCAAGATTCCGAAGAGAAGATGTTCATTAGGTGATCATCAACGAGATGGTCATAAGTTGATCCCTAATTCAAGAGAAGACAATAATCTGAACTTGAAGTGAAGATGTACGTCATCAAACTTCAAGAGCATGCTCAAGGTAAAGGTATAAGTATCTAGGGCTAAGAATGTGTTTCTAGTCTTTTACCGGTCTTGATGTTTGGTTAGAAGACTAGATTATTAACATAGACTTGTCGTACTATTAAGAGGGATCTTAATAGTATGGTATGGACCTCGTCCGAAGTGTACAATGATTAGGACCTTATGCCAAGAGAAGAACACAGTTAGCGCCCATCCATAGAACCAAATCGTCGAACTTGGTTGGTATGCTACTTTTGCCTAGCGCATGTCTACATTAAATTACATGGAAGTTGGTTGTGGTCACTTGCCGATCGCCTTGTGGGATGAAAGTTAGCTGTGTCTACTTTTCAGTTGCCACGTGAGACGAGAGTTGTTGTGGCGACTTGCCATTCTTCACACATGATAGGTTCCCAGTAGCCTTCAGGCGAGATTGTTGGTGCGAGCATCCGATTGTTACTGTAATGGGTTATTATAACCTATCAGCGGATGCTAGCAAAATAAAGTAGTATTTATCACCTTGTTATCCCAACTCAGCCGCATTGTGAATATTTCGCAGGTAAAACTAGGCAAATTCTGCATAGTCAATATAAGTGTCAACATACCGTGCTCCTAGTTAATGGAGATGTGTTTACAGGTGATACCAGTGTCATGGCATAAGTTGTGTTCTTGATAATTAGTAAATTGATATGCGTGGTGATTGTCGATATCTGATGACAATACTATGATAATTCCACCCTTTTAAATTGTTTTACAGCAAAGCTTGCTTTTCTATTTAACAAAATAACTATAATAAGTAGAATAACCTAGAGCCCATCCATTTGAAATCATTGCATCTTATATATGCATTGTACATGTGGCTTGTGAGTACCAAAAGCACTCACTTTTGCTTAATTTCTCATATGCGTGACTAAGTGCGAAAAGCTTGCGATTAGGGTCACATCTAGCTCAAGCGTTACCTGTGGAGTTTCGTTTGGATCTTCTATAATGTACCAAATTTGGTATGACCACGTCTCTTTATACGAAACTTAGTTCACGCCTTATTTTTTGCTGCAAAATAAAATATTTTTTTTGTTAATCGAAGCTTGTGCAATGTTCTACTTTGTGCATGACTAAAATCTTGCACAGTCGTAGTATTACGATGACACCTGGAAAGCCAGGGTTGTCCCCAAACACAACAATAACACCAGATGTTGAAGGTAAGCAACATAAGGGTGGAAGAATTAGGTGTATCAGCATATGGTGGGGGAATTAGGTGTATCAGACTTACCATTACAACGTGGTTCTAGTTTTCACCCACTCCACGGTCAAAACAGAAAATCTAACAAAGATCGACTATGGCGAGGATAAAAATCCTCACTGCAATTACCTTTAGGCCATGTCTCAAGAGCTCGTCTTTCTCCGTAAGCTGGCCTTGTTTTTTTTGTGATCGGTTCGGCTGAAAAGCTCGTGGTTTATGACTGAAAATACTGTAGCTAACTGAAAAAAGCACTGTAGCTGACAGAGACTTATTTAGCATAATTAAATTTTAAAAAATTTAAAAATAAAAAAAATATGTTAACCCATTACGTATAATATAAACAAATACGGAAAAAAACCGGCAAAAAAACTCAACAAAAAACCAAAAGTTCAGAAAAAGACGAAACTTATGAATAGTGAAAAATAAGCCAGAAGCCAAAAGCCGAAGCCGAGTTGATCAGGGCCTAAGAGAAATTAATGAAGAAGAGCTTTAGCTTTCCAGTACAAAGTGACATTAAACTTGTTGAAGAAACACACACGCTGTTTGTACAAGCTTAAGCTCCGATTATTTTAAGCTGAACCTCACGATCGGGGCCTGAGATCCAAATCGTCTAGGTTCGGGCTTAAGTAGCCTCCGAACCAAGCCCGAATACGGCTCGGTTTGGCAGAGCTTTTGTTTTGATTTTTTAATTTTTATATTATAATTAGTTTTTAAGACAAAATTTACTATTTAATTATAGTATACATTGTATCGACTGTAGTTATATCAGCAAAAATTATATATAACTATCTCGCTTTTTTATAATCTCTCTTGTAAATGGATGGGATTAAAAATTTAAGTCAAATATTATAAATCACGGCTAAAAAAACCCTACCTCACAAACAGGCCGCAGAGTTTTTTCTAAAAAGGAAAAACACTGCAAGCAGGCCGCGATTTTCCCCCATCCTGCCCAAGTTTTTCTGCTGTTAGGGCATCTGTAGTGTATGAAAAGAGGAGGTCTTAAGCCATCTTAAGGTCAACCTTATACATTACAGGGGTGACCTTAAGCAGACCCTAAGCAAAAAAAGCTTAAGGCTGGTCCTCAAGCTAAAGACCTGGCCACAAGCATTAAAATACAATTTTTCTTTATCTGCCAAGTGGGATCGTCTTAAGATCTCTTGGGTTATATACACTATGGAGTTGGTCTTAAGGTTTAGATGGGACCCACCTTAAGACCCTTTGGGTTATATACACTACAGATGCCCTTACGCGCGTCGCCCCGCAGAGTTTCTGCCGGACTCCGAAACCCCACGCGGTTCCCACTCCTCCGGACCTCACCACCGGCGGCGGAGACATGGAGGTCGGCGGCGAGGAGTTCGCTATCGGCGTGGTGATCTCCGTGAAGACCACCCTCGGCGAGGAGTTCGAAGGCCAGATCGTCTCCTTCGACCGCCCGACCAACCTCCTCGTCATCCATATCCTTCCCAAATCGCTCTTGCTCCCGCCCCTCGATCCCCATCCCATGTCTTCTACTTGTTTGTCCCTCTGTTTGTATGTGGTGCGTGGTTATTTTGTTTCCATGACGGCGTAGATCACAGGAGGGCGTGGGGAGGGCGGAGAGGGGGGAGCGGCGGAACGTGAGGGTGCTTAAGGCGAACTACATCCGGGAGTTCTCCGTGGTCGGCAAGGCGGACGACCCGCTCGACCCGGTCGGCTGCGTGCTAGACCTCGCCGCCATCCACGCCCGGGAGGAGGCAGCCCTCAGGTGCGTCATACTCTATATCTAACCTTTTGTACTATCTGGTCATTGATAGTTAGGCATGTGATGTCTATTTATTAGGTTGCTTAGGTTTAAGATGCGGTCATGATTGGATCACACAACTCGGTAAAACATGTATAAAGCGACATTCTTTCGGGTACTAGTTACTGTAAATGTGAAATTCATGTTTGAGAAAAACAATAAAGCAATGTAGATGTAAGGTCATTTTTTTTTCATAATCCTCAATTGACTGATATTGTAGTTGTTCCAAAAATGAACCTGACTCTTCTAGTTGGTACAAACGATACTGGTATAGTGTCTGGACAAAAAAAGTGATAGCAACTGAAGGAGGAACAAATAGGTTCTTGAAAATAGGAGGAGAGTTGGAGGAAGGCCACCCGATCTAATAAAATGGTGTATACTGTTTGAATGGTTCTAAAGATCTTGGCCTTTCATCAAGAGAATAAAGAGTTGACATTGGATGTGTCAACTAAGCAAAAAGGAAACAATTTGAAACTGGTCTTGATACTATAGATTAGAATAGAGGAATCGGTTTGGTATTTGACTATTTGGGCTGGAGATTCATAGTTTGTGGTCTTTGGGCTCTCCTATCATTAACTGATCAGAGCTGTGTTGGCTTTTTTGGTAACTAAGCCAAAGAGTAGATTTTAAAACCTGTTCAGCTGTATAACTGACATAGTATGGTATGTGCTATTTTAGAACACAGGAAGCATTGAACATGGTCAAAATTTTGGGGCAATTGGGTTCCAGAGTTTGTTCTTTCACTCTGATCAAGGGTAGTATCCTCTGTGGAAGTACAGACACACAACATTGGAACAACTGAATCCAACCTGTAAATGACACGCAAATTAGCTGCCAAGCTTGCACTATTCACTTATTTGAGAAAATTAGGTTTCAAAATTAGCCCTTTTATTTTGCCATGCTTGAGATGGATGATATTTGCTTTGAGGTCTCACATTGCTTTTTGTCATGGCTTGACACCTATAAGTGCATAAATTATAATTTGAATATTTTTTTTCTGGTTATACGCTCTTGATAGACTATTAAGATGAGTTATTGAGTTCAGCTATGAAGTTAGGCAAATGCTTGCTTCAGCCACTGAAGAGTTTTTTGGGTCCTCTTGCTGTTAACCTGATAGATGATGTTTGGCTTGAGACCCCAAGTTAAGTTAATAGCTTTTGGGTGTCTTGATGAGTTGATGGAAGCTACCATATATGGGGATGTTATAATTGCAGGTGAATGGTGTTAAATTATAGTAAAATTTGTTCAACAGGTGATGTTGTTGACTAATGATGGCTATGGTTCAGAGCCAATGTATCTCTATGAGACTATGATGCTGGTTTGGTGTTGAAGAGCTATCAAATGGTTGATTGATCGTTTTGCTTATTACTGTGGGCATTATGGAATTTTCACTCAGGGGCCTTTTTTTTGGTGTTTAATGGTTTCAAGTTAAATTTTTATGGTGAAATGCTGCATCAAGCTAAGTGTTACTATTTACAAGCTGAGAATTAGCTTGCACACTATTGTCTACTGCACTGCGACGTATTGAGTTCTCGCACTTCATGCAATGATGTGCAGGCAAGCTGAGATTGAAGCCGAGAGAATTGGTGTCGGTGTCACCCCAGAAGCTCAAAGTATATTTGATGCGTTGTCCAAGACGTAAGTTTGACCTTTCATTATATGCTTTTCAAGGATACTCATGCTTTTGCCCATGTTGCTATGAAGTAGCATTTATTTTTTAACCCCATAGTTACTGAATCTGGTTTTCAGGACACATATAAGATTTTTCGGTCTCCACATTGGTCAAATATTTATCAGTTTCACATTTGTTACTATGAATATTCTCTCTGTCGCCCCTCCCTCTCTGTCTCTGTGGTGGGGTGTATGTGTGTTGTGGGGTGGGGATCCGCTTTTGTTCACAAACGATAATGAACTCCATGGTATTTTCCCAAACTTCCGTCTTCATTGGCAACCTGTATTTCACAAACGGAAGCAAAGATACAAGCCTAGTATTTCTGTATTTACTGTGGTGGCGCCTGTAATCTTTTGCTTATCGGTTGTTCTCAAAAGCTTGAGGAAAGTCCTTACATAAAACCTTGCTGATATGTATCACAACTTGTTTTTGAGGGGTTTTTTTTTTTCTGAACTCTTTGCCATGTTCAATCCATGCTACTTCCAGGTGTGCTAAAATGGTAGCTCTTTACACAGAGCAATACTTTGCTTTGAGAGGTTCCTGTGGGCAACCATTGTCGAGCCGGTGTCTCTAGCTTGTCGTTTTTATTTCCTGTTTGTTTCTCTGTCCTGTGAGACTGGTGTTGGTTGAGGCTTTCTAATAATGCTGGGCAAGATTTTGTTTGTGTTATATAAAAGTATTGCGAAATTAGCATTTTGCTCATTTTTCTTGGAATGAATTTAAGACGGATCAGCATCTACCTATGTCCTTGATAAATATTCAATTGTGGTAAGAGATACTGTTTAGGTGAGCCCATGAAATGCGGTAGTTTTCTGTACTTTAAGCAAGATCGCAGTGCCTTGTACTTTTTTTAGTTTTCTTTCAATGTGGTTTGCACTATTTTGTTTGCAACAAATTGATTTTTCTCTATGTGATTTGCTCTAATTTGTTCATAATAAAATGGTTTCTTTCTATATGGTTTGCTAGAAGTTTAGAACATTTATGCATTATAGAACTCTGCTGGAGATGATATATATGTTCATCGGTTTCTCTACCAGTTAGGGGTCCTGATTGGTTTCACCATTGTTGCAAATGTTTTGTATGTCTCTAGTTCTGTTGATAGACAGTATGCAGATAACAAATTCTGTTGTTCCATCAGGCTTCCAGTTCAGTGGGACAAGACTGACATTGTTGTAATGAAGGAGGTTCGTGTATGCAGTCCATACCTGCCTGAAAATGTCAGCGGAGGAACATCAGCTGCAAATGAACGGGTTAAGAAAGTGGTAATGCCTCTATGCTTGTAGATCAATGTTTGTACTTTTAAACATCTGCACCAGGAAAATGACTAATTATTGTTTATTACCCATGTTTCTTTTGGGGTGTGTGTGTGTGTGTTTCTTGCAGCTTGACTTCGAAAGGAAAAGACTACATGTGCGTGTACCTGGCCAGCTGTAACTTATTCGGCTTGACATATTTTTAACTTAACTCCCCATTGTGCTTTATTTCAAAGATCGCCCTCCTTTATTTAATTTCATCAATTGACTTTTCTAAAATTTGTTTCAGCAAAATCCCTGCTTTCATAACTATCACATCAACTAGCTAATTCTATGTGATAGATGTCATATGTCCTTTGGATATATGACGCACTGCTGTTAATTCAACTGCTGATAGTAAAGAGGGATTTGACTGAAGCAAACTAAGTAGAAAAGAGATTCGATTGATGACACTGAAAGAAGGGGAAGCTCTATAATAACGAAGAAAAGACGGGGAGCAGTGATAATTACTGTATTGGACTTTTATTACTTTTGTTGGGGGACTAATAATTCTAGTTTGCTCTGTTATACTTCTTGCTTAGTTCCAACTTCAAAATGTAGGATAAGGAATTTTCCAGTCCACGTATGGAACTTGAAAAGTGAAATATGCAAGTAACTTTCTCAAAGAGTTGCTTAGCCATCTGTACAGGGTTCCATATTTGCGTTATGGTTTCGTGATACAATGCACAAAGAACTATTTATAGCAGTCCAGTGGCTTTAGATTTTATAGATGCATAGAACTGTTTTTGCTTTGAGATTATACTATATGTCTCTTCTAAAGGAGCTGCAAAGACGAGCTAAATGATATTTGACAGAATAAGCTGATAAGGTATATTGCGTTGCATCACAGTTTGCTCCTCATCATATCTTGCGGTTGTGATTGTTCGACCTGGCCTGGGCCAGTTAGGCTGAACTCTTGAGTTGGGCTGAACTCTTGCTATCTTTAGGTCACCTCTCTCTCTCTCTCTCTCTCTCTCTCTCTCTCACGCACGTATCCTCTCTCTAGCACACTGACACGCACATGCACAGCACGGACGTGCTACTGCACCTTTTTTTATCGAAGGGAATCAACTAGTGTGCTTTTAACTCAACATTTTGTCCGCATGTAGAGTACTAGAATTGGTTTTTGGGCAAGAAACATGCAGAATAGTACATAAATATATTATTGCTAAAAAATACACAAAAACATTCTGTTGTCATTTCAAATGGTAACATACCGCTGTCATCATTTGAAACGACGATAATCTTACATGAAGTTCTACGTGGTAATCAGCGGGCCTCTGCTGTCAAATAGATTGACGAGAAGCCGCATCAAATGAATTGATGACAAAAGGCTTGTCATCAATTCAATTGGTAGCAGAGCTTCTATCGTTAATCTAATTGGTGATAGAGACTTGTTGACTGTCAGGCGAGATTCCATGTAAGATTGTCGCTATTTGAAATATTGTTGAACCTACCGGAGTTTTGTTACCATTTCAATTGATGATTCGTCTTTCTATTGCCAATTGAAATGGCGCTAGATACCGTGTTGTCAACGTGGTGCTTTGTTGTCTATTCATTATTTATGCAATTTTTAAGTGATGATATGTTTATATAATATTAATAAAAATGTATTGTTTTTTAAAAAAAATTCGTACTGGCTTGGACCATTCTACCGTGTTATTGTGCTGAGTTTCTCCCAGTCCGTAACTTAATCAATTCATTCACAAATCATAAATGTACAAAGTCTAGCGCGATATTCTTGTGTGTTTGGTTGCTGGGATGGGGTGGGATGGAATGGGATGGTTCCTTTGACCAAGCCTATCCATGTGTTTGGTTTGAGGGATAGAGTGGGATGGAATGGTCCAAAGTGGGATGAGCATGTGCAAATTTAGAGAATATTCTTCTTAGATGCTGGACCATGTAGTTCCACTTTTTTTGTGGAATCATCTCATCCCATCTCCATCCCATCCCACCCTATCCCAGCAACCAAACACACCCTAAGATAAGCATTTATTCCTGCAAATTCCATACAGTTGCATTTGATTTGGTTGCTGGGATAGAGTGGGATGAAATGGGATGGGGATGGGATGAGATGGTTCCACAAAAAAAGTGGAACCACATGGTCCAGCATCTAAGAAGAATATTCTCTAAATTTGCACATGCTCATCCCACTTTGGACCATTCCATCCCACCCCATCCCTCAAACCAAACACATGGATAGGCTTGGTCAAAGGAACCATCTCATTCTATCTCACCCCATCCCAGCAACCAAACACACCCTTAAGAACTGCTCTTCCACATGCCAAATTACCAACTGCTCCATTGATCGTTTCAAATAAGGGCACCCTCAATGCTTGAAGAAATAATGTCTATAGCTAATAATTAAATATTCACATAGGATAAGATAATGATATGGCAAAGAGTTAAAAAAGAGGTTAGGGAAGCAGTGTCTTGCATGAGATATTATTTTAGCACACAAACTAATAAGAAAAACATAACTAAAACATACATCGGGGAAGATGATTGTCTACCCCATTAAATATGTGGCATGGATAAGGAAGGAGAGTGGGGGAGAGAAAGGTAGGAGAAGGTATAAATTTATTGATTGGGTCTACTGGTAGACACTATGTATTGAAACAGTTATATCTATAAGGGCATGTACAATAGTTTATCTTTAAGATTTTCACCTCATCTAAAAACAGCACTAGAGATAACCTCTCCAATAGTAAATCATTCATCTCACTATTTTATACTATTTTCAATGTAACTTTCTCTTCACACTCGCACTATTTGTATTGGTTTACAGTCCCAAGTCGTCTCATATAAGAGATAATATATTATCTCTCCCCACCTCTTCTTTTCTTCACAAAGAATTTTACTTATTTAATATAGTTAAGAAATAACTGAGATGTTACTATTAAAGATGTCCTAATTACTTTTAAATGATATAAAAGACAGACATTAAGACATAGTAAAATAATGTTTTGCATCGAGAATGCCCTAAGCAATCTGCAGACTCCCCCATGAATTCTTGCATGGTGGAGATCTCCATACATACCTTTTCTAATTTAATGTCCCTCGTGTGGTAAGTGCTTCTAGGAAAGGTCACCTAATAAATTACTCAAACGACCACAGGATCAAGTTACAAAAAGTTACGGAAGGTGATTTTTTTCTACAACGGATTGTTTTTGTCTTAACGGGAGTATTTATATAAATAAATTAAATATTGATAAGACACTGTTATAAGAGGCTGTTTCAAAACGGCGACGAAACAATAGTCATATTTATTTATTTAGGAAAAGTTATACTCCATAAAATAAAAAGAACCGGCCAAAGTCGCACTCTACTGTGGCCTGTAGAATGCCAGCCCGTGACTAATCATTCTCACCGAAATACTGAAGACCCAGCAAAATGCAAAGTGCTATAGTAAAGAGGGAAAAAAAAGAAGGAATATAGTGATAAGGAATAGTACGGCCTAGCTTTACGTATAGGTCGAAAGCATTGCTGCCTTCTCTTTTCACCTCTCCCCCCTCGGAACGAGACACGGAAAAGCGAAGAGGGAGCTGCTCCCATCCAGTTCCTACTCCGGTATTAGGGGTGACTAGTCAAATGCTCGTGCATTGCAACGGAAAATAAAATTTATGAGTAAATATTATACTGCAGTTATATATTGTTGCTCAAAAGAAAGATTTATTTATGCTTGACTATATAACTTACCTCTCATATAACATATGATTAAATGTATGACCAGAATAACCTGAATAGCTCAATTAACCAAACACCTAAATCTAAAATCTTTTTCATAGAGCCCATCTTTGGCATAACCACACAAACAATATGGATCAGGAACAGATCTAACGCACCAAAACAAGAAAATTAACTGATAAGGGCAAAGAAACTCATGTCATAGTTACAACTTGAAGGACATCCTCCCTCCAAGATAAAATACACTGAAGTACCAGCTATCTTGCAAGAATAGCATATAATGGAAAATTACAAACAGACAAAAGAGGTCATATTAATGGTAAAGCTTGAAGAAGCAAGAGAATAGTGTTGACAGGAATCCATATAGTATTTTCAACCTCACAAGTAAATTACAGTCCTAGTAAATTCAAACTCATGTGCAATTTCATTCTAAACAATATTGCCCTATTAACTCCAAATGCTTTTCTGCACCACCACTTTGGTTAACTTTGACTTTGACTATGTTATCTGATAAGATAAGACTAATACTAAATCATTGCCAAGAGAATTGATGGGATAAGTCTTGAGAATAGTATCATACAAACTCCACTTCTAAAATTCTCGCTTGACATTTGAACACTAACATAATTAATTAAGTCACAGTTCAACTTTCAAGGAGACGATGTGCTCACAAAAAATCAGAATTAAGAAAAAAATCAAGGACAAAAGCTTACCACACAATGGACTAAAAGTATGTAGAGTAAATGTGCAACACAAAAATATAAGATAAGATAAATATAATATCTTGTCACCAAAGAAGCTTCACATGGAAATCACCAAATTCACCAATGAAGACGGAGATTCAGACTACCAAGTTTGAAGGCAAAAATGCTAGTGAGTCTTTCTTACCACATTGATGAAAACACTCCAAATCGGACTCAATTTCACCTATAAAAGATTTATGATTTATAAATGATCCATGATTTTTGGCAAGCACATGATAAACTTTAGGATACACTTTTGGAATGCAATGAAATAAACTTTAGGATATACTTTTGGAATGCAATGAAATAACAACCTTGCAGTACTAAAAAATTCACTCTTGACCTTATCATCTAGATAATAGCCATAAGCATATGTCCATTTCAGACTACTTTGCATTCTATAATCATCATATGATGAAGCAAAGTGCATGCATAAGATGTAGAACGATTTGTAAATCTGAAGCCCATTTAGACCATGACATAAAGCTATGGTATCAAACCTGCGACCAAACTTCAATTATGAACTTTAGTTGGGTCTCCAGTATTCCAAAAACATCAGTTGACTTTGCATGTTGTACCACATAAAAGAGAAATAAAAAATTAGCACCAACCAAGTCCAAAAAAAAGAGAAAGAATGGCAAACAGAAAAAACTTATATCTGGCCCACTAAATGCAGTGCCCATAATATGATGTAAATGTTTACTTGTTCCTTTTCTGCCTTTTGTAGATCTGCTTGTGCCTTCTGCCTTGACTGTCAACAAAGATGATACATCAGAACAGAAACTTACTATAGTCGAAAATTTTCAAGTATGGATTGCAGAATGCGCATGGCATTCAACATAAGCATGCACAATAGATAGAGAATTACATGCCAATCAGACATAGAAAAATATTATTGTATTAACTTTTTGGTATTCATGAACTGATCAGTATATACAACATCAAAAGGAAAGAAACATTTGGTTTTATTATGACAATAGCAATGGACTTGGTTAGTACTCCAATATCTCATGGATCTCAAACAAAGTGCACCTAACTTGGTTACATTTGACAGAAAATAAATTCGATTAAGTCAATATTCTTCTAGGTATCACCAACACAATACTGATCAATGTTCTTCAAGTATAGCCAACACAATACTTGTGCAGGTAAAAGATAAAGGTTAGAAAACATAAAGGTTACTTATGAGCATGAGAATGATGCAGTCACATTTGTGGTAATTATAGAAACAGAGAAATTCATGATCCCATCTTCGCACGCAGATACGTATCATTTTTCTCTTGGCTCTTGCTGCACAAATCAACACAGCCAAAACTATCAAAACTCCATAAAATTTCACACCAGCATACCATTAGAAGCTGAGTAGTGTGAATCAACACTCAGTGCCTTATTGGGTTCAGCAGATGTGGTGTCATCTGCGTACACTTCATCGATCCTACATCCTTTGCAAAAATTGTTAGCCCAACTCAAGTTTTTATTACAGCCAAAAACAATCACAATCCAAGAAAACAATCCATGTACAAGGTCGCCCTCACCACCCTGCCTTTTGACTTTATGGACTTTTGCTATTAAAAATGATTTTCCAATTAAAATAGGAACCAATTATAGAACAAAAGTTGAGTAAAGAAACAGTGAAACACAAACCAAAGAATATAGATGTTGTACTTAGTGAAATCTTCAAAGAGAAGGAATGAAATGATGAGACAAGAAACACAGAATTCATTATTAAATGGGACACACTGTGCAGAGGGAGCAAAAAAAAAGGGGTAAAGGTGTTCAAATCAAACTTCGAATGATAGATCTGGAAGGTGTGAATTCTATTTTAGTAGGTGTCCGAGTTCAACAACTAAATATTAAAAGTCCAATCATTGTCAAGCCTTTTTTTAAAATGTAAGCATTAGACTCATTCTGGTATTCCTTTTTCCACTGAGAACAAGAATGCTCTAAAAAAGGGATTCCAATATACAACTGTATATTCATGACACATGTAGCAATGTGGGATTTACCTGGGGCACCGAACTAAACAACATGATCAGCATAAGCAATGAGCGAGTGGTGGGAAACTTAGGATGCTTGTGTACAAAACATCCAGTGTGCCATGGGAGCCACACACTGAGGTGTTTGGCTGAGGGGTTTTCAATGAGGGCTAGCCTTGATTGTCTTAAACGGAGCTTCTAATTGACAGGCATACAAGTTGGATTAGATGTCCGTAAGGTGGCTACTTAATTCGTACAGTTAAACAAAGTTAAATGCCAACAATGTAAGCATTTTAAATATTTTTCTGGAATGCACAATCTAATTTACCAATGTGAATTGTTTTCTCCATAGCTTTCCTACGGCATTAGTAATGACACAATTCCATCTGTCTTCATAAATCATCTAGATAAGAAACCTTTAGCCTATACATCTACAACGGTTTACAGCAACTTAACCTTGGATTACTGAGCTATCCTATTCCAGCATGAAGACAGATGAAATCCAACACAATTCAACAATCATAATGGGAAGCAGGTTACAGCGAGATGCCGCAGGCACTATCACTATAAGCGGGGGCATTTCGCTAGCACCGACAGACAGAGACAGGCATAAGGGGGGAAGGAAAATGGCACCTTACCCTTCGCATGTTGTAGATGAGCCTCTCGTATTCGGTCATGAGCTCCTTCACGAGCTTCACGTGCGGCTCTTGCGTCGCGGCCGGTCTCGCTCGCCATCCGCTTCTCCACCTTGCTCGCATGCTCCTCCCCTTGATCGTCGACATCACCGTCGCCACAACTTCGTGCTCGATGGCGCAACAGCGAGAGGTCGAGGCGAGGGCGCGGCCCCATTCCCACCCCTCGCCGCCAAGCTCTGGAAGCTAATCAACATAAGAGGCATACACACGCAGAGGCATCAGAGAAAGGGAAGAGACGATGCTAAAAATCACAGCAGCGGTCCATCAGATCTCCAAATCGCAATCACCACGAGCGCCAATCAATGCCCGAATTCCCCCCAAAAAACATTTCGAAATGGAACACACAGAAACGGATCGCTCGTTCACCTGCGTGGGGCAGGTCGGGATGTGGCAACGACAGTGGGGGTAGCGAGGCGAGGAGGTGGTCGTCCTTGGCGGCAATGGCAGTGAGCGACAACCCCTCCATCGGGAGGACGACAGCATCGGCATCGAAGACATGGATCAAGTCATCAAACCCTAGATCACCGCAACGCAGACGGGGAGGAGGCGAGCTAGAGAGAGCGTAGGGGTGGGAGCTCGCGGTGGAGCTCTCGACCATCTTCTCGTCGCGGCGACCATCGCCGCCGGAGGAGGAGGGTTTGGCACGGCGGATCTTTGCGGTTGCGGCGGCGAGCGCAGCACGAGGATGGGTGGCCATGGTCATGAGAAAAGAAAGGGCACGAGAGATGAGGAAGGTTCTCGATCGTGGGGTGGGAGGAGGAGGAGGAGGAGGGCGGCGGCGCGCGGTGGGTGGGGAGGAGGAGGAGGCGCGCGGGGGGAGGAGGAGGCGGCGGCGGCGAAGGCGGGAGGAGGCGGCGGAGCGGAGGGCGGGGGAGGTGGCGCACCGGTTCGGGGAGGGGGGGAGGGGGAGGAGGCGCACGGGCGGTTGGGGCGTACGGGTTCGTGGGGAGGAGGCGCACGGGCAGTTGGAGGGCGGTGGGCCCACACGTCAGACTACCTTTTGTTGTCAGAAGGGGTGGTGGTGGGAGAGGCCGCACCAACCACCAACTCCTTCTTTTATATAGTATAAAGATAAAGAAAAGGGTTCGGGTCGGCCCATTGGACCACTGGCCTAACTCTAAAATTTTGGCATCAATGGGCAAAGGGTCGACCCCAAAAAAAGTGAGGGCCAAGTGGGTCGGACCATTGTTGAACCACTAGGCCCATCGGGCTAACCCTTTTCCACGACCAAGTGCCTACCACGAATCTACGATATCCCTTGTTTCCTCATGTTTCCACTTTATTCTCCGTAAGTCTCCACCCCCAATCGTTCTCCTCTCTACCTCTGTTTTTCAAATCAGTGAAACCTTCCGAAATCGACGACGATCACAAACAGGGACAGCAGATGGATGGATATGCGACGGCGTTAGTCGATGGTCTCGAGAAGTTGCAACCAAGATTCAGCATCGATGTGCCGTGGCGTACTGGCGTGGAGGTTGCGGAACAGGCTGCTGTGCGCAGCCACAATGTCCAGGTCTACGGTGGAGTGTGCTGCTGCAAGCGGCCATGATTGAAGCTACGACATCGCGTCCTGCTGCATGCAACCTTGAGCCCACGATAACGTGTGTGTATGTACTTGGCGATGGCGTCAAGGTTACAATAATGCATGTGGTGTAATGAAGCAATAATGTTGAGCCCACTTTGATGTTAGAGGATGCAGGTGTCAAGGCCATGGCGATGCATGTCGTGCCGCACAGCGATGGGCCAACGACATCGCATCTACTGTCTAGTGTGATGAGAATTTCTATTTTTCTTAACGATTATGCTATTTTGCACTCTAACGTAGCTGTACCCACAGCAAGTAACCTCTTCACGCACAATCCATGAGTCCATGACCACGTTCCCTGCAGTCCAAACGTCAAAACCCAGGACGCACGGCAACGTCATCGCAAACCGCGGCCCAAACCAAAAGAAAAAAAGCTTCAAATTTCCACTGGAGAAACGCCGCATTCGGCATTTCGTTACAAACTCCAACCAAAACCTCATAACATTTCAGCTTTCCAGCTCTGCTCCACGCCGAGCAAGCAAAGCGAAAGGAGAGAGAGAGAGAGAGGAGGAGAGAGACGGGTAGAGAGATTCGCACGGCTCGCACACGCGCACACGCAAAACAACGCGGGCGTAAATGCGGTTTTGGAGCGCTGCGGGGCTGCGTGAACTGTCCCGCAGCAGAGCGGAGGAGGGGAAAACCGACGCGGGAGCGGCGAGCGCTTTTTTGACCGCTTCTGTTTCCCCTCTACCCCTTACGGCTCCTCTGGCTCCGATCCAGCGGTACTGTACGCTACTAGTGCTCCTGTACTGGTACCACTCGCCCACTACTGCTCCACATCTCGCCTCGCGCTCGCATTGCGGCTTTGCGAGAGGGAGGAGCGCTTGCCTCCTGTGCGCGTGTGACCTGAGGGCGGTGCTACGTGCGAGAGGCGCGAGATGGCCGGTGGCGGGGGCGGCGCGGCGCCGGCGCCGAAGCAGGACGAGCTGGCGCCGCACCCCGTCAAGGACCAACTCCCCGGCGTCTCCTACTGCATCACCAGCCCTCCCCCATGGCGTCAGTACCCCTCCCTCCCTCGCTTCTTCCCGCTTCTGCTTATGCGAAAAATTTCCCGATCCTCCGCTCGTGTCGGTTTCGGCGAACTCGATGCCCGCTGCGAAAACTTTGGGGTTTGGTTTTTGGGGAGGTTGGCTGCGATGGCGTTGCGTTGCAACTTGCGAGTACGAAGTTTGCGGTTCCTCGCGTCGTTTTCGGGGGTTCGTGGCGTCGGCGCGGTCCTGGTGTTTACTCCTAGATGCTTCGTTGCTTCGTTTGGTAAGAGTTGGTTTGTGTGAGGAACTTGCCAGATCTGCCCGAGCTTTCCTTGTTTCTAACTTAGATACTTCTAAAAAAGCGGATTGCCTTTTCGCTTTGGTCGCGTAGTTGTTTAATGGGATGCTGTGTAAGTAGTTTATTTTTGTGATGTTGCAATTGTTTGACTCGTGTTGATGCTAGTACCACACATCAACATTCAACCAAGCGGAATATGCAGATTTGTTGGTAGGAGGTTTTGGTGTTACTTTTGATGCTCAAGTAGCAGGTTGGTTCCGAATCTGCGATCCCGTTTCGCTGTCGCCTTGACTCATGTCAATGTCGGTATGACTGAGACTTCGATTCTTAGTTGTGTGGGTGGAATATTGAAGAAACCTGGTGCTATGTTTGCGATTTATAGGCAATTTTGGTGTTATTTACCACCTGCATTGCCTCATTTCAGCTTTAGCACATGCACCGTGCTTTTTTTGGGTTAGTATATTGTTGCCAATCCGTATCTAGTTAGTGAACGTTTGTTATATGTTGTGCATCCACTGAATTCGTATATACCATGTCTGTCGGTAGCTAGTTCCAAACCTTAGGTCCATATGAACACATCGTTTTCACTTCGAGTTGCATTGATTCTTGTGTGATTCTGTGGGGACTTTCTACCTTTCTGCATGATCTCATGCATTGTTTTACATAGTGCGCTAGCAGGCAGGGTCGCGGTTACTTTGTAGCGGTTGATGTTGGGGGCAGCTGAGTTAAGAAAAACAATCCATTTCTGGCATATTCTAGTTATCTTCCATCTTGAATTCTTACTCCCAAGACATCAGACATGCACACCAATAAGTAATCCTTACAAAAAAGTGTTATTTTATTACATGAAAAAAACGTTGCAAGCTTGGATTCTCCGCATATAAAAAAGATGAACAAATAAGTTATTTGTTCATAATCTTGACTGCTCATATTGGCTATTATGTTTTGGATGCTTTTTCTTGATTGATTAAGTTCATATATTTTGCTTTAATTAACTTCATCTTTTTGCAAATGTTGCCAAATGTGTTGCACCCATTATACTCTATTTGCTATAAAAGTAGTTGCTGATACACTAAAATATTGACCTGATCTGACTTGAGAAATTTGGTCCTGGAATTCGGTTGTATGGAATTGTTCATGATGCAGCGGAGGCCATTCTACTTGGGTTCCAACATTATCTGGTCATGCTGGGAACTACCGTTATTATACCAACTGCACTCGTTCCACAGATGGGAGGAAACAATGTGAGATTACAAGTTTACTCATTTGTGTTGCTTTGGAATCAAGCTGTCAATTAAAGACTAATTGTGTTTCTTCCTGTGTTAGGAGGACAAGGCAGTGGTTGTCCAAACATTGCTGTTTGTGGCAGGGATCAACACACTTCTGCAGAGTTTCTTTGGTACCCGATTGCCTGCAGTGATTGGTGGATCATACACCTTTGTTCTACCTACCATCTCGATCATCCTTGCTGGTCGTTACGCCAATGAGCCAAATCCACACACTGTATGTTGAAAATAAGTATTATGCTACTTGCTTTCTGATATTGTTTGTGTATATCTAGACCTGATGAATCACCTGTATTCTGTAAAGAAATTCCTCCGAATCATGCGTGGAACACAAGGTGCTTTGATTGTTGCTTCTGCACTACAGATCATAGTTGGCTTCAGTGGCCTTTGGCGTAATGTTGCTAGGTAGGAAAGCAAACAATTGATATTTGTTATTTCTTAATTCAATAGCTGCTCCAGAGGTACTCAAGCAAGAAATGATATTGCAGAAATAATGCTTTAACTTTCAGTCTCTCATGAAGTTTGTATTACTGATTTTGTTTCAGGTATCTGAGTCCATTATCAGCTGCTCCTTTGGTGGCGCTAGTTGGCTTTGGGCTTTATGAGCTTGGTTTCCCATCGGTAAGATTTAAGTATTGTGTTTCTACTTACTATTTGTTTAAGCTTATATATTGCTTATGTTCGAACTATAAATACCCAGGTTGCCAAGTGTGTTGAGATTGGTCTACCTGAACTTATCCTCCTTGTGATCTTTGCAATGGTACGATTGAATTTCTATGCATGTGGTTGTTGCAATGCTTTGTTACCTAGCATCTCTGTGTGCTCCAACTGCCCTTTTCCTTTTCATTGTTTCGTTTTTGCAGTACCTGCCACATGCTATACACATGCTGAAGTCTATCTTCGACCGATTTGCTGTTCTATTCACTATTCCCATAGTGTGGCTCTATGCATATCTGCTTACGGTTGGAGGAGCCTACAGGAATGCGCCACCAAAGACCCAATTTCATTGCCGCACTGACCGCTCTGGACTAATTGGTGGTGCTCCCTGGTATTGTTGTGCATTTTTTTGAAGATATGATTGTTCCATCGGTACCAACCTTGCTGTTAAAGTAACATGAATGCTTCCCGTCTTTTCTACAACTACAATGACAGGATAAGAGTGCCATATCCCTTTCAATGGGGTGCTCCAACTTTTGATGCCGGTGAAGCTTTTGCAATGATGGCTGCATCATTTGTTGCTCTAGTGGAGGTTTGGCCCCATGCTCTTGGGAATATCAGATACTACTTCAGCACTTCATCTGCAATCTGTGGATTCTAAAGTAATTAAATTATCAACTCCCTAACTCTTATATTTGTAGTCTACTGGTGCCTTCATTGCTGTTTCAAGATATGCTAGTGCCACACCTCTCCCACCCTCTATACTTAGCCGTGGTATTGGTTGGCAGGTAGGTGCTATTTTTACATCCACCACATGCCAATCTTGACTAGATAAATTTGCAAATTTAAACTCGAAGCGTATGTAACTGTTCTTGCTACAGGGCATTGGTATTCTGCTAGATGGGCTATTTGGGACTGGAATTGGATCTTCTGTATCAATGTAAGCATCAGATTGGTACCTCTTTAAGGAATGCATCTTATTTCCATTTTGATACAACCACTATTCTCTTTGAGGAATACATCTTATTTCCATTTTGATACAACCACTATTCTCTTTAAGGAATACATCTAATTTCAATTATGGTACAATTATTATTCTCCTTGTCTATAGTGAAAATGCCGGGTTGTTAGCCTTGACACGTGTTGGTAGCCGAAGAGTGGTGCAGATATCAGCTGGTTTCATGATATTCTTCTCTATTCTGGGTGAGTTTGCTTCCCACAAATTTAGTATTTTGATTCTTTACTAGGTCATGGGAGATAGAATATTTAAACAACTTTGTACTAAATTAACAATAGGTGTATCTACTAAAACTCCCAAATTAGTTTGCTTTTGTACGTGTTGTTGCATGAGCCTTTTATAATAATAGCACTTAGATAGGGGCCCTCCCTTCTGTTTTCTTGGGCTTGTTGTTTACTATTAGGTGGATGTCTCAAGGCAAGAAAACATCTGAAAACTGTATTGAATTAGATCATTGGTGTTGCATAAATATATTGATCTTCTTTCCTTGGAAATTCCAAGTCAAACTCACACACATGAGGTCTGCGAACAAGTCTGTATAGAGTGGAGACGTTACAACAACATAACAGTTTGCTGAAGAAACCGAACTGAGACAATCAAACAACCCTGGGCACTGGCTCATGTAGATATAAAGTTGGCACGAATCCTTAAGTTCTGGATGTCCATTTTATTTTATTTTATTTTATTTTTTGACATTTAGTGGAACCATTGTTGTTGCTGAACTATCTCCTATACCCTTCGTTTACACTTATAAACCAATCGGTAGCTTGTGTTGTGTTGGCTGTTGAGATGTCTATTATAGCACATTTATAACTAAAGAATACTGCCTTAGTCTTCCAATGGGTACGTGTCACGTGTGTAGTACATACTATCCTTGGTGTCAGGGTTCTCATTTTAAAAGTCAAAAGGTGTTTCTGCACCTAGATGATGGGAATACAATGGTTAGTTGCTTCAATTGTGAATCTGTGATATGGTTAGACTATGGTAGATATTGAAGGAAGTAAATGTAGGACAATGAGTAAAACTACTAGTTTATTCAATCTTACAAAAAGTAGATTAAATTGCTCTTGTATCATGACTATTTCTAAGGGAGGGAGGTAGTGATTATGTGCCTTTTCACCTAGCTATTTTTACCTATTATCATTGCATAATAATGGTTAGCTCAATAATGAACATAATGATGTTTACAATACTTCATTGATGTTTGACATTTCAAGTTGGTGTCTTTTTGAAAATATGTAGCATTATGCATTGCAATTAACTTAGCTCTCACGGTCTCACCACTTCAGAACACGTTCACTTTTGTTGAACTAATCACATTTTATTTTGTCAACCCAGGAAAATTTGGAGCTGTTTTTGCATCAATACCTGCACCCATCTTTGCAGCTCTCTATTGTGTCTTCTTTGCATATGTTGGTAGGTGGAAAGCTTCAGGCTACTTATGTTTGTGATTTTCATTTAAATTACAACTGTTGACATTATAAGAGAGATTTGTATTTGTGATAGAAGCTGTGCTGTAATCTGTCAACAGGTTCTGCTGGGCTTAGTTTCCTTCAGTTCTGCAATCTCAATAGCTTCAGGACCAAGTTCATCCTTGGGTTCTCAGTTTTTATGGGCCTCTCAGTTCCTCAGTACTTCAACGAGTACACATCTGTCGCTGGTTATGGCCCTGTCCACACACATGCAAGATGGGTATGTAACAGCATAGTCATTCACACATTTTATGTGAAAAGTTACTGATCATTTGCTTCATCTATTTCTACAGTTCAATGACATAGTGAATGTAATATTCTCGTCAAAGGCGTTTGTTGCTGGCTTTGTTGCATATTTGCTGGACAACACTATTCACAGGCATGACAGTTCGGTCAGAAAAGACCGTGGATATCATTGGTGGGACAAATTCCGGTCATACAAGACTGACATAAGAAGTGAGGAGTTCTATTCCCTGCCATTCAACCTCAACAAGTTCTTCCCGTCGGTGTGAGCATACTGTGATTAATGCAAGATACTAAGGTTGCCTGCACTGTATGTCCCTAATTCTCTGGAAGTGGCAAACTGTTTGCCTGAATTCTCTTGGTATATGGAAATCCTATGCTCTTAAACCATAGTGGAAATCCTATGGTATAAACAAAAAGTTCCGGTGGCTCCCTGAAGTTATCTTCCGTGTGTTAGGTTACTGCTGTATTTGATACTCTATATGGGCAAAAAGTTGGAAATTTTGGCTACTCGTTTGCATATGGGAACGGCATGTTAGTTCATACCTCTTGTAGTCAATCTCATTGAGAAGCGAGGACAATGGATTGACAGGCATTGTAGTGCTAGTATTGTAGGAATCATACCAAGGAAGCTATAATCTGTATGTAGGCTTCCGTCGAACAATGAAATGGTATCTTTTTGAGGTTGGTACTCTACTTGTTATGTTATGTTGCAGTGGATTCCGGCACAACTATTGCTGGGGAGTTGTGAACGGAATGTAGGTGGTAATTTTACTATTGCAGCATGTGAACAAGTATCTCATGGGCTGCATGTATCCAGGAACAAGTAGATATGAAATATTTCGAAGGACATCTGTAGTTCTGTATGCTTCTTCTGACCTACTACCAAATTCTATACGTTGTTTCGTCTGTATTTTATTGGCTGTTAGTAGTTGATACTGACAGAACATGTGGTTCGCTCTCCAGACTTTTTCCCAAGTGAAAATTTTTGAGATTATGGTTTCGTCTGCTCACTGTTATTCAGTTGTCGAGGTCCGATTAGGACTGGCTCTTTGGGAACATTCTCTTGCTCGTAGACTTTTTGTGTGAATTCCTGGTTTGCTAGTTTCAAGTGCCTGTGCATTATTGCATCAATCAATGATTTTTAAATATAATAGATTAGATTCTCAACATTCTAATGGTTGTTAAGTTCGGCGCTCGCGATTTTGTTAATATAATGTTTCCCTTCCGCCATGTGATGCCAATGCCATGAACTGAACTGTCGCAAGTTATGGCCTTTTGAGATCCTCCGATGCATGGCAAGTTTGTTCTCGTACGGATTTCTCGCATAATTGTATGGCCTTTTTTTTTTGTTGTGTTCTCCTTGGAATCATTGAGACACAGAGAGAGATCAGAGATATGCATGGAACATAAACATGAAGGATTTATGAACTACATGTTGCATTGCCTATGGTACCAAATCTTTGTGGTTTCCTTGCGATGATTCGCAAATATGCCAGGTCGGGCCTTGTGTATTCTCTGAACTCTGCAGCAGGCTTCAACGGTTCAACCTCTAGAAATCAATTCGAAAGTCTACGCCGCTGCTTAGTCGCTAGATAACAAAAGCAGAAAATAAACAGGCTAAACAGGCTATGAAACTAGTTTGTACGATTTTCTTGGTTCATACTCATGCCCAAAATTTTGACCTTGTTGAGGCACATGAAAATAAGATATATACGGTAAATATGGTAATATTATTTTAGTAAAATACGATATAATTTGCAATACAGTTCGATATCAGTGAGCAGGCGAGCCGGAGCAAGTGCAGCCGCCGCCGGTCGCCAATGGGGGAAGGGGATTGCTGGATTTGCTAAGCCGATTGCTAGGGTTAGGACTTCTTTACTTGGTCTTAGCCACCTCTGCCCTCTTGGTCTTGGGGTTTGCCGACTGTGGTCTCTACCTGGGGTCTGGGCTGTCTAGACCCTTTGGGGATTGGCATGTCTTGGGCAGTTGGGGAGCGCCGCATGCCCGCACGCGCATAGGGCCAGCTGCGGCGAGAGGGAAATGGACAATTCAGTTTCTTCAGTTTTATGAATTTTTTCCTGGTTTTTTTATTGGAAAAGTCGAATGTCAAAAAAACTATTTTTCATAAATCGTATCAAATACTAAATACCGGTCAAACCAAGTTAAGCAATACGATACAATTTATTCGGTTCGATTTTAAATGAACAGCCGGCCCTGATTGCCCATCTGGTATGGTGTGGAGGGCCACCACCATCAGAACGAGCCATCATTGCTTGCTTCCATCCACCGCTCGACAGCTAGGAGATGACCCTGAAACCGGACAAAGGAGCCGTTTGGATCGTTGCCCGTTGTTTGGATGTGGGGATTGGGAATAGATGGGGTGTTTCGGTTTGGGATACCAGGGCTCATATGATATCCCACCTGGGCTTTGGCGAGGGAAATGGGTTTGAAGGCTAAAATTACGAATTTGTCCTCGATGTGTTCGCCCTACACAAGCCCCTTTCCAGACGCAGCTGTCACATAGCTCTCCCCAGTTCGCCACCCTCTCCAGACAGCACGCTCTTCCACCGTCGGGATCGCACATGGCCGCGATCTGCAACGAGAGGCGGGTCACGCGCCAGCGCCACTAGGTATACTTCGGTCGCTTCTGGTCTCAGCTTGCTGCGCGTGCGTACGTATCTTTCTTGTTTTGTCGTGTGGTCTGAACACGCAACCACTAATCAACGTGGTTGGCTCCCAATCTTTCTTGTACTGGAGCTTGATTAGTAGCTGGAGTAGGCTAATCGTTTGATGTTCCTTGCTCTGCATCTTGTTTCCTGCTCTTTTACAAATTTGCGAAGCATTCTAGTATGCTGCATCATTAGCAAGAAGAATTTTGGCTGTAGTTTATTTCCATTGAATTTAGTTGTCTATTGCATCATTACGAAGAACTGCAACTTAGGAAATTTAATTAGCTTGCACTTGAAGTACTTCTTTGGTACTGCAGAAAGTAGATTAGACCAACAGGCCGTAAACATTTTTTCTTTGTTCATCGTCTTCAGTTTTCACTTCATGTTCTTCATGCAGGTGATAAATGATTAATATAGATGTGGACATTGGCATTATCCATAGTCTCGTTAGTCTATGGGGCCGTTGAAAATGTAGCCCTTACATTGGCCATGCCACCTATGCCGCTTGACCTCATCGGTATCAGACGACACATAAAATTAAAATTAAGACGATTAGAGAGTGAGTACAATTCAAGCTTGACTGTTCTGATGATACAGTAGCAGAATTAGTGTAGTAGATGTACTTAAAGTTGGGTACATTTGTGCATCAAATTAAGTACATCAAAAATCTACTTTGTCACTTTGACATGGGATAAGTGAAACTAATTTCCACACCCATGGGATTTACAGTTGTGTTGGATCCATACGAAGATGGTGAACCAATTGACCAAAAGGAATACCGAAGCATAATTGGCTCTCTCTTGTACCTCACTGCTTCAAGGCCATATATACACTTTGTTGTGTGCTTATGTTCTCGCTTTCAAGCTTCCCCATGTGCGTCACATCGTCAAGCGGTAAAGCGGATTTTCAGGTATCTTCAATCAACCTTAGAATTTAGCTTGTGATACTCCTCTTCTTCTTGTCTTACCCTTAGAACTTATTTGGATGCGGATTTTGTGGGCTGTATAATTGATAGGAAGAGTACTTTTGGTACATGTCACTTTGTAGGCACATCTTTTATTTCATGGGCTTCTAGGAAACAGATGTCTATTGCTCTTTCCACTGCTGAGGCTGAATATATTGCTGCTGCTTCTTGTTGCTCTCAATTTCTTTGGATGACAGCTACTTTTAAGTATTTTGGCTTACATTTGGATAGTGTTCTACTTTAATGTGATAACACTAGCGCAATTAGCATTGCTAAAAATCCTGTGTAGCATTCAAGAACTAAACACATTGATATTCACTATCATTTTCTTAGAGACCATGTGAAAAAAGGGAGATGTTGCCATGCACTTTATTGATTATGATTCTCAGGTTACTAATATTTCCACCAAACCGCTTGATTCTTCTCATTTTACTCATTTGCAGAGTGAGTTGGGTGTAATGCATCCTATGCAATTATTTTGAAGGGGAGCTTGTTGTTTGTAGTGGTGTTAGAAACTTTGCTTATTATACTTGTCTAATAATTCATCAAATCAAGTCTTTGAAGTCAACTGACTAAAAGATCTTTCTTTATCATATTTACTCATATGTTGTGTAGTTTTGATCATGACTGGTTACGATTAATTTGCTACAATTGAACTAAAGCATGACATGGCAGAACACTTCGACTAGATTGATTATATATAGCACCTTGTAACGTTCATATAAAAGGATTAGAATGATTTTGAGTCTTATTTTAAATCTTGGCCTTGAGGCTCGTATGTTTTATATTGCAATCTTTTTTACGATTCCTCTAGTTGGCATGTCATACAGAAGAAAAAGGCACAAAAAGATGCACAAATGAAAAGAAGTATGCTTCAAGCATGCTATGGTTAAACAAAAAACAAAAGCACAAGAAAGTACACACATGAAAAGAAGTATGATTCAAGTATGCTATCATAAAAAAAATCGGTGTACTACAAACATAAAAAGAAGTATACTTCAAGCATGCCATATGCTTAGTTTTTGAGTATGGAACAATAGGTTGCTACATGAGACTGCTAGCGCACCTAGATTTAAAATCTGCTTTATTTTTGGCTCTGATGTTTCGGTGTGAAATCTCATTGTGGTTTCTATAATTAGTTTAGACATAAATTGCTTGATCATGCTAAAAGACTTGTTTTGACATTGCTAAATGATATATGTTTTTATATGATCTAGAAAGCTTTGCTCAAATAGATGGCTTGGTCAAACTATTAAATCAATTTAAAATGACTTGGATAATCACCAAAGCTTCTAGATATTTTCTGTTTTTGCTCCTTTTTAGAATTATCCTCTCTTTGAACCCCTTGATGATTCCATTGCCAAAAGGGGAGAAATTTGATAAAAGAAGAAATGGAGAAATGTGATAAAATTACTTCTCTTGTGTTGAGGAGTTTCATGAGTTTTGCCAAGTGTCTCCTGAATTTCTTCTTTTGTTTTTCTTTCAAAATGCAATTCATTCAAGAGTTTTTGATGTATTGTCAATATATTCATCAATGGGGAGATTGTTATACTATGTGGATGGTTGTAAATAAAGTGATGATGAATAATTGATATTTGAACTGCTTTGGATTTTGTGTTTGTGAAAGTTTTGGTCAATCAAAGTCGAAGGTTTCAAGTTCTAGTGGTTTCAGGCTGCTCCGAGTGGTTTTTGTCTTCTCCGAGTATTTTTGGTTGTTCTGAGTAGTTACAAACCAGTCCAATCGGGTCCAAGTAGTATTGGACGGTATTCGAGTAGCTTTAGAGCATCAGATGGATTTCGAGACAAATCGGAACATCGGACTGTACTCGAGTGGCATCAGAGGATCGCACAGCTGAATGACCATGACAAACTTTGACCACGGTGGCTTTTGATCACGGCAGACTACGACCAAGTTCTACTTCGACCACGTTTAACTTCAACCACGATAGAACGACCACTAAAGGTAATCGTAGCTATAGTATTTTTTCATAGTCATAGATACAGTACCTGATCAGTACTCGATAGTCATAGATTTTACTGATCGATAGTCTAAGTCTTTGCAATCGATGGTCGTAGACATTGAGGACTGTTGTTATAGTCGCAGACTTCGTAGTCTTGTTTTCATAGTCATAGACTTTGCAGTATGTTGTTATTGTCTTCGGTAGTCGAAGGCTTTGCGATCGATTGCTATAGGCTTTGTGGTCCGTACTCGTAGACTTCATGATTGGTACGAGTGCTTTAATTCCTGTGTTCTTTGAGTACCTCGAGTACCCATGTTGGGTCAGTGGTTGACTGATCTGGTTGGAGCGGTTGTCGATGATACTCGGTGCTCGGTGATCGATGGTGCGGTGATTGGTAGTCATAGACTTGGCACTTGGTACTCGATGGTTTTGGTCAGTAGCGATAAGTGGTATCCCTGAGTGTTTCAAGTGGAGCGATAGTATTTCCTGATTATTTGTGGTTTTCGAGTAATCGTTGAGCTAGCGGTCATAAGAAATTATCTGAAGCTGATTTGCGGTAAGCAATGGAATATGTGGTCATAGATGACCTGGTTGATGGTCGTGGATGGTTTTGTTCTTATTTATGGATGGACAAAGGTGGTGTGAGGTTTTGTGCTGATGACAGTCAAGTTATGGAAAACTTGTATCGGGAATCATTTATTTGGTCTTTGCATATGCCGGATGGCGTGGAGATGATCATGGTCGGTGACGTGGAGGACCGGGACTAGGATGGAGAGATCTAAGGTCTAGACGGTTGAGGATGTCACATGAGATGGTCGGGCTAACGCTGGAATACATGAAGATCAAAAGTGGTGATGCGTAGAGAAGCTATGGGCGGTGCGATCCTGAAGGCTTCTACATAGAGTTGATGATGCGAGATGGAGCTACGGAAGGTGCGTTCTTGGAAGCTTTATCTCGTGGTGAGATTGAAAATGTTATGGAAGGAGTCCATAATGAGAGGGATTAGAGATTTGGTAAAACTCGTGTTAGAAAGGGTTTTGGGTCCCTTGATTTGAGGAAAAGATAGTATTTTATGTTCGTATTTGAGTCGAACACGATTTAGGGCTCTGGCATATAAAAGTAGGGAGAGACCAAGTGTTTTGGTCGTGGTTTTGCAAGGTTTTGCGAGTTTTTTTGTGCTAGGGTTCTTAGGAGTGTTGTGATAGCACTTTGTAACTCCATAAAAATTCAGCAATAAAGAACATCTTGAATCAATCTAGTTCGTAATTTTTGGTGATTGTTGTTTGGACGATGCGTACGACTATTAGCAAAGCTGAGCATCAAGTGTTTGTTTGAGCAGTCGGATTCTTCATCAACTATATAGAGATTTCAAGAAGCGGATATAATCATTCACTCCCCTTTGATTGCGTCATATGATCCTACACATTGTCATTCCAATTTATAAGCCAATCTATTCCATTATAAGGAAGCAGTGCTTAGAAAAATGATGAACAAGTCATCGTTGAATAATGATAGAGGCAGCATTGAGCCATGCTATGTGGCATTTATTATGGAGCTTTTCTCTATGACATTTATAAAAGAAGGAACTGCAAAGATTTCATGCAAGTAGACTTAGCATTTTGCATTGTATACTGTAACAGTTGATGCTTGATATAATGGCGAGGCCTTTATCTCTTTATTATGATCGACTTATTCTCCCGTACATAATCAGGCAATGGTCGCAAATCGCAATGTGGTCCAGCGCACGGAACAAGATTTTGAACCATACATGTATTGCCCTGAAGGCTAATTTAGTCATTTCTTTTAGACGACTAGTTTTTGTTACCTGGAAAGAAAGGATAGTGGCCGGCTTTAGCTTTGGAACATCTCCGTGGCATGTATTAGGAACGCACAAAAGAAAGGCAGAAGATTCTCACGAATAGCCCCAAAAATTCTCCACTGGATCTACTAGAATACAACAATTTGGTTCGAGTTTGGTGCTTTACCAATACAAACTGCACAATTGTGTGCCAAATGTTAGCGAGGTGTATGTCTAAGACTCACGGGTCAATTCGATCTCCATGGCGCGCACGGCGACGACCCACGAAAGCGACCAATCGATGGGCGTTTGCATCTCGCACGTACCGTTGCTGCACTGCAAACTGGCCGACGCGTGCAAACAAACCGCTCAACACGTACGTGCTAACGTCTATCCATGGGACGCTGAAAAAGCAGCGAAAACGATCCACAACTTCCCCTTCATCTTCCCCGCCCATAAACGGCAGCGCGTACCAGCATCGATCGCGAGCTCTCGCCGAGGAGCAGTGAAACGGCGTTCACCATGACACTGATCATTCCACCACCACTGCTTGCTAGGCGCTTGTTAATAACACAGGTTAATTGCTCGCACGCGGCCGGCGTACGTGGCAGGTGTACCGGGGGCAAACGGCAGAACGGAGGAGCAGAGAGGAAAAAAAGGGTAGCCACGTGGCTAGTGTTGAGGAACCGTTAATGATGCGTTCAATCCGAATGATTCCTCCCAGACAGAAGATGTATCGATCACAGAATAATACTAAAAAATAATAGACAAGAGATGGGGGAACTTCTTTTCTTTCTGTTTATTACTTTCTTCTCTAAATGTACAAATTACAATAATTAGGACATTATATTTATAGATTAAGTGGTGATGTGACTATCATGGGCCAGGCATGTAGGTCTAGACCCAAATTTCCTAACACTCCCATTAGATACTCATCCAATAATTTATGACTTATTAAAACTACATAAAAATTCAGTGGAAAAATTTTGGAAAAAGAGTGCATGATAAATGTTATGTTGCGTTGCATGAATTATCTCATTAAAAACCTTAGTCGAAAAACTTCAAAAAACTTATCAAAAGAAAAGAGTACAATCCACCCAATTTCATTTAATCTACATGATTTATTCTTTTGGTACTTGATCTTCGTGATCAAATTTTAATAGTGAGTTCGAGAAGAATTCCCCCCCTGAGTTTTACACTTCTCTAAGTCTCATCATTCCAATTCCAAGTATACACCTTTTAAAGTTAAATGCTGGAAGTGACTTAATGAATAAATCTGCAAAATTTTTACATGACTTAGTATGCATTATTTTAATTTTATCCATCTTTTGTAATTCATAAGCATAGAAGAACTTAGGGTTGATATACTTTGTAAGATGACTCTTCACGTAACCCATATGCACTTGTGAAACACAACCGACACTATCTTCATAGATAGTTATGGAAGATTGCACGATATTCAATCCACATGACTGCTGGATGTTGTGAATAATTCGTTGAAGCTGATATAAGACTTTGCTTAGACGATTTCTATGAAATTGCAGTTCCACCACATAAGAATACATAACCTGTTTATTCTCTAGATGTATGCAAATCTAACAAGTATCCGACATCTGCATAGCTAGTCATATTTAGGTTCTGATTCTTTCTGTAGAACAGTCTAAGGTCTTTGCTTCCTTGGAGGTATCGGAAGATATCTTTTATCCCCTGCCAATGTCTTTTGGTAAGTTATGCATTATACCTTACTAATAGGTTTACGGCAAAGGTAATAACCAGTCCAGTGCAGTTTGCTAAATACATAAGTGTTCCTATTGCATTTAAGTATGGGAATTCCGGTACCAGGACTTTCTCCACCACTTCTTTAGGTCGGTACGGATCCTTATTTTGTTGTAAAGATCTCTCGATCATCGATACTTTCGATGGGTATGCATTTTCAAAGCCGAATCTTTCTAACACCTTGTGAGTGTACGCAGATTAATGTACTAATATTACTTCAGGGACATGCTCAAACTGCAAACCTAGGCAATATTTGGTTTTACTCAAATATTTCATTTCGAACTCTGACTGTAGGTAAGAGCTCGCTTTCTTTATATCTTTCAGGGTTCCGATGGTATTCAGATTATTTATATGTACTGAGATTATACAAAATACATTCTAAGATTGTCATATAAATACACAGGGACAATCCTCATTGTTCGTGTAGCTTTTCTTGCATAGAAAGTCGCTTAAGCGATTATACCACATCCTGCCTGATTGCTTAAGGCTGTACAGTGATTTTCTAAGTTCCACACTATACATGTATCTATTTGCTCTATCTTGGTTCGGGATAAGGATACCTTCACGCATCTTCATATAAATGTCCAAATCTAAGTTTCCATAAACGTATGCAGTTACCACATACATCATTTCATTTATAAATTCAAGTTTATTGCCATCGAGATTAAATATCTAAAGGTAATGCCACCTATGACCGGAGAATAGGTTTCTTCATAATCAACTCCTGGACGTGAGTGAAACCTTGTGCAATAAGCCTT